>CAMXCT020006751.1:160000-349824 GCA_947184155.2 Cladocopium goreaui | reverse complement strand
ATAGGAATCTCACAGAAATCCCATAGAAAGATCATAGAAATAACTGAAATAACATGGAAATCCCATAGGAATCTCACAGAAATCCCATAGAAAGATCATAGAAATAACTGAAATCTCACAGAAATCCCATAGAAAGATCATAGAAATAACATAGAAAGATCATAGAAATAACTGAAATAACATGGAAATCCCATAGGAATCTCACAGAAATCCCATAGAAAGATCATAGAAATAACATGGAAATCCCATAAGAGTCTCACAGAAATCCCATAGAAAGATCATAGAAATAACTGAAATAGCATGGAAATCCCATAAGGATCTCACAGAAATCCCATAGAAAGATCATAGAAATAACATGGAAATCCCATAGGAATCTCACAGAAATCCCGTAGAAAGATCATAGAAATAACATGGAAATCCCATAGGAATCTCACAGAAATCCCATAGAAAGATCATAGAAATAACATGGAAATCCCATAGGAATCTCACAGAAATCCCATAGAAAGATCATAGAAATAACATGGAAATCCCATAGGAATCTCACAGAAATCCCATAGAAAGATCATAGAAATAACTGAAAAAACATGGAAATCCCATAGGAATCTCACAGAAATCCCATAGAAAGATCATAGAAATAACTGAAAAAAACATGGAAATTCCCATATAGGGAATCTTTTCACAGAAATCCCATAGAAAGATCATCAGAAATAAACTGAATAACATGGCAAATCCCATTAGGAATCTCAACAGAAATTCCCAATAGAAAGATCATATAGAAATATAACATGGGAACTCCCATAAGAATCTTCACCAGAAATCCCATAGAAAAGACATAGAAATTTAACATGGAAATCCCATAGGAATCTCACAGAAATCCCGTAGAAAGATCATAGAAATAACATGGAAATCCCATAAGAATCTCCCAGAAATCCCATAGACAGATCATAGAAATAACATGGAAATCCCATAGGAATCTCACAGAAATCCCATAGAAAGATCATAGAAATAACATGGAAATCCCATAGGAATCTCACAGAAATCCCATAGAAAGATCATAGAAATAACATGGAAATCCCATAGAAATCTCACAGAAATCCCATAGAAAGATCATAGAAATAACATGGAAATCCCATAGGAATCTCACAGAAATCCCATAGAAAGATCATAGAAACATCATGGAAATACCTTGGAAAACCCAGGATTCCAATAGAAATTCCATAGGAATCTAACAGAAATACCATAAAAATCCCATAGGAATCCAATGGAAATCCCATAAGAATACCATAGAACTCCCATAGCACCCCTTCAGAAATCCCATAGAAATCCTCCAGAAATATCATAGAAACACCATGGAGACCTCATAGGAATTCCATAGAAATCCAATATTAATACCATAGAAATACCATAAAAGAAAAAAACTTTAGCAAAGGAAAAGGAAAAGGAAATGGTTGAAAAAAAACATAACCTCAGGAAGCAGCTGGACACAATAGTGTACCCTCCAAACAAACCACACTATTGTGTATCAGGGTTGCTCATGGACTACCCCCTTGAAAAATTGTTTGAGTGATGTTGTTTAATTGGGTTTTAATAAGGCATCATATATTTTGGGAAACTGGGCATTTCTGAGAATTTCAAATGAAAGAAACTAAGAACGTAATTAAGTAATTAAAAGAAAAAACTTTAGCAAAGGAAAAGGTAAAGGAAATGATTGAAAAAATCAAAAAATCATGACCTCAGGAAACAGCAGGACACAATAGTGTACCCTCCAAACAAACCACACTATTATGTATCAGGGTTGCTCATGGACTACCCCCTTGAAAAATTGTTTGAGTGATGTTGCTTAATTGGGTTTTTAATAAGGCATCATATATTTTGGAAAACTGGGCATTTCTGAGAATTTCAAATGAAAGAAACTAAGGAAGTAATTACTGTAAGTAATTAAAAGAAAAAACTTTAGCAAAGGAAAAGGTAAAGGAAATGATTGAAAAAAACAAAAAATCATGACCTCAGGAAAGCAGCTGGACACAATAGTGTACCCTCCAAACAAACCACACTATTGTGTACCAGGGCTGCTCATGGACTACCCCCTTGAAAAATTGTTTGAGTGATGTTTTTTAATTGGGTTTTAATAAGGCATGATATATTTTGGGAAACTTGTCATTTCTGAGAATTTCAAATGAAAGAAACTAAGAAAGAAATTAATTAAAAGGAAAACACTTTAGCTAGCAAAGGAAAAGGTAAAGGACATGATTGAAAAAAAACAAAAAATCATGACCTCAGGAAGCAGCTGGACACAATAGTGTACCCTCAAACAAACCACACTATTGTGTATCAGGGTCGCTCATGGACTGCCCCCTTGAAAAATTGTTTGAGTGATGTTTTTTAATTGGGTTTTAAAAGGGGCATCATATGTTTTAGGAAACTGGTCATTTCTGAGAATTTCAAATGAAAGAAACTAAGAAAGAAATTGATTGAAAGGAAAACACTTTAGCTAGCAAAGGAAAAGGTAAAGGAAATGATTGAAAAAATCAAAAAAAATCATGACCTCAGGAAAGCAGCTGGACACAATAGTGTACCCTCCAAACAAACCACACTATTGTGTATCAGGGCTGCTCATGGACTACCCCCTTGAAAAATTGTTTGAGTGATGTTTTTTAATTGGGTTTTAATAAGGCATCATATATTTTGGGAAACTGGTCATTTCTGAGAATTTCAAATGAAAGAAACTAAGAAAGAAATTGACTGAAAGGAAAACACTTTAGCTAGCAAAGGAAAAGGTAAAGGAAATGATTGAAAAAATCAGAAAATCATGACCTCAGGAAAGCAGCTGGACACAATAGTGTACCCTCCAAACCAACCACACTATTGTGTACCTGGATGTAATTTTCTGTGGAAGGCATCTGGAAAATTTCAATGATGGAAAATAAAAAGTAAAAGGAAAAAGCTTTAAAAAATGAAAAAAATGAAAAATGTTTGAACAACAAAAAAAGACCAAGACACAATTGTGTATCCTGACACAATGAAACAATTGTGTATCCTGACACAATTTTACAAAATAATAAAAAATATAATTAAAAATAAACATAATTAAATTAACAATTTTTATAATTAAAAATAAAATCAAAAATAACTTAAAATAAAATAAAAAATAATTAAATTAAAAAATATTATAAAATAAAATAATTAAATTAAAAATTATTATAATTCAAAATAAAAAAATATTTTAACATTTTAAAATAAAATAAAAAACAATTAAAAACTAAAAAACAAAAAAATGAAAAAATACTTACACCAAAATCCTGTGGACACAAAACTGTACCCCTCGATCATTTCCAGAGTTACACAATAATTTTGAGGTCTGTGGACACAATAGTGTATCCCCACACTAATCTGTATCCCACATTACAAATATAACCAAATATAGGTATACAAAGTGGTATATATATATAATAATATATAAGCACTATATAAACTATTTTATTGATATATATATATATATATATAATTATATATATATATATATATCTAATAGGCTTAGGCAACATATTTGGCCCAACTTTTGAGGATAGCCACAAAGCATCAAACATGGTGCCCTTTATCCACCCAAAATAATGGTTTTCCGGTGAATTTGCTGGATTCTGATTTTTGGGCTAGTTCAGGAGTGGATTTGGTCATTTTGGGGACGCCACTGTTAATGGTAGACACAAGAACATTGGAGGTGGGATTACTCAGAGAGCTGAGTCTTTGGCACCAATCTTCGTCACTTTTCTAAGGACATGTTGGGTGGCTTTTCTACAGAGGCGGTCACTGTGGGGTATGGATCCAATCCGTTCCCCAAATTTTGAAATACCCCCAATGGCCCCAAATTGAGTAGATCCAGTTTTTCAAAAGTTATAACGACTAACGACTATATGAGGTTGTGTAAAAAGGAGTATTGGCATTTAGTATTGATATGTCCTTTAGTTTGATTTTCAGGCAAAAAAGATAAGGAAGAAAAAAAAAGATAAGATTCACATATATGCCCAACATATGGCCTGATTCACTTGCCTTTGGCTTGAACAGATCGATTATCGGGGATGAAAATTCATTGGGAAAGTGACTTTCGGATCCGAAAAAGGCCACACCCTGGAAAAGGTCCATTCTTGTTTGCCAAAACCGTTTTTTTCCTCTTCCAGAGCTGGTGCCTTGAAAGGGGCAGGGGCTGAAAAAGTGATTTTCGCTTGCCAATAATCGTTTTTCCATCTTTCTTTAGAGCTGGTGCCTTTGGGGCCCTAAGGTTAACCACCGTGTACATGGTCCGAAGCAGGTGTAAATCCCATGCTGAAGCATGGTTTCTGGAGGGTGTTTGAAATTTGTTGATATTAATTATTAACCGTTGAGTTTGTGTAATGTGCTGGGTCTTGGACCACTAATGCGAGGCGGTGAAAGAAATCTTGAACGACACCAAGACGCGTGTGGTGTTTCATGGCCTTGATAAGGACAGTGGGGACTCCATCCGCCAACTGTTTTGTTGCGTTACCCTCTGGTATTTTTTTACAGTTTGCTATTGGAAATGGCCCATAGAAATAGTTGATTTACCCATGAGGGTAATTTTTTGGATTTGGGCTTCATGTGACCAACAGTGGTTTTCATCCCAGGAGAACGTCGGTGAACGTTCGTTTGATGCATCAGGATTAGACCAACAATATTTTTTTGGATGTATGATGGGGATACAACCATTAACAGCTTTTTGTTGTTTTGTTTTCCCACTGAACACGGTGATGATGTTGATATATGATGATATATGTTGATAATGATTTGATGCTTTTGATGATGGTGATATGATGGCGATGATGATGTTGATGAGGGTCAATGATTTTTGCAGTCAACATCATCATCAACAATGGTTGACTGCGACATCAATGATGTTAGAACACCAGGATCAGTGAGGCGTAGCCAAGCTACAGCAGGGATTTATTTCACCGACTGAATGGTGAAACATGGTGAAACCAAACAGTTCGAATGGATCAGTTGATGGTTTGTTTCAATGCAATTCATGGTTCGGAATGCGTCTACCCAACTAATTGACTAATTGCCAACAGGGTGGCGTGATGGTCCTAAAATGGGGTGATGGCCAAACCTTTCCATGGAGTTTGGAAGTCACCAGATTTGATTTGATTTGAACAAAATGGCTCAATCTGTTCCAGAAATTAGCATGGCTTTGCCGAGGGGCCTCACATTTTTAGACGTCTTTCGGTGGAAATCATATACCTAACCCCTGGACCACCATGTTTTTCCCTTAAGAATCGCAGGTTTTCGAACCAGATCACCCTGGCACAACTTTTTAGGAGCAGAGAGCCCTGGTGCACCAAATGGCTCATCAGCTTGGCTTTATCAATAGTTCCAAGACGGACCCTGTCAGGGTCCCCAGTGAAACTGAATGGGATGACGCCAGGAGGTGTCAGGTTTTCATCATTGCTTGGTGGTTTGGTTTCCATGGATATAAGAATGGTGTTTTTGATGGGATATAATGGGATATGATAATCAATGATAGTAATAATGGAACATGAATGGATTATGACTTTCCAAAAAAGTTGGGAATTTCATCATCCTACCTGACGAACTCATATTTTTCAGAGGATAGGTATACCACCAACCAGATCATGTTGTTTTTTTGGGGAAAACAAACCAACAACAAAACATGTCGTTGTAATCTTGTGTGATTAAACTTTTGTCCATTTTTTGTCATGTGAGTGTGAAACATGGATTCCATGTTGAAATGGAACTTGGATGCGGTTTCGCCTGTTCTATAGTTTTCCCATGTTTTCCCTGAATTTTGCTGCTGACACCGTATTCCCCTTTTCTTGTCGCTGTGTCAATCATATCCCTGATTTTATTTGAATTAACACATTCTCTGACAGTAATATGATCATTAATTAACACATATTCCTGTTAATAGTTAATCATATCACATATTTAAATTAACTCATTCCTTGGACAGTATGTCTATAGCGCGCTCTGTTGAGAACTGATCCAATTGATTCCAAATGTTGGTAGATACACCACACATCAAGCGCATGAGCTTACTACCTAGACCCCCGATATCCCCTATTGAAGATGGTATGTTGCTAATTTCTACAACACCTTGGTACGTGGCAAATTCATGGTCTAGGTACCCGTTTGTGTTGGCACCTGGTGTTGGCACGCTTTTGTCAGGGGCCCTTAGGGATGCAGTTCAAAGTAATAAGATACCCTCTGGTTATTTAACATAGCCATGGTATAGATGGCCCATTTATAGATGGTTTACCTATTATAAAAGGTGATTTTCCATGTTAAATAACATTAAATAACCAGATGGTATATTTCAAGTTTGGTAAGTGTTCTATGTCCTAACTTGTGTGAAAAAATCTGCATGTCAAAAAACAATTCATCCCCAACTGCACCCAGTATTATGGCGATATCACCGCAGCACTGTGAAAGCCAGATGCGAACCATGGTGCGGGTTGGAATATGCACACCTACATTTACCCGAAGAAAATGACCCAGTTTTGTAGGTAAATATTCCAGCACCATGGTGAGCTAATCTGGGAAACCATCTTGTTTTTCGATTTGAGACCATTGCTGGTTGGTGTTTTGGTTCATGAATTTGATTTTTCCATTCAGTTGGGAATGGAAAATCATCCCAACTGACTTTCACTCCATTTTTCAGAGGGGTAGGTCCACCACCAACCAGATGTTATCATTAACCATCATTAACCATCATTATAACCATTAATATGAACCATTAATATTAGCAGTATATTACCAACCAATGGTAGGTTGAAACCGCCAAGTATTACTTGTTTTTCCATATAGCAATTGGTTCTGTTTGTTGATGGTCCCGTGATTTTTTCCGAAAAACCGTTGCATCCCGATGATTCACTGACCCAGAAAGAAACCATGACATAACTGCGGAGATCCTACAGGATGGGGCCCCAGTTCGTTAGCGTTCAGTTGGTGCAAATAACTACAATAACCATAGTGTATGATCCAATAACATGTTGGTTTATAATTATCCATGTTTCTAATTGTATATAACCATATAACTACATACCTAATGACATATTAACCATATTACACTAACTGGCAATTATGATTATCCTGAGTCTATAACCATGACATAACATTATATAACTGCGGATATCCTACAACAATAGCGTATGATTATTTATTTGGCATCATATATGCTTGGCTTGCAAAAATGACTTGACGAAAAACGGAGATTTTCCAGAATCTGCAATCAAGTGATATACAAATACAATCATCCTGAAGTAGATAGAATTTGGAATTTTCAAACATATTCCTATAATTTAGTGAGGATTTCTTTGAAAACACATATTCGTTTGCTACTCCACAATGTGGGGCCCCCGTTCGATAGCTAAGTTGGTGCAAATAACTCCAATAACTATGGTTTATGGATTTTTATGGCACGCAAATAACTATAGTATTCATGGGCTTTACAAACCAACTTTTAAAACTGGTCTCCACATTGCATGAATTGTGGTTAGATGAAATATCTATATTGATTAATAGTGGTTAATAGATCTATATCTATATATATATATATATGATGTGATCTATTAACCACTATTAACCACTATTAACCACTATTATATGAACGTTTCCCGGGACCCACCCGGGAAAAAGCGTCGTGGCGTCGGCTCTCCCAGTCCCAGGGGTCCCCAGGTCTATGGCCGCGTGGTTTACGTGTCGCGACCGCTGATGGAGGTGCCGTCCGTCGTGAAAAATGGGAGGTTCACCCAGTTGACCTCCAGAGATATGCCATGTATATTACCCTCTGGTAAATAAACATAGACCCTGAAAATAGCCAATTTCTAATGGAAACTAGTCTTCCAACCCCTATCTGCCAGGGTCTATGTTAATTTACCAGAGGGTAACCTGGTGATTTCATGGGATTTAACTATGAAAAATGGTGGTTTTTCATGGGATTTAACCAACAAACATGGTGATTTTCCATGGGATGTTTTTATGTAATGTGAGTAAAACAATGCCATTTTTACCACAATGTGGGAATGGTGAACATACCACCTATCTTGACACCTTAAAAAATGGTGATGACTGGGCTTTATGACATTGTTTTAGCCACTTTTTTGAATTTATCTACAGTTAATTATGATGGCATATCTCTGGAGAATATATCTGTAGATATCATTATAGATGATTGTAGATATATTATGATGCCATTGAGACATACCATTCACTGTGATGGCTACCCTCTGGTAAACTAACATAGCTATTGAAAATGGCCATTTATAATGAGTTTTTCATTAAAAATGGTGATTTTCCATAGTTAGTTATGTTAGTTTACCAGAGGGTAATATATATATATATTTGGTGTTTTATCTACTATTATTTACCATGATGGCTATATGGATTATTCACCATGATGTACCATTAATCCTCTCTTCCTAACACTAAATTCCGCCCCCCCAAATAATAAACATCTCAGGTAGTTTTTATTATTAGGGGGTATTTATTATTAGGGTTCCTCATAATACTTAATTTAGAACCCTTATATGAAAAAAAACTAGTTTGTTCTATTTCAAAATCGATAAGATTTCCTTTTAAACTCTAATTACGATATTGCCAAAAATTGGATTTCGAAGCTTCCCCCTAATAGTAAATTTAAAACCCTAGGCCTAATATAAAAAACTATTTCGCTCTATCTCAAAATCGATTAGATTTCCTTTTAAAAAATCTAATTGAAATATTGCCAAAAATTGGATTTCGATTAGATTTCCCCTAATATTAAAATAAACACCTTAATATCACATACATGTATTTTTTTTTCGACCTTAAAAGACAGACCCTACTAAAAAACACTCCGGGATGACTAGTTTTTATTCTTAGGGTGTGAAACCCTGAAATGGCCAACCTCAAATTTTCCAAAATTGGAGATGGACCCTAGTTTTTATTCTTTGGGGGGGGTTAGTAATACAGGGAAGGGATTATGGATTTTTTTTTTGGTATACCTGGAAATTTTGATACTATAGACTCTACTGTGATACCTGAGAAAAAGCAATTGTATCTGGTAATCTGGTAGATTAAGGTCGGTATTGGTATCTGGTCGCTTATTGGTATCTGGGTGTGTTTCTATGCCATGTTAAACACGGCCCCCCAAAGCCGTGACGCCATGGGTTAGTGCGAATTCCTTGATGCACTTCACTACAGCATGTTGATTTTTGGTTTATCTCAACCAGAAGCGCAGAGGAAAGGATTGAAGAACGATGTTGACCAAAACTTCAAAGGTCAAAGGTATAAATTCCGATAATCAAACGTGGCTCCTTGGAAACTCCCCCACTTAGTTTGAGATCATGATCTCACTCAAACCTCCATATTTATAGTGGATTTCCAATTGCCATTTATAAGTTGCCAGAGGGTACATACGTGGTTGGATGTATTTGGTTGATGGCCAGTTGGCTACCCCAGACCCGAAAAAAAATGTATCCGGACTGGTTTTTTTAATGGCCATTTGCAGGTGTTTTGAGCCTTGCTTAAGCAGAAGATTATATCACACATGTACACTGTACACCTTTTCTCTTGTGCCTGAAAAGTCACCTGACTTATTGGACTGAATGCCGACTGATCCAATCTTTGCACCGGGCTTTGGTTCCCCCAGGCAGAATGTGGTGAATATTGTTGAAACCATAAACACGGTGGAGATGCACGTTGAAAGTGAAATACAATCGCTAATAGAACTAAACAAAAATGTCAACATTTCTTTACTCAAAAATCCTTTACTAACACTCCATTAACAATCCTTCCTGGTTGGTTGGTGGTTTGGAACATTTTTTATGACTTTCCATTCAGGTTCTGGCTCTACACCTTCCAGCGGTGAGCCCGACACAGCTAAGAGTAGAGACCCCGTAGTCAAATCCCATGGACCTTCTTGTGAAAGGCCTTGAACCCAGCAGCCGCTTCTGCATTGTGGCCAAACTTGAAGGTATCCGAGGTGGCGCACTCCAGTGCCGAGGCATATCTCCTGAGCAGTGCTTCGAGATCTTTGATGCTCCCGAGCTTGCCGAGGGCATCTACACGTTTGTCGACCTTGTCAAAGGCGATCAGGACTTGACAGCCTGCACATTTGGTGAAACAACTGAAGCCTTCAAGCATCCACAGAAATCTGACTTCCAGAGAGTTGCCATTTACGACTTGTGTAGTGGCATGGGTGGATTCACAATTGGTTCCAAAATTGTAGGCATGTCCACAGCTGCATTTGTGGAACGAAATGAATTGGCATGCATGGCTCTTCGTGCCAATTTTGAACAACCCATCCTCCATGGAGATGTTGCAGACCCCGAAATCCTGAAGCAGCTTCTTAAGCTGAAACAGGAGTGTTTCATCCAGGTGACTGGAGGATTCCCATGCCAAGGTTACTCCAGACAAGGAGATCAAGGTGGATTGGATGACATGCGCAGCCATACCATCCATCGCATCTTGGACACTGCCTGGTTTCTTCAGGCTGATGCAGTTCTTCTGGAGTGCGTTGCCAATGTCACCCAGTTTCCGGAGACACAGGAGTGCATCGACAGATATGCAGCCTTGGCCAGCATGTCTTGCCACAAGCTTGTCTTCGACCTCCAACACCAATGGCCATGTAGACGCAATCGCTTTTGGTGCCACATGATTGCCAAAGACTTTCCTGCGATCCACATCCCTTCATGGCCCTCTACATTGGAGTACCAGAGCTTGCAGGACATCATGCCACTTGATGCCATGTGGGCGCCTGCTGATGAACAACAACTTCAATGGGATGAGGCAGAGATGGCCATCTACATGGATCCTAGTTTTGGACCAGATCAACGCATCCTTCGACCCAATGACAAAGCTCCAACTGCTTTGCACTCTTGGGGCCATGTCACACGGCCTTGCTCATGCGGGTGCCGACTTGCCTTCAGTGTCCAACGGCTCCAACAAGGCGGAGCACGTGGTTTTGGATTGGTGTCAGCATGCACTGGACGTTGTCGTCATTTGCATCCTTTTGAAGGAGCTCTTTTGTGCACAGTCCCAGGCGATTTTTGCTTTCCAATGCCACCACGTGCAGCACTATGCCTGCTGGGCCAGATTGCTGCACCGTTGCAGGTGCTGTGGGTCCAATCTCACATTCTGGCTGGACTACAATTTCATGCATGGGGCTGGACTGGTATCGACCCATCCACTTGTATCAAGTTTTTCCAGCAATGCCTTGTTGACCAAGTCAAACGCAGATGGATCACTCCTTTGATGTACCAGCCAAGACAAATCCAGATTGGCATTGAGGATGAACAACAAGTCATCACAGTGAGCCTCCACCAGCCTGCTACGGTTATGGACCTTGCCACAGCCGAGCGATCTTTGTGCGGTTGGGGGCACTATGCAATTGTGAAGCAAGATGGACATCGCTTGCCACTGGACACACTACTCCATGCAGGAGTCAAATACACAGTGGAGCTTCGCAAGAGTGCGCAAGTACGACCTTTCTTGGCCGTTCCCATCATTGGTGGTGGACCTGCTGTCACCGACCTTGGACTTGGGGACCACACAATCTGGCCATATATGAAGGCACTGGCATCATGCTTTGGGAAGGAGTTTGCCTGTCCTGAGCCCTGGGTGACATATCCATTTCGAGCCAACCAGCTCCTTCAACTCCAACTACATGAAGCAGTCCGGCAATCATGGCAAATCAGCTACAATGCGTCCAACGAGCATGTCTATGTCATTTGTGAGCTGGACTGCCATTGGTTTTTGTTGACTGGTCGCCCAGATGACAGGAAGCGTGGACTTACCTGGACCCTATACGATGGACTTCGACAGGGTCATCAGCTTCCCATTTTTGTTCAGGTGGCTCAGAAGCTTTGCTATGCACTGGATTTGGATTTCCTCGGTCTATGCATGGGTCACGGACTTTTGCAAGCCCAGCCATTCACATGTGGTACCATTGCACTTGTGCACATGGCGTTGGACTTATGCCTTACCACTGTGGATGCACACTTTGATCTTCAAGAGCTTCACACCTGGCTACTTGCAGGGCAAACGGGTGGTACCATTTTTGCTGGTGGCCCCAATCTGCCCATGGATTTGCAGACCAAGTTGGCCACACTACTTCAACAACATGGAGTTCCCGCTGAAGCAGTTCCTGAGCGAGTACAACAAGTCACCTTGAAAGTGGGTGTGTCCTCTATCAAAGAAGCCTTTGAAGCCAAGAACTGCTGGGCCTACTTGAAGGCCATAGCGAGCCGCCCTTCCATCTCCATGCGGTTGGTCCTCCCGGATGAGCTCTCCCGACATGTGGCTGCGACTGCAGCCACCAAGTTTGGAGCCCAGGTGACCCAGGCCAAGCAAAAGAAGAAAAAACAGGAGCACAAGGCACCTCCTCGGCCACTCAACCCTGATCCAGAACACCTGGTTTTGGCGCACACCAGCTTCCAAGATCCTGATGGTGATGTGGTCGAACAGATCCCTTTCAATGACGTTGAGGCTGAAGCCACTGGGGTTGCCATTTGCACATTGGCACAGGCATATCACTTCATGCAATCAAAACAATCCATCAGTACAAGACCATTGGCGATCCTCACTACGGAAAGGCCACCCAAAGAGTACATGGAGGAGCACTGTCTCACTGAAATCTCCTTTGCGGCCAAGTACACAGGCACTGGTGAACCAATTCTCATCTTTGGAGCCCTCAAAAACTTGGGAGACATTGAGCTCACTCGTCACATTCCTGGTGCTGCTGAACAACCGTCTTTGGTGTCAACACAAGTCATCAAAGTCCAGGTCTTTCGAGATGAATACCAAGGCGATTGGCAACTCCTGGCACAATCCCCAGTACGAGCTCTATGCCAAGCTGTCCCTCTTCTCCAGCTTTGCCCAGGCAAAGACTGTGGCTCTGACTGCCCAAAGTCCCATGCTGCCGTTGATGAAGAGCTTGACTCCATACTACTCGAAATATGGTCTCGGACTTTTACCAAGCTTGAGGGGGGCAAGATCTCAGCATCTGAGGCACAGATCTTCGGTGTCTTCTTGCGCATACCTGAGTCCATCTTGGACACGCTCCTGCAGAGTGGTACTCCAGGCATTTACTTTGAACCAAGATCAGCTGTCACCAAAGGCCATGATGAACGATATCGGGTGATTTGGCTATCAGCTCGAACCTATGATGAAGCCATTCACACATGCCGTACCAACATTCATGCCCTTGGACTTGTTCGAATGAAGCGCAAGTATGGCATTCGGGTCATGGCTGAATATGAAGAGCAGACCTTCAAGCAGATCAAGCCTGACGCCACATGGGTCAATGCCCAAGTGCAACGCATCTTCCAACTCTTTCCTTTGCCACATGGACTTCAACGAGGTGGTGTGATTAAGCTCCTCAAAGATCATGACTGGGCCGTCAAACCCCTCCAGCCTGGCAAAGGCAGTGCCGATGCTATGTCTTGGCAAGTTGGGGCCGCTACCCCACCACCAAGTGATATCATCACTGGCTTTGGGAAAGAAATCCTGATCACTGAGATTACCCGTGAGGGCAAACCAGTTCCACCACCCAAATTGGTGGCATCGGCCAAGACCCAACAGCACCTGCGGGCTGAAGCATCGGCTCCTTCCTCAGCCTCAACTGCAGCACCTGCAGGCGATCCTTGGATGCTTCCTGGACGTGACCCATGGAAGCCCATTGCGATGCCCAAGAACCCAAATCAAGGTAAGAGCCAACTCAAGGAGGTCACTGGCAACTTGAAGGATGAGCTTGCGGCAGCCATGGATCAGAAGTTTGCCGAACTTCAATTGGATGCCAAGCACCAAGAGCCAGATGGGTTTGCCGAGCACAAGGCTGACAGTCTCCAGAGGTTTGCCAAGCTTGAGACCTCACTGGGGGAGATGCAAGCTCAACAACTTCAGTTCTCAGGATGGTTCACCAATCTTCACCAGCAAGCTCAACTGGCTGAGACCTCAATCCAGGGCATTCAATACACTTTGAATACCCATCAAGCTGAACTCCAAGGGCTGCATCAGGAAATCAAAGGGGTGTCGGAACAGGTGGGACAGGCTGTACACTCAGCATTGCAGAACCACAAAGCGGAAGTGTCTCACGATCTTGACACACGTTTCGATCGTTTGGAAGCCCTGTTCAGCAACAAGAAGCACAGGAGTGAATGACTATACCGGGCGCAGTCTGCATGTGGGTTTTGCAGATTGAAACGCCCTAGCTTCTTTACTCTATGTTTGCAGCTTCTCATCTTTTTCTGGCACTTTGCCATGAGTTCGGCCCTGCAAGTGCCCCTTGCCGACCAGTACGTTCCCAGCGCAGCATCCAAGGATGACTGCGAATTTCGGTCGGGGGCCAGCCAGGCAAAAATTGGAATCTGGAATGCGCCAGCCCAACAAGATGGTGCTTTTCACAGTATATGGAGTTCAGGCCACCGTTTTGGGGAGGCCCAACATCCTGGGCCATACCATGATCTTGTCATTGGCACCACCAACCCTGGGGGCCTACGTTCCAAGGAAGCTCTGGCTGTATCTCAAGGGGCTGGCATTTGGACTTATGCAGAAACCCAACTTTCTGCCTTCACTCAAGTTTCTTCAAGTAAGGCACTGAAGTTTGCGGCTCGTCAGGACAACCGCTTGCTGAGAACATACTTCAGCGCCCCAGCACCTTTGAGAAGCCGCTCAGACTGGGCGGGCACATGGACAGGTGTCGCCTGCACCTCTGATTTTGGTTCCAAACAACTGCGAATCGATTGGCCTCCTGATCTTTGGAACTCAGGAAGAGTCTTGGCAACACAACATCAGATTGGGCACCACAGTGTCACAGTGGTATCCCTCTATGGTCTTCCACGTGGGCCCACATGGCCCCAAGCAACCTCTTTGATGAATGACATTCTGGCGTTTCTCACCAAGACCTTCATTTATGGACATTCTGGATTGGTTGCAATTTGTGGGGACTTCAACTTTAGTCCCCACGAGTTGGAGCACTTCCACCTCTGGCGTGCGGCTGGGTGGCAATCTGCTCAAGACATGGCCAGCATGCGATGGGGCCACCAATGGCAACCTACCTGCAAAGGGGCCACTGAACGAGACTTGATCTGGCTGTCGCCGGCGGCTCAGACACTCTGCAATGAAGTTCACATTGAAGACCTCTTTGCAGATCACAGTTCGGTTTCAGTGACGCTTGCAATTTCAGAAGCACCAGCCTCCGTTTTGACATGGCCCAGACCACAAGAGATTTCATGGGATCAAGTTGAAGTTGATCAATGGCATGAACATTGCTGGAGTTGCAACATGGTGGAATCAGATGATGCTACAGACTTCATGGCCAAGTTTTCACGTAGCATGGAAACTACACTTGCTGGCTTTGTTGGGCCCTTCGGGGGTTCACTCCCAGTGGCACAGCGGGGCAGATCACAGCGTCTCAAACCTGAAAAGCAACAGCTGCACCCGCGCTCTTGCAAAGCTAGTCGTCCAGGTGAAGTGGAATTGAAACATGATTTGGTTGGAACTTGATTTGGTTGGAACTGCCTGCTTGCAATGGTTCAGACAGCTTCGGCGATTGCAGTCCTACTGCCACTCGATCAAGGCAGGAAAACAACATCAAGAAGCACTCCATTACAGAGCTGCTTTATGGACTTCAATACGAAAAGCTGCAGGGTTTCAGCCGAACTTCATTGACTGGTGGGATCAACAAGAATTTCAACCAGTTACAGGGCCACTTCCCCCTCATCCACCAGATGCTGTTTTGGCTTCCATGATTTTTGATGCTTTTCACCATGCATTTCGAGCTTTTGAAACGTGGCATCTCTCACAGAAGAATCGACTGATCCAGGCGAAGTATGACAAATCTCATGCGGCCGTCTTCAAGGACCTTCGCGATCCAGCACCAGACCAAATTGATAGCCTTTGGACTTCCAAGGACTTCACCGTCCTTGCTGTTAGACCTGGCTCCAAAGCAGTCCTGTTAGACGCCCCAGTTTTTCCTTTAGAAAGACCGGCGTGGTATCACAACGGTTGTGGGCTTTCCGTTGCTGGATATCAAGATGAAATGCTGGTTTTTAGCCAATGGCCTGAGTTAGAAGTTGGAGATGTCATCACACTTTGTTCCCACACCAGCTCGGATGCAGAAGTACATGAAAAGCTAATGGCACTCTGGAAGCCACGCTGGCAACAACTTCATGCAGTAGATCCAGACCACTGGACTCGCATTATCAACTTCATCCAAGGCTACATGCCCAGTTTTGAATTCGTTTTGCCGGACATCACACCGGCTCAGTGGATGCGGACTGTGAAACGTTTCAAGCCAACCGCCGCCAGAGGCGCAGATGGATATGCCAAGCAGGATCTTTTGTACATGTCACCTGCTCATGTCCAAAATTTACTTCAGTTTTTGATGCGCATTGAACTTGAAGGCCAAGCTTGGCCACAGCAATTGACAGAAGGCATTGTTTTGGCGCTTGCCAAGCACAGTGAAGCTCATGAAGCTGGGTCTTATCGGCCCATCGTTCTCTTCAGTATCATCTATCGCTGCTGGGGTTCACTTCGTTCCAGACAGCTCTTGCGGATGATCGAGAGCTTTGTTCACTCAGATGCTTTTGGTTTTTTGCCCGGGCGAGAAGCCATGCAATCATGGCTGCAAATCCAAGCCAGTGTGGAACTTTCTCTTGCGTCAGGGGAAGCATTGTCTGGCCTTGCAGTGGATTTTGTCAAGGCATTTAACCATATACGCCGACCACAATGGTTTGCACTGGCACGACATCTGGGGATACCTGAACGAATCCTGCAGCCATGGCACAGGTTTCTTACATGCTTCACCAGACGCTTTCAGGTGCACAACCACCTAAGCGCCGCATTGACCTCTGACATTGGTTTTGCAGAAGGTGATCCCTTGAGCGTGCCGGCAATGGCAATTCTTGACTGGGCGCTCCATGTGTACCAGGCACAATTTGCACCTTTGACCAGGACGCTGTCTTTTGTGGATAACATCTCCATGATGTCCTTGTCTGCACTTCACTTGGTTTGGGCCTTCTTTTCATTACGGTCTTTTCTGGATCTTTGGGGTCTTGAGATAGATATTGGAAAGTCGTATGCTTGGAGCACACTAGCCCAGACACGAGCGTTGATATCAACACTTGGACTGCGAATTGTAGAAGATGTTTCAGAGTTGGGGGGATCATTGACACTTTGCTCCTCAACGAGAGTCAGAGTCTTTTTGGCACGTGGAGCCAGTTTGGAAAGGCGCTGGACACGACTGCGCATCTCCAAAGCGCCATTGGTGCAAAAGTTGATGTGCATCCCAATGGTCTTCTGGGCATCGGCTCTACATGGAGCTCTGGGATGCGTCTTTGCAGATGGACATATCCACCAACTTCGCAAGAAGGCCGTGGCAGCGCTTGGATTGAAGATCGGTGGCTCAAACCCCATGCTGCGATTGTCATTGTCGCAACCAGCCACTGCCGATCCAGGTTTTTACCATTTGCGTCATTGTGTTTTTGATTTCAGACGAATCTGCGACAAAACACCTGATCTGCTGGTGCAATGGCGAACCTTCATGGCACACTTTACAGGTAGGAAGTTGACTGGGCCATTCTACAAGATAGTTGATCTTTTCAGCATGCTTGGTTGGTCCATTGGCATGCCACCTTTGTTCACTGACCATGATGGTTTTATCCACAACTTGCTCCAGCTCCCCAATGCCGCTCTTGAGTTGTTGCTGCATGATGCATGGCTACAATATGTAGCACACCAGGTGACACACCGCCGAACCATGCATGACCTTGCTGGCCTGTGCAAGGAACTGACATTGCTGGATCGGAGTCACATGACTCCACAGGAATTGGGACGCACTATGGCTTTGCAATCAGGTGCTTTTATTTCCGATTGGAGCCATGCCAAGTTTGACCCAACCAAGACTTCGATTTGCTCTAGATGCCTGGTCCCAAACACATTGCCTCATTGGTTTCGATGCCCAATGTTTGATGCTGTCCGTGCACAGATGCAGGAAACATTTGACTGGCTCAATGAGCTTCCAGACTGTATGGTACACCATTTATTGGTGCCGAGATGTCGCTTTGAGCTGGACTTTAAAGCCTACCTCTTGCACATCGAGGACAACACTGGCTGCTTTCACTCTACGCCAGGAGAGGGGGTTCAAAACTTGTTTTCTGATGGTTCCTTTTTTTCTGATAATCCCAAATATGTTGGGGTAGGGGCTTGGTCTTTAGTCAATGCAACTACTGGCTGCATCATTGGCACTGGGCACCTACATGGACTGGTGCAATCGATCTCACGAGCTGAGCTCTGCGGTGCTTTGGCTGCGATCAAGTGGGCATCTCACTATCAAGTGGCAGTGCACCTTTGGAGCGACTCCAAGTATACCGTAGATGGCATCAAAGCCCTCTTGGATGGCCAATGGCATGTTCATGCTTCTTTGTGCGAAAACCATGACCTTTGGCGCCAACTTGCTGACCTTTTGATTGACTTGCCGGACGGCCTCTTTCAGGTTAGTTGGATTCCATCTCACTTGGATCTTACGTTGTGCACCACAACACTGGAGGAATGGATCGCAGTCTGGAACAATGTGGCAGATGAGCTTGCTGTGCGCACCAATGCATCACGCTCAGATGAATACCACCAACTGAAACATGGAGCACAACAACACTTTGCCTTGTGGGCTGAACGGATCAGAAGCATTCGCCAGTTCTATTTCCTTGTTGCTGATGTCAGGCTCCAAGATGCTGAGGTGATAGATCTGACGGTGAGTGAGTCATTTGACTGGCCCAATTTAGGTATCGTTTTGCCCATTTCAGATGCAATGCCAATTGATTGGCAGTCACAGTTCAAAGCGCAAGATGTACAGTTGAAGTTTCCTTTTGAATTCGTTTTGTCCATTTTTGAGCACTTGTTTCAGCTTGAGTTGCAAGCAGACATTTTCGTGCCAATTAGTTTTGTAGAGCTCACAGTTTGGTGTATACGAGGGTGTCATTTATCTTTTCCATTTTGGAATCCAAGTCGTATGCAATGGGATTTGAGACCATATGATGCCTTGTTGTTGCGTCCTACTTTGGCGTCTATGGTTCAAATTGTTCGGGTTGTGTTTACCAAGGGGTGTCGAATCCTTGGCTTGGAGCAATTTCTTCTGAAAGGCATTCGAAAGCCTGAGTCAGGATTGTTTTTGCCTGCGGATGGCATGGCAATTTGTACAACAGTTGCCACCCAGGGCAATCTAGCGAGTGGCTGCCTTTCAATCGCCGGTCAGCACAAGTTGCGCAAGGCATCTGACCTGGCTCGTCCCATCTGACCTTCGAACCTTGGCGGCAACTGCACTGCCTGCGGCCGTGCATTGCAGTCAACTGAAGTCGTCCGCGATATGATTTTCCATTCAGTTGGGAATAATCAGGAATAATCATCCCCTCTGACTTTCATATTTTTCAGAGGGGTAGGTATACCACCAACCAGCTTCAATAGTAACACTTCATAGGGACACGAACCAATTGCCCCTCCAAAAAGGCGGTGCCCGACTCGCCTGACCGTCCGAGAGATGCTTCGTCCACGAAGATCACGAAGCGGAACCGCTGGCGCAGGGAGAAGAAGGAGGAGGCGATGGGATTTCATCATAGGATGGTGATGTAACAGATAGAAAATTGTAATCATTAAGATAACTTGCATATGATATCACCATAACTATTTTGTATATTGGATATATATATATGGATATATTAGATAGTGTGGTGAAAAAAAGGGAGGTGTCCTAAAATGAGGGCTCCCCAGTCGTCACCATGGTTGTTTCAATACCAGTCGTCACAGTCATTCATGGGATGAAAACTGGTACCCATGGGTACCACGCATGTTTGGTTAAACTTTCATAGAAACTGGTGATATATAACAATGTACAAAAAAATATTGGGATAGAATTTTATCCAATACAAATTGTTCCCAGTATTATACAATAAATTTCTATAACGAAGAGGTTTAACCAAAACCAATGTTTTTTTCTTGGTACAGAATTGGCATACTGGGATCAAAAAGTCGGGATGTTCTCCCTCCGGTGTCATCAAACGTAGATGTAGCTGGAAACTCCACAAAAAAAAACGTTGGTTTAAATTTTCAAATAGCCTCTGGTTATTTAACATAGCCATGGTATAGATGGCCCATAGAAATAGATGGTTTACCGTTCTTAAAAATGATGATTTTCCATGGCTATGTTAGTCATAACCAGAGGGTAGCTGGGAAAATATTCTTTTTGAATAAGTCATCGTCCATGGAGTCCATTGCCATGTTTGATTACGAATGAGGGGCCCTCAAGAATGTGGGGCCCCCGTTCGATCGCTAAGTTGGTGCACATAACTCCAATTTCACTATGGTTTATGGTACGCAAATAACATGTTATAACGAACTAGTTACTGGGGCTTATATATAAACCAACGTTCACATCACATAACTGGGGGGGCCCACATTGGCGAATGTGGCACTGTTTTTCCTCAAGAAATGGAGTGAGTTCACTCACCATTTCGCCACGAGACTTCTATTGGATGTCATTGATACCCTCTGGTTATGTCAAAATAGCTATTGAACATGGCCATTGACATAGTGAGTTTTCCCATAAAAATGGTGATTTTCCATAGTTTTTTGTATGTTTACCAGAGGGTAGATGATTGGTGATTACTATATATATATTATGATGAGGTTATACTATGTTATACTATACCTGTTTCAATCAATATTTTCTGAACGGGCCAATCATGAGAATTTTCAGGAGGTCATGCCATGAGGGAGAACTCTGGAGTGGCTTACAGAGTTCAGCGACCCGTAGCCGTGGTAATCTCATGGGGAAAATATCAATGGGAATTCCAGGATCCGATTTATTGGAGGTACTGTACCATTTTTGAGGCCATATTTTGTGGGGATATTCCCTTATATAGGCCTTATATATGGTAGGTACCTCCAATAAGTCGGATCCTGGAATGGCAGTTGAACATATGGTAAAATACCATCGTGGAACCGGATTTCAGGCCCCTTAAAGGGCTGACCATCCATCTAGTCTTCCATCCTCAGCGCCATCCCCACATCCCCATGGCTGATCAGATCCACAGGTTGATTGATTCAACCTCCACTGTTGCTGTTTGAAATCCACTTCTGGCGGCGTTCAACTCCCCAGTTCAAACATATAAATTACCCATGCTTGAACGACTTAACACCAGTTTAAAGCCGCTTGAAATCACATTCACCAATCCATTTGACATGCACACGTCGAAGAAATTGAAAATCCACTTAGAAAATCCATCTGAAAATTCACTTCAGAAAACTTCACCGCCTGAAGCCTCGAGAGAGATCCATTCCTCCTTGGTCCCCGGTGCAGGCGGCGCTGCCCACGCCCCAAGTCCCGGCACCGTTGCCGGTGGCTGAGCCGCTGCCGATGGCCATGGGACGGGAGGTGACACCGGGGGACACGACAAGGCGGTTGTGGAATCCAAAGATGGTCGATTTCAACATGAAAAATGGTGGTTTTCACCATGAAACATCGTGATTTTAGAGGACTTCACCATGTTTTTTATCATCTCAAGCCCCAATGTTTTACGATCCTAGAAACATATCGGGAATACGAGGACTTGGGGTAGATTTAGCAATGAAACATGGGTGATTTTTGTTGGTTTTACCGTAAAAAACCAACAAAAATGGTTAGTGTGAATTTGTCGCTGACAACTTACTTGGAAGCCCTGGCCAGGTCACAACTCCATGCTGCTCACCGCCGCTGTTGGATCAACTTGGCCAAAGGGCCCTTGAGCTTGAGCTTACGCTTGCCCCTGATGAAAACCTTTGTGGGACTTTGGGTGCCTGCACGTGTTTTCCCCGAAAGGACATCCAACTTAGAGTGTGGTTTGTCTGTTGGTTTGGTTGTTTCAACTGAGCTTTCCATATTGGTAGCGGAGCTTAAGTGCTCCGGGGATCTTAAGTGATCCAAACCGTTGCTGAAAGCCATGGCCACTGGAACTAGTGACAATGCCGAGACCCTCACGAAGGACACCTTCATACCACGGTTTGACAATACAACTGCTGGTTACAAAGAATGGCGAAAGCGGATACAGCTATATGCAAGACGCATGGCCATTCAAAAACGAGAGTCTGAAGTAGGGATTTCAGTTTTGCCCACTTTAACTGGTGCCTCCTGGCGTCAATGCGAAGACCTCGAAGTCAAGGATTTAGAAACGGCCGATGGACTGGGAAGAATTCTGGACAGGTTAGACGCGCAGTGGCAGTACGATGCAAAGATCGAAATGCCAGAAGCCTTCGAAAAGTATTTCTACAAGACCTACCGCACCATGAATCAGACAATGTTGGACTACTGCACACAATCTGGACAAGCCTTGCGAGAGTTGTCAAAATACAAGGTGACACTCCCAGATGAAGTTGCTGGATGGTTGCTGATGCGCAGAGCTGGTCTGACAAAGGAGCAAACACAGCTGATTCAAACAACAGTAGGAACAGAAACAACAGTTGAGAAGGTTGAGAAAGCGCTCTACCTCACCCTTGGCCAGAATCACAAAGTGCCCTCCCCTGCAAAGTTCAACAACATGCGTGGTCGATGGAAAACTGACCGTGCCCACTTTGCCGAGGACGAGGTGTACTATGAAGATGATGGAGAATACCCTGATGACACTGCCTATGATGATGATGGCAACCCAATTGACTATGATGGGGACGAACTCTACTGGCAAGAAGAGGAATGGGATGATGTGCAATCCACTTACTATGGCTCAACAGCTGAAGACGTGCCTGCAAATGACGAAGTTTTTGATACTGAAGAGTTTGACCGAGTCTATGCTGCATACGCTGACAGCAAACGTCAGCTGAATCAACTCCGAGTTTCTCGTGGATTTTTCCCTGTGGTTGCAGTCGCTGGTGGTCAACAACTTCCACTTGCTGCTTCCTCCTCAGCCTCCGGAAGTCAATCGCCTTCCAGGACTGGTTCAAAAGGGAAGTCAAAGGGTAAGTCAAAAGGCAAAAAGGGATCAAAAGGTTCAAAGGGATTAGGTTCCCCCAAAAAGAGTATGTCAAGTATCAAAGAAAGGGGTGAACATATGTCTTCAATGATGTGCTTGCGATGTGGAATGTTGGGTCACATGGCCGCCAACTGCCCCACCAAGAGCTCTAGCACTTCACCGAGCAAGAAGCGTCCTGCTGACTCCAGTGCAAATTTCGTTGGAATGGCTCAGCATGTGATTTCCGACAGCAATAGTTGGGTTACCGTAGAACCTGATGCTTGCATACAGGATGGTGGTGCTTCAACATTTTTAGCTGGTTCTGAATACGTGCTGAGGTATCTGAAATGGCTGGAATTGATTGGAATGGATGTGAAACACTTGCACTTCAAACGTTGCGACAAAAGCTTCAAGTTTGGAGGTGATGGTGAAAGTGTCAGCCGTTGGATGGTGCAATTGCCTGCAAAGCTAGGTGACAAGGTTGGTCGCATTCAATGTTTTGTGATCTTCGGTGCCACTCCTATGCTGCTAGGTCGCCCAATTCTGGAAATGCTGAATGCTGTGGTTGATTTTGGTGGCAAAAGGATGAGCCTACTGGGTGGTGACTGGCAAGAAATCCGCCGCGGAAAAGGTGGTGCAATGCTGTTGAAACTGGCTGATGGAGTCAAACATGGCTCAGAACTCATGGATGTTCAGTTCGACCTCATCAGTGAAGATGATGATCACGATCAGGTTGAAACTATGGCTAGCTTTCTGAAAGACATGCATGCTGAAAGTCGCTATGCCCAAATGACCGAAGTGGTGCAGAACTTCATGCAAACCAATGCCAAAGAACCCAACATGAGTGATGAAATTCTCCAAGCCGATGATGATGATTTCCCAGAAGCAATTTCCTTGCCTGAATGCACGGTGAAGAAACTTGAGAACATGTGCAATCAACAAGCCGCTGAAGTGCACAACCAAGTCTCAGGTATGATTCACATGGCCAGAGATGGATCTCGAGCCAAAACACCAGTTGTTTGGGAAGTCTACGTTGGAGCAGGTCGCCTCTCGACCGAAGTCTCAAAGCTTGGTGCTCATGTTGAACGTTTTGGTTTGAATGAAGGCTGGGATTTTACACTCAGCACACACCGCAGAGCATTTCTCCACAAGATCGACACCGATGAGCCTGATGAAATTTTCATGTCCCCAAAGTGCACGTTGTGGTCACCAATGCAAAACATCAACATCAAATGTGCTGCTGATGCCGCTGACTTGGAAGAACGACGTGAGATTGACCATGGAACCCACTTGTCCATGTGTCACAAGGCCTACTGGAAACAGGTACGAGCAGGTCGACACGCTCACATTGAGCATCCTGAGAGAAGCCGTGCCTGGAAGACCAAAGCCTTTTCCACTCTTCCTGGCTATGCTGCCTTGTTTGATCAGTGCGAGTACGGTGCCACAACAATCAATGATGATGGATTTCAGGAGCCAATCAAGAAATCCACACGTATCCAAACAACCAAGATGTCCATGTACAAGCTCATGAACCGCCGATGTCAAGGTGATCACACCCACTGCCCCTTAGAAGGTTCTATGCCTGGTGGTGGTCAACGATGCCGAGAAGCTGAAAACTATGGCGTTGTTTTGGCAAAGCATCTGGCGAAAGCCATCATGGATGACGAGGATCTCACTCAACAGATCTATGCAGTAGATGATGCTGAAACTGGCACTTTGCGACAATTGGCTACGGCGCATGGATCTCATGCAGCTCGAGTTGCCCACCGTCTTCACAGAAACTTGGGCCATCCTCGAAAAGAAGTGCTGCTGAAGCTGCTTGAAGGCAAGCAAGTGAGTGAGAAGGTCAGAGAGGCAATCCAATCTCTGCACTGCCCCCATTGCCAAAACTACGGCATCAAGAAGGGTGTATCCCCTGCCTCAGTTGAACGTGCTGAGAACTTCAACCAAGTGGTTCAAGCTGATGTAATGTGGATTGAACTTGACAAGAAGAAACGTGTGGCAATTCTTTCAATGGTTGATGAATGCACTCGATACATGGCTGCCCGCATTGTGTCCGATGAAAAGTCCCCCTCACTGATCAAAGCGTTGGAACGTTCCTGGATTAGGTTCCATGGTCCGATGCAACAACTCAAAGTTGATGAATATGCTGGATGGGGATCCGATGCATTTGCAACCTGGGCAGAGAACCATGACATTGAGCTCAAGATTTCTCCTGGACAAGTTCATACAAGAACGAGCGTTGTTGAAAGACGACATCAACTGCTACGGCGTGCTGTTCAAATCTACATGGATGACAATGAGATCGCTGGAGTGGATGCCCTGCATGAAGCTCTCAACTGGGTTGTGCCTTCCCTCAACGAGCACACCTTTGTGAACGGCTTTACACCCACACAACTTGCAATGGGTCGACAGCCTGCTGTTCCTGGACTGATGTCTGAAGAGCGCAAGAAGCCTCCACAGCTGTCTGAAGGTCAACACCTTCAGGAGATCCTTAAGTGCCGATCTCAAGCCCAACAAGCATGTGCCAAAGCCGATGTTGATGTCCGATTGCGAAGAGCCTTGCTGCGTCAGTATCGTGGCCAAGATGAAGAACTGGTCGCTGGCGAAAGATGCCTCTACTGGCGTGAGTCAACGGATCGCTTCCACACCATCAAGTGGAAAGGTCCTGCCGTTGTGGTCGCAGTTCAACTTGACCCCGACACTGGCAATGTTGACACATACTGGCTTGCTCATGGAACAGTGCTGATTCGGGCTGGAAAACACCATGTGAAACGTTTGGTTGATGCTGAAGGTCGAATGTCTTCTCCTGTGGATGCCATGCGCCAAGTACGACAGCGACGAGTTGTCCGCCTGATTGACCTTCACAAAACTAACAAGAGGTCAATTGATGAGTTGGATGAAGATGATGCTGACTTTGACTTGGACGACAACCGCAAACAGCGCAAACATGGCACTCCTCCACATCAACTTCAACTGCATGACCCAGCTCCACCAGAATCTCCTGGACCGATTGCTGATGATGCTGCAACGGAACATGATGTTGAGATCTTGGATAGCCCAGCTGATGCTGATGAGTTCCATGATGCAATCGAGCAAATGGATCGCCAAATCGATCAACTTGAACAACCTCCTGACTCTCCATTTTCCTATGCTCCAACAACTCCTGCCGAGACAGTGATTGCCGACAATGATGAGCCCAACACCAACAACAATGATGCCAACACCACTGCAATTCCGCAGAATGAGATGCCGGCAGATGAAGATCTACCTCCTGTTCCAAGCGATGATTCTGAAGTTGAAGATGGTCCGAACGTGGCAGTTAACACTTTGCCTGCCAACGATGACCAGCCAGCTGCAGCAGTTAACACTTTGCCTGCTGACAGTGGCAACACCAATTTCCAACAAAGACGCCGCAACATGGATCAAGGAGAAATGGCCTGGCTCAGAAACTTCCAGCGTCAGAGAAGACCCTTGGATGAACCAAAGAATGACTCTGAGCAGAAACGCCAAAGGATCTACAACAGTGTTGAAGTTGGTTTCTACAGCTCCAATGGTGAGCACAACAAGTTTGCAGGTGACATGTTGCCTGATGGTTGGACCTATGATGAAGTCTCCAACTCCTTTGTCCTTGGCAAGACCCAAGACTTTTGGTCAGTTGAAGAAGGTTTCCTGGTCCGAAATCATGTCATTGCACGTGACTCCTCATGGAGACCAACTGCCGATGCCATCAAAAATGTCCCCATTAAGTTGGGAGACTTGCAAGACCTGAAAATCACAATGCGTGAAGGTGCCTCAACTATGATGGTTGACTCTGTTGCTGCTGCCGAGCGAAAGATTAGCAAGGATGGTTTCTTTGGAAAAACGTTGTTTCCACTCACCAAAGAAGCTGCCCAAAAGCTCAAGATGCCATACATAAATCTCAAGAAGAAGATCAGTAAGTCCACTTCCAGCTCCATGGAAAACTCACCCTCTGAAGTCTGGATGGCTGCAACTCGCCCTTTGAAAAAGAAGAAGGACAACGAGGCTGATTTGAAAGAATCCCGCATGACAGTTGAAGACCGCCTCACCTTCATGACAGCAAAGAAGGCCGAGCTGCAATCAATTTTTGAGAATGGAGTTTGGCAACTTGAACTTGAGCCTGAGAAAGCATCAGAAAGCCGCATTTTGAAAGCACGTTTTGTTCTCAAATGGGCAGATGATGGTAAAGGTGGCACAAAAGCCAAAGCTAGACTTGTGCTACAGGGATATTCCGATCCCGACTTGCTATCTGGTAGCCTTGAGACAAGCTCTCCAACCTTGAACAGAACGTCAAGACAGGTACTGCTGTCCATTGGTGTTTTGAACCAATGGGAGTTTCTATGTGCCGATGTGGCTACAGCCTTTCTGCAGGGAGACCAACAAGCCCGTGAACTATGGTGCAAACTCCCCAGAGATGCTTGCACGCTGCTGAACATCAAACCCAACTCCTTGATGCGCCTCCTCAAGCCCATCTATGGCCAAGCAGATGCTCCAAGAGCCTGGTACCAAGTCGCCAGACGACGACTGGAAGAAGTTGGATTCACCCAGCACAAACTGGATGGTTGTTTGTTCAGACTGCATGATGCTGAAGGAAATTTATGTTGTTTGGTTGGATTACACGTAGATGACATGCTGATTAGTGGCGACCCTCACAATGCCTGCTACAATTCAGCCAAGAAGTTGTTGCGTGAAAAGTTCAATTTCAAACACTGGACTCACATTGATGAACGTGAGAAGCTTGATTTTTGTGGATGTTCGTTTGTGAAAACCTCCTTTGGTTATCAACTTGGACAGCCTGACTACTTTAGCAAGATCAAGCCGATCACCATCGACCCGAAGCGTCGAGACTCAGCAATGGCCACACAAAATGAGGTTAGTGCTCTCCGAGCGGTGCTTGGTGCGCTTCAATGGCCCAGCACGCAAACAGCCCCGCAACTTGGTGCAACAGTTTCTCTCCTCAGTGGTCAGATCACAGCTGCTACAACAGAAGACTTGCGTGATGCAAACAAAGCTCTGAAATTCTCCAAGGTCAACAACGATGTTGGACTCCAATTTCGTCCTTTAGGTGAGATTTCAAATATGGTTTTGGTTGCAATGAGCGATGCCTCATGGGGAATTCGACGTGAAGGCCACAGCCAAGGTGGTTACCTTCTCATGCTTGCTCCGAAAGAAATCCTGGATGGTGAAACCACAAATTACATCATTTTGGATTGGAGAAGTTTTCGTTTGCCCAGGGTGTCCCGAAGCTCTTTGAACGCTGAATCTCAAGCATGCGCAGCTGCAATGGATAGTTTGGAATATACCCGAACACTGATCCAAGGATGTCTCACTGCTGACTACACTCTGCAATCTCCAGGTGAATGGGTAATCAGCAAAACAGCTTTGGTGGTTGATGCAAAAGCTCTGTATGATTCAATTCGTGCAGAAGTTCCCCAGCTTTCTGGTGACAAACGAACCAAGATTGAGGTGATGATTGTGAAAGAAAAGATGCAAGAGTGCCAAACACTTTTGCGATGGGTTTCAAGTGAAGCACAGTATGCTGATGGCATGACCAAACCCTCAGCACGTCAGTTGCTCACTGACCGCCTTAGAACTCACATGTTCAAATTGCAAGCGGATGAAGATTTTGTTGCTGCAAAGAAGAAAACTCAACAACAAAGAGAAGCAAATGCCCGCAAGTTTGCCCTCTCAAAAGCTGCTAGCAAGATAGGTGGTTTAGCTCATTTGATTTTCATTTCTCACATCATGCCGGTCACTGGTTTTTCCTCCGATGAAGCCTCATGGTCCGATGATGCAATGCGCCTATTTGTGACTATGATGATGTCTTTCCTCACTGGATGTTTTTGTATTTGGATGCTGCTTGGATTTCCGAAGATTCTCCGACAGGAACCAAAGCGCGTGGCCTTCCACCTCGCCAAGCGCAACAAGAGCGTTCAATGCGAGATCGAGTATGAGGAGATGTCTCACATGTCCTACCAGCTACACCTTGAACAAGAAGACAAGGCGAGACTGGAAGACAGCTTCAAAAGGGAGATTGAAACACTGGAAAACTATGCACAGGTGATGAAAGATACAAGCGACACAAACAAGGAGGATGCCGACAAGTTCTTAAGTGAACTCAAAACTCTCAAAGTACGACTTCAAGATGTTGAACAAACCTTGACGGCAAAGATTCAAGAAGTGATTGAACTGGAACGACAGATTTACCAAGTTCAAGATTCTCTGGATCGAGCAAATCAAGCCAATGCAAACATGCGTGAGCTCCATGATCACGAGATCGAGTTCCGCAGAGAGGTCTACGCTCTCAACAAGGCATATCGCTTCCACCTCTTCGATGATTGCGACACACTGATGCATGCACGACCCATCACTATGTATGTCTGCAAGGAATGCGAAGAAAGACGTGAGAAGGAAATTGCCGAGATGGATCAATACCAGCACGGTTGGCGCTGACAGATCTGGAACAATGGATGGACTGGAATAATTCCCATCCGCAAGCGATGGATGGATTGGAATAGTGCCCATCCTTAACCTTACAAACAACAGTTTGCAAAATACACTTTTTACATATACCCGGCAGACTGGAATTTTCCTGCCGATGAATGCAATGCAATTTTTCCATGTACAACAGCTGACTGAAACTTTTCGTGCCGACAACTACTGGCTGAACGGATTCATTTACAGCAGAAATGAAGCAAATGGTTGCAAGCAACACTGCTTGTTTTTGACCAACTCTTTTCCTCCAATGTGAATTTGTCGCTGACAACTTACTTGGAAGCCCTGGCCAGGTCACAACTCCATGCTGCTCACCGCCGCTGTTGGATCAACTTGGCCAAAGGGCCCTTGAGCTTGAGCTTACGCTTGCCCCTGATGAAAACCTTTGTGGGACTTTGGGTGCCTGCACGTGTTTTCCCCGAAAGGACATCCAACTTAGAGTGTGGTTTGTCTGTTGGTTTGGTTGTTTCAACTGAGCTTTCCATAGTTAGGAAACCTGTTGTTGGCTTGTTGAATCTCAACTTTTCTTGGGTGAATCCATCGTATTCTTCATGGTGAAATCCCATATTTTGCTTGCTGTTCAAAACCACTACTTCTGGTGGTTAAATCTAATTAGATGGGCCATGGGATTAGCTACTTTGTGGATTGTAAATCCACGAACTATTCACCATTCAAATCCATTTACTTTAATCCACAATCCATGTACATACTACGGTTTCTATTTAACTAACTCCATAGCTATCCATGGCCTTTCTAACTATATTAAAGACTGCAAGGGAGGACAGAAACACAGAACTTCCGGCGACCACAGGAGCCGACCAATCACAATAAATGATGGTTTGTTGTAGAGGCGGAAACATCCCCGAATAGCCCAAGACATTTTTTTTACCGAATGATTATATATATATATAATATGATTTGAATAACATATGTTAAAAAAAACAGGTAGGAAAGGTGAACAAAAATGAAAGCGACCATGATTTCAGATATTTTATGACATTTTAAGTATTCTCAGATGTATTATTATCATCTATTGTCATTATTGTTGTTAATGATGACCTCTTGTTACTATATCACGGTATTTAACGTCCGTTTTTCCATGGCTCCCCAAGTTCGCCTTCCGACTTCCGCGGATGGCGCAGGCCCTGCCGGCATCTGGAGCCATCCGGTCGCTGTGCATCGTGTGGCTGCGGGATGACATGCGATTGCAGGTGCCACGACAGCTGGTTGGTGGTGACTGGAACCATGGAATGGATTATGACTTTCCATATGGGATGTCATGGTGTTTTTAATGGTGTTTTTAATGGGATATAATAATCAATAATGGAACATGAATGGATTATGACTTTCCATTCAGTTGGGAATTTCATCATCCCAACTGACTTTAACTCCATCATTTTTCAGAGGGGTAGGTCAACCACCAACCAGTAAATCATTCCTAGAACATGCTGGATCATGGTCAATTGTTCATGTAGTTGAGGTGCTATTGCGTCAGCCTTAAATTATGGGGATACGATTTCTGGGTTTGCCCATGGTGGATGGGCCGCCGCAATGTTTTCATGGGGGCAATGATGATAACGCATATAATCTGATTGGTGGTTTGGAACATTTTTTATGAAAAAAAAATCCATTCAGTTGGGAATGTCATGATCCCAACTGACGAACTCCATCATTTTTCAGAGGGGTAGGTATACCACCAACCAGATTTAATTTTGGGGCATCCAATTTTGGACAAAGCCAGCCCTTTAGATATGAAAAGGATCAGAAGTCGAGCATCAATGGTGGTGGTTTCCACCATTCGAAAGATGATGGCCTAAGAAACCACAGGAAAAGGCCACAGATGGCCCATTTTCGGCCGATTTTCACGGTGAATCGTTCAGGTCTTGGGACCATGGAAATGGTGATTTCCAAGTGAGGTACACAGCTTCTAAAGGCATAAATTGTGCATTGCACATCACTGATCGTTTTTTGATCATCTGAGCCAGTCAGGGTCATAATTGCCAAAACTGACTGGTGCTTTGGAACATGAAGGGATTATGACTTTCCATTCAGTTGGGAATTTCATCATCCCAACTGACTTTAACTCCATCATTTTTCAGAGGGGTAGGTCAACCACCAAGCAGTAAATGATTGCAAGTCTGACCCGTAGGACCTGTGGCCATAGGTGTGAAAAACATTGATTCCGGTCTCCTGCAGTACGTCCTGACCTTGGTTAAGAATGCCACTTCGCTAGTGGTGATCGTAAGCCGCAAGCCCCCAAAGTGGATGGATACCAATGTGATTAACCACTGACCCGGATGCCTACTAGATGGCAATGGGGTTATGACTGAACTGGCGTGTGAAGGAACTTCATCATACCATAGAATACTTCCTGTTTTAAAGCAGGCAAATAATTGGCTATTGTCACAATAAGAATAGATAAATGACTGGACAAATAAATAAAGATAAGTAAATAAATGAATACATACATTTATAAATAAATACCTAAATAAATACATAAATAAATAAATGAATAAATATATAGCAATATAATATACATATATATATATATATATTACTGTATGTGCGAGTAAGTCGTGGTTTATCACTTATAAAAGGTAACATTGGCGCACTGCGCCTTGCCCAGCCAGCAGCGGCACTGACAAGGACAATCCGGCTCTGTCCTTTGCCACGAAGTTTGACGCTGTGGTGCCCGTCTTCATCCTGGAGTCCGAACAGCAAGTGACCGGCGCAGCACGTGGCTCGGCAGAAATTTTGATTCATGTTGAGTCCATAAAGATGGATTTCTAGAGACTGGGTGAATCACTCAGAGCTGGAGTCTCAATAAACTTACCCTCTGGTAATTTAACATAACTATGGAAAATCACCATTTTTAGTGGGTAAATCAACTATTTCTATGGCCATGTTCAATAGCTATGTAACAAATTACCAGATGGTAGTCATCTAAAATGTTGAAAACCATAACATAACAAGCATTTTTTAAGCATTTCTTTGAGAATTTAACATGCTTGGACCATCCAAATTCATCGCTGTTGATTGGTAGGTTGAGCAGGTTGATGGATGTTGATGGTTAAAGTGTTCACAAGTGGCTTGGAATAGATTGGAATAGTTTATATCCGGCTTACCAAAGATAGTTGCAAAAAATTGGTTCTTGTTTTTTTATTCGCCACCGTTTTTTGAAGCCTTTTATCTAATGACTGTTTCTATACGGACCTCCACTTTGACTCAGATCTTGGAGAGAAGTGACCAGGTGAATTGTCCAATGCTTCAGAGCAATGTCATAATATCATTGGTGATATTTCTCCGATTATGTCATTATAATGTACCCTCTGGTAAACTAACATAGCTATTGAATGCTATTGAAAATGGCCATTTATACTGGATTTTCCCATTAAAAATTGTGATTTTCCATAGCTATGTTAAATTACCAGAGGGTATCCACAAATGCATTGGTCTATTCCAATTGTTGTTGACGACATCTTGTTCAATCCCCATTTGCGCTGGTTAAATTCCAATTGTTCCCTGGTTAAACTAGCATTTTCATGCATTTTCCCTGGTGAAAGCACAATTTTCCCATGGCTAAATTTTGATGTATTCAACCAACATTTTGGCGCCCAAAAAAACCGGGGCCTGGGGCGGCCTGCGGCCCCTGCTTTGTTCAACCCGAGGTTTCTGGAAGTATGAGCTGCTCGGGCCTATCTGGGGAGATTGCAAATATACCATGGATATATAACCATAGATGACCATAGAATATCATAAATCCATGGATATGGCAAATATATACATAATTATACATATGGATATAGCAAGTATCGATATAGCACACATATATATATATATTATATATATTATACATATATATATATTATACATATATATTATACACATATATACATGGATATACTGTAACAAGTATCACATATACTAGCAAACTATGGGGGAATGTGACTATTAATCAGTGGAGAACCGGCCATTGATGGGCATAATAAAGAATTAATGGGGATATTACACTTCAGTAATCAAGCGTGGCAATAGGAAATCCCCTTACAATGAAGGTTTATAGCTCCGAAAATCATCTACAAATGTGGGATTTTCCAGCCAGCCATGTTTGATGACCTTGGCAATTGCAAGTCTGTTTCGTTTCAAGAGATCAGGTATAGCAATGTATCTACCCTCTGGTAAACTAACATAACTATAGAACACCAGCATTTTTTATGGGTAAATCATCTATAGATAAACATTTTCCAATAGCAACCTGTTAGTTTACCAGAGGGTAAATCCCAGTAAAATCACAATTTGTTGGTCTTTTATCTCATGAAAAACCACCATTAAGCCACCAGAGGGTAACTGAGGTCTTAACCATAAACCACCATTAAACCACCATTAAACTACCATTAAACCACCATTAAATATGGTATCAATTTCCTGGTTTAATACCATTATACCATATCAATTTCCTCGGAAATCTTCCATGGCATAGATCCGTCCTTCAGTCGATAAAAGATCTCCCTTACTGGGGATGATCACTGGCCATGAAACTAGTAGCTAAGTCGGTGAACATAACTCTAATAACTAGGCTGTTTATATATACTGCTTGGTGTTTTGGAGCATGAGTTTGATGACTTTCCATTCGGAATGTCATGATCCCAATTCACGAACTCCATCATTTTTCAGAGGGGTTGAACCAACCAGTATATATTATATATATATACATATGGTGAAGATATCAAAAGTCATTGGGCTTTATAAGCCAATTCATCATTGCAGAGGGGACCACCTACAAATCTTCCGATTTGACCTGCCGGAAATAGGACCGTCACGTTTTTTTGTCAACCACGGATTGCTTGTCAAGCCCTGGTCAATTAGTGAAGGAGGCCACCACCACTGCAAATTGAGTCCCAAGAATTTCAGCGTCAACTTCCTGACTTTGACTGGTTGGTGGTTTGGACCATTTTTTATTTTCCCCAATAGTTGGGATGATGATATAATCTGATTAATATTTTTCAGGGGGGTTGAAACCACCAATTAGTTGATATCTCAAACTGAATCGTGCAATCAGTATGGTGAATCCGTGTGAAACTACAAGGTCTTCAATTGGAAAGTCCCAAAAACTGCTGGCCGATCTGGTTGTGGCTCGAACAAATAATTGCCCGTTTTTGGATGGTTTTATTTATAGCAACTCCCCCGACCAGATAGAAACGTCGAATCCCACAGATATATGGTTATAACGTTATAAATTATGTGTTTATCCTTTAGGGGTCATAGGGTTACTATAGACCTATACTGGTTGGTGGTTTGGAACATGAATTTTATTTTTTCCATTCAGTTGGGAATAATAGTCCCAACTGACTTTCATATTTTTCAGAGGGGTAGGTATACCACCAAACAGTATATCATAACATCCCATAATATTCCCAGAAACGAGTTGGGGTTAGTCCCGCGAAAAATCTACTTGTTCATCATTTTTTTTGGGTTACTTTTTGACCCGTTTTTTCCCAGATATTATAGTAACCAACTGGTTGGTGAAATCCCAACCAGTTCGTGGTACATCCCCATTCTCCCAATTAAAATCTCAATTGTTGATGGTTAAATCCTGTTAAAATCAGAATTGAGCAGTGTTCAAAACCCTTGCGCGCTCGTTGATGATCATAAGAGTTACACTTCTCGATATATTTGAAATTATCACAATCCATTCTGGGAATGCCTATTAACTCATCAGACTCATCAGTATAAATGGAAAGACAAAGGGTGTTGAACATTGCTCTTACGTGTCATGGTCAGAACTCGATCTCCCCATATTTGGTATTGTAATTTCCATTGGACTAAGGGATAGAAGGGGTTTATATCCCTACTTTTCAGCAATTTTATGATGAGATGACAATAATTATTATCATCTCATTATCATAATTATGATTGTATTAGATATGATATAAGTGTAGTTAAATGGGCTGTTATTCGCACTATATGTATTTATTGCTTATTGTTACAACTACCACATTTACTTACAGTATAACTAATGACCAATGTATATATATATACTGGCTTATCATCCATCATCTATTATTATTGTAAACTGAGTCAAATTGTGAGTATTGCAATATTTCTATTTTATTAAATGATATATATCTACTAGAATATATCCGATGCAACTGGGTTATGATTAACAATCATTCACAAAACCACCATTAACTATTAAAAACGTTTATCATTCATGAGTCATTGTCTATAATTATTATTATATTACCTGTTACCATAGAACTATAGATGGTTATTATATTTTCTTTAATTAATATCATGCACTACAACTGGGTTTGATTCACCATGACCAATAACTATAACTATCATTAACTGTATTGATATAATTGATAACTATACCTATCATTAACCATAGACAATATGTATCATTATGGGTAGTTTTGGAAAATACCTATGATTAAGTATGATTCATATCTACAACTATGATTAACCATAGACAGTTGTTATTTTTATCTATAATTAATATCATTAGATACAACTGGGTTTTTATAGTTTATACCATTATTATAATGACTGGTTGGTGATTTCACACATTTCTTATTTTCCATAATATATGGGATAATCCTTCCCATTGACTTTCATATTTTTCAAGATGGTTAAAACCACCAACCAGACAATACACCACCCATACATTAGTGATGGTTTATACCAGTAAAAACACCACCTGTTTATCATGATATTCACTATTTTTGATACAACTGTTTATCATCCATTAGTGATGGTTTATCATTAGATACAACTGGGTGTTTATAGTTTATACCATCTGTTTATCATGATATTAGTGATTGTTTATACCACCTGTTTATACTACCAACAGATGATATTCCATTAGTAAATATACCATCTGTTTATCATGATACCCTCTGGTGAACTAACATAGCAATGGAAAATCACAATTTTTAATGGGAAAATCCACTATAAATGGCAATTTTCAATTGAGTTAACCAACAAAAATGGAAGATAGACCAACAAAATGATATTCACCATGTTCCATTGCTCCATTTCTGAGGTCCCTGCGCATCTTCTCCCAGACCTTGGCTTCGCTGGGCTCGGCGCTGCTGCTCCGCACGGCCGTGGCGTCGACGGGGTCGACGCCGGCGGCGGAGCTGGCCAAGCGCCGAAGTGGCAGCGGTGGGAACCAGTGGGAACCGGTGGGAAACCATGGAAATTGATAGGAAAACCTAGGGGAAACCCAATTTTTTTTTGGAAATTGATGGGAAAATCTAGGGGACACCCAATTTTTTGAGAAAAGTCATGGGAAATGGATGGAAAATTGTTAGGGGAAACTGTAGAGACACCCCATTTCTGTTGGAAACCCAATTTTTTGAGAAAAGTCATGGGACATGCTTGGAAAATTGTTAGGGGAAACTGTAGAGAAACCCCATTTCTGTTGGAAACCCAATTTTTTGAGAAAAGTCATGGGAAATGCTTGGAAAATTGTTAGGGGAAACTGTAGAGACACCCCATTTTTTGTTGGAAACCCAATTTTTTGAGAAAAGTCATGGGACATGCTTGGAAAATTGTTAGGGGAAACTGTAGAGAAACCCCATTTTTTGTTGGAAACCCAATTTTTTGAGAAAAGTCATGGGAAATGGATGGAAAATTGTTAGGGGAAACTGTAGAGACACCCCATTTCTGTTGGAAACCTAATTTTTGGAGAAAAGTAATGGGAAATGGATGGAAAATTGTTAGGGGAAACTGTAGAGAAACCCCATTTTTGTTGGAAACCCAATTTTTTGAGAAAAGTCATGGGACATGCTTGGAAAATTGTTAGGGGAAACCCAATTTTTTGTTGGAAACCCAATTTTTTGAGAAAAGTCATGGGACATGCTTGGAAAATTGACGGGGAAACTGCAGAAAACAGCTACATTTTTGTTGGGAAATACCATGGGAAAGACTCTATTGATAAAGATGATAATCCAAGAAACTGGACAATTTGGGATTATGATGAGAATTGATGGTTGCTTCGTCAAATTCCTTCTATTACCAGAGTAAAGGTTGGAACATCACAGCGCGTGTTGGAACATCGGGTGGGGGTGTTGCATGGCCCAAAAGCATTGACGCAGGAAAGACTGGTACTTCTGCAGGTGTTTGGGAGATTGTACGAAAATTGGTCAGGGGGATGTGCCCAAAAATATGAGGGACCCCGATTCGATAAATACTAATTATCATACTATCCTACATTCCCTTTTGCAGATTTCCCAGCACATGTTCCTCAAATTAATTGCTCCCCTTTTTCAAAAGAACCCCTCAATTTTCTTTGTGCAAAACAGTGCATCAAGTTGTCAAGGGTCTCGAGCTGGTTTCATCCATATATTGGAAATCTAACTCATTTTTTTCCATTCAACATCCGTTAAATTTGCAAACGTTTGTCTTGCATGGTTTTGACCCCCCCTTGCAGTTACAGTTATAAGTCAGGAAGTCATCCCATTTATGAAATGATACTCATTCATAACCAAAGAAATAACTGGTTTCTATGGCTACTGTGAAAAAACCGTCGGAAATCGAACCTTAAGTCGCAAATCGCCATAGCTGGTTGGTGGTTTGGAACGTTTTTTTCCATATATATATATATATTGGATATTGGGAATAATGATCCCAATTGACGAACTCCATCATTTTTCAGAGAGGTTGGTTGAAACCACCAACCAGATAGTGAGTCCTAACCTGAACATTCATGTTGAACTGTCTAACCCCATTGGTGAACTCATGGGGTTCCCCGGCCCCGGCACGGCCGCAACGGCCCCAAGGATTTCCTCCGAGTGCAACGCTCCGCAGAAGGCCACCTGGGTGGCCTTCAATCGGCGTTGCGAGGCCTGGCAGCAGCGGGTGGATCAGGAGACCACGGAGGCGTTGCAACGCGAAGGGCTGAAGGCTGGGGGATGCTGGGGACGGGTTGGGGATGTGGCCCCGGATTTTTTTCAAATGACTGTGTTATGCTATAAAATAGTGTAAATGTGTTTTGTTTCTCAATAGTACATGTAAAAATGGGTGTGTGTGTATATATATATATGTATATATAGTAATTATAAGATAGTGCAAAATTATATTGAATTGTATACCAACCATCCATTTCGTGATTGTTGTTGATGAATTGTAAGTTTTAACACTATGTATTTTTATCATTGCTTTTTTGGATGTTTGTCTTTTGGTGGATGATGATTTTTGACTCAGCCCTAGTGCTACACTGGGAGGAGATTTGTCTGAATCGTAAGTGAAGATATTGTGAAAGAAAACACGCGATTATTTCCCCTATATAATTAATGGTGTAAACCCAACAATAAATCCGCCAAGGAACTACCCTCTGGTAAACTATCATAGCTATTGAACATGGCCATTTATAGTGACTTTTCCCATTAAAAATGGTGATTTTCCATAGTTATGTTAAATTACCAGACAACCATTTGAGAGTGACTACGTTAGTAACCATCATCTCGTTACTAGGGTTAACCCGATTCCATAAACTGATATCATTTGGGGTATTGCAATGGAACCGTAATTTTAACATAGTTACCCATTTATGGATTGGGTTTACCACATTTCTGCAAATTCACCAGCGGAAGGATTGTTGGATCATTCCATCCTCGCATTTTTACTCCCCATTTTCTTGGTCAATGACCAAGGTTGATAGGAATCCCCACTATACAACTAGTATTTCCCTGTTGTATTCCGATGATAGTTCCTCAGTCATTCCCAGATATCCCCATTGTTGTTGGTTAATGCCCATTATCTTTGGCTGATCCATGAGCTAAAAAATCATCAATATTGCTGCTCAGATCACATGTTTGATAGCTATCTAACACATATGAAAACCACCAACAGTGTTGGTGACTAGTCTCTAACATCCAATGCTTTTCTCAGGGTCAAAATCTACATTTCCATCAAGTTGTCATATCACATCCCCATGAACCTCTGGGTCACTTGCGGCGATCTCAGCTTCAAGTTGACGGTAAGGATAGGGGTATTACGGTATCTCTTCCGTTGTGTGCTGGTAATAACCTGGAAATCAGCCTGGTAAAAATCCATAATAACATAGGATAATCTAAGAATTATCCAGCCTATTATCCCAATCACCAACCTTGCAGCATGCAAAGCAGTCCAGGTGAAAAGCTTTCCGGGCAACGTCTTGTACGAGCCGCAGGAGTTGCAACCCATTGAACGCTGGCAGATCTGGCGAAAGACGCTGGGCAGCGGAGCAGCATCCTGGAATTGCCGGGGCCTTTTGAATGATGATGCTATACTATTATATACATAATATATATATATATATACAGTATATATAACATATATTATATATACCATAACTTAAGTGATGCTATGTTTTTTTTTTAAAAAAAAAATATTTATGATATTTACTGATACTATAACTATGGATATGCACGATGGGACTATCAACCAATATGAAACATGGGGCCATCGGTTTATAAAACATATATTATACCCTCTGGTAAACGTTTACAGAAAACTATGGAACATCACCATGCTATGAAAATGAGTAAATCCACTATGTCTATGGCCGTTTTCAATAGCAAACCGTTAGTTTACCAAAGGGTAAAGCTGATGAGGACTATGGTTTTTATAATTGTTATATATATATATATAGATAGATAGACAAAAACCAAAGTGAAATTGGAGTTACGCGGCCTCCAACTTAGCGATTTTGTAAACCGGGGCCCCAACTTGCAGAATTGGTGGGCAACCTTTGCTAGAATTGGATGATGGGAAAATCATGCGAGAAAAGCCAAGCTTGTGGGGTGGTGTTTTACCATGGTGTCCTGTGAATTTCCCCGCAGTCCATTGAAAGTGGGATGTGGTGAGCAGTTCGATACTGCTTGCCCAAGGGTTTTTAGGATGTCTCCATGTCTTTCTTCAAATCGATCTGCAGATCGAATGATGTTCCATGACTTTCATTCAACAAACATGGGTATGAATGCTTACTACAATGTGGTGCCCCCAAGATAGCTAAGTTGGTCTGCAACTACAAGATTTAGGGTTTAAATGGTTTGAATGCCAGCTATATCACTATATACGCACTATATCCTATAGTTAGATTGGGTTATAAATCACTACGTATCAATGCTTACCAGGGGGAAAACATCCCACAAAATTTGCAGAAACGTTTGGACCTCACGCGAGTCATGTGCCACCTTTATCACCTTTGGCCGCTGGGGCAAAGCAAAGGTGGGATAGGATCTCAGACATGAGCCATGAAGAAAATAGCTTGATTGATTGGTTACGAACTGGGGACATATACATACATATACTACTTGTACCTAATTGGAGATATTTACTGGCTCAAATGAGCTTACTCGCCGGCAATCAAACATGAAATGAAATGAAATGAATGAATGAAGGAATGAATGAGGCCGCTCAGAGAAGACTTGGTTTAAACATGTTCGCCCCAACCCGGACGTTGCTCCACACTTACAATCATCATGATCATCATGATCATCATGATCATCATAATCATCATCAACATCACATCATCACATCACGACCATCATCACATTAAAATTTGCCACCCTCTATGAACAATTTGTTGGTTGGGGTAATAACATCAACTTTATTTGCATCAGGGATCAAAATTCGCAACCCCTATGAACAATATTTTTGATTGGGGTAATAACATTACCTTTATCTTCATAAGGGATCAAAATCGCCACCCCCTATGAACAATATGTTGATTGGGGTAATAACATCAACTTTATCTTCATAGCCAGCTGAAGTCAGACGCAGGGCAACGTCAGGGTTACAGAGAACATGTTTAAACCAGGAAGGACATGGTTAGCTCAACGATTGAACAAGTATAGCTGATTCATTAATTCGCTTATTCATTCATTCATTTCACATTAACATCCGCATCCACATTTACATGTTCACATTCACACCCATTCATTTATTCATTCATTCAGTCATTCAATCAATCATTCATTCAATCATGTCTATTCAATTCAGTTCAATGCAATTCAATTCAATTCCTTCATTCGTTCGTTCGTTCGTTCATTCGTTCCTTCACTCACTGGTTCACTCATTTTTTCAATTATTCCGAAACTTCCGCCCAGGAAAGTGCGTACGGAGGAGGCTGAATGGAATGGCCAGAAAGCCAAGAACAAATCTGAGGACTGGACAAAAGTGGGGGTTGTTGGCATGTTTTGGCGCATTTTTGGTGCTAACTTGCTTTGGGATTTCTAAAAAACTTTGTGGGTTATTGATGTGTAGCATTGTTTCTTGGCCAATTTGTTGCTCATTGGGTTTCGTCTCTTCATGAGATTAAACATGTTCCCTCCAACCCGGACGTTGCTCCACACCTCAAGAGAATCATCATCATCATCATCATCATCAACATCATCATCATCATCATCATCTTTCTGGTGCTTGGTAGGGAATGGGGGAATGATCCAGAGGATCCAATCCATATCCTCAACTTATCTTCATAATGGGATCCAAATTTGCCACCCCCTCTGACTTATATGTTGATGATAATAAGAACAATAGAACATGAGCTTATCTTGTTGAGGGATCAAAATCCACCACCCCCTCTGACTACTACGTTGACAGGGATCATAGCATCAACTTATCTTCATAATGGGATCCAAATTTGCCACCCCCTCTGACTTATATGTTGATGATAATAAGAACAATAGAACATGAGCTTATCTTGTTGAGGGATCAAAATCCACCACCCCCTCTGACTACTACGTTGACAGGGATCATAACATGAACTTATCTTCATAAAGGGATCAAAATTTGCCACCCCCTCTGACTTATGTGTTGATGATAATAAGAACATGAACTTATCTTGTTGAGGGATCAAAATCCGCCACCCCCTCTGACTACTACGTTGACAGGGATCATTACATCAACTTCTCTTGCTGAGGGATCAAAAATTGGCACCCTCTCTGACTTATATGTGATGTAATTATATATGTGCTATGTACTATTATATACTTCGGCCACTTCTGATTCCGACGCGGAGCAACGTAGGGGTTGCAGCGATGATGTTTGATGTTTGTATCGGTTCTCAATGTCAAACCCAGATTTTCAGAATGTTGAGGATTCTTGATGTTTGCTTCTTGGGGAGTGACTTTGCTTAATTTCAACCCATTGAGCATCATCACCAAACCAATGACTTGCACATTTTCATTGGTCAAAATGGCAATTTCGTGAATTTCAACAAATGGACTGTTACCCCATGTTTGTGTTTCCAGTATAAATTCATGTATAATGTAATACGGGATGTATTAAATAGGTATTTCCCCTTCGAGGTCATGGCGGAAATTGTCCCAGGACTCTGAGCACATCAGTGGCTTTGGCAGTTACCGTTTCTTCTCCCATGCATTGGAGCAGCTGGGAGCACCGCCAGCGCCAGTGCCCGGTGTCACGCAGCTGCCGCCAGTGTGTCATGGCGGAAAGGGGGTGGTGGTGGAGATTCAGTGAAGGGATTTTGACCATCGCCACAATTGTAATTTTCATCACCATCAACATCATCATCATCATCATCAACATCACCATCATCATCATCATCAACAACATCATCATCATCATCAACATCATCATCATCAACATCATCATCATCATCATCATCAACAACATCATCATCAACATCAACAACATCATCATCAACATCATCATCATCACCAGCATCAGCATCATCATCAACAACATCATCATCAACATCATCATCAACATCATCATCAACATCATCATCATCAACATCATTATCATCATCAACAACAACAACAACATCAACATCATCACCATCAACATCATCATCATCAACAACAACATCATCATCAACAACATCATCAACATCATCATCAACATCATCATCATCAACATCATCATCATCAACAACATCATCATCAACATCATCATCAACTTTATCATCATCATCAACAACATCATCATCAACATCATCAACATCATCATCACCATCAACAACATCATCAGCAACATCAACATCAACATCATCATCATCAACATCATCATCATCAACATCATCATCAACATCATCATTTCAACAACATCATCATCAACATCATCATCAACATCATCATCATCATCAACAACATCATCATCAACATCATCAACATCATCATCATCAACAACATCATCAGCAACATCAACATCAACATCATCATCATCATCAACAACATCATCATCAACATCATCATCAACATCATCATCATCATCAACAACATCATCATTAACATCATCATCAACATCATCAGCATCATCATCATCATCATCAACATCATCATCATCACCATCAACATCATTACCATTACCGCCATCACCATCATCACCATCAACAACATCATCATCATCATTATCATTACCACCACCACCATCATCATCATCAACATCATCAACAACATCATCATCATCACCATCGTCACCATCGTCATCATCATCATTACCACCATCACCTTCACCATCTTCATCAACAACACCATCACCATCACCATCATCATCATCATCATCATCAACATCACCATCACCATCACCGTCAACATCACCATCATCATCATCAACAACATTTCCATCTCCATCATCACCATCATTATCATCATTTTCTTCTTCATCACCATCACCATCAACATCATCAACATCACCATTACCATCATCATCATCATCATCATCATCATCATCATCATCATCATTATCCCATAGTCTGGGTTTGGCCGGAAATCAATGATTAATCATCATTTTCCTTATCCTCATCCCTTTGTTAATCACACCCCTCATCATCACATCATATATATATATATATATATATGTTCATATAAACCAGCAGTTTCCCTTTGAATTGACAGACAAAAACCCTCATCCTCTTCCAACCCCAGCTCTTCCCAGGCCGCCGAGCCTTTCGCCCTCCGTGGACCTCAGCTTCCTGGGCCGCACCGCCGGCCGGGGCTTCAGCAGCGCCAAGGGCGTTGGAAGTTGCGGCGACTGGGCGGCTGGGATCAAGGCGTGGTGGAAGGCGGGGGCCCGGGTGATGCGCCAGGGGGGGCCTATTGGAAGATGGGAAAAACATCGGAAAAACCATAGGAAAATGCTGATTGAAGTAAGAGAAATGGCGATTTCGTGGGATTTATAGCTGATTTGTGATAGCTAAGCTGGGGGGCCACTAACTCCAAGAACTATGGTCTATGGCACTTGGGGAACAAAAATAGTGAAATAACATACAAACACAATACAATACAATACAATACAATACAACACAATATAGCAAACTGCGTCTCACTACCAAAAATAAAAGTACGAATCATGATTCATCTTTGAAACAACCACATGGCGGACTCTTCGGTAAGCAAACTTAACAATTGGGAATCCATGGGAATCCATCATTGATTTTCCCAGCCAGAAACCTCCAATTCTTAGTGGATTTTCCCACATCCAATGTTTTCCTAGGTTTTTCCCATTGAAGCCTCCGTTTGTAGAGGATTTTCCAGCCTCGTTTGCTTTACCCATGTAGGTGGGTGAAGAGGCAGCCCTTCAACGCTTGGAACATTTCCTGCAGAAGGCGAGTTGGAACGTTGGAGATGTTGCTTAAGATGGTGGAAACTATAGAAACGAACATATCTGATTTTTACGTCCAAGTTGTTTCTATTGTTATTTATTGTCCAGTAGAATCCAGTAGATATGATCATATGATATCATATGTAAATGAATAAATATGACCTAGGATCTTTATATGTAAATCAAAATATGATTTAAACATGAGATCATGAACTATCCGTCAATCAATGAATCACTCTGTTTCTTAATCATTTTATCTATCTATGTAATGTGTGTATACGACCTTAACCACCAGATACTGTCTGTAAAAAATGCAATCCATCCAGGTGCCCCGTTCGAATTGCCGCTGGTATGTTTCAAAATAAATGCAGCAGTTTTCTGATAGAAAACCATGGCTTGCATAGATAGTCATCCTTTTTCGGACATTTTTTGACAAATCCTCACTAACATTGACGTATTTCTTAGATTCCTAATGATTCCTATATTCTATCTTCATGACCGTGTATATTTGTGTGTATATGCCTCATCGGGCCAATCCCAACCAGCGAAAAAACCATGATCCACACAGTCCTCAGATGGAGAAGCTGCATGGCTGATGTTTGATATCCACGATGTCCAGATAGTTCCATCATTTTCATTTATCAAATGGGTCTGTTATGGATTTTTCCTGAAGCCATATGTTTAACACCAAATGACTGCTGTCTGAATTGAGCATCTTATGAAAAATCTCAAAAAAAACATATTGAGTCAATATAGAGAACGAAATACCCTCTGGTAAACTAACAGTTTGCTATTGAAAATGGCCATAGACATAGTGAGTTTTCCCATTTCTAGAAAATGGTGATTTTCCAGTTCGTTATGTAAACGTTTACCAGAGGCTAAATCCTATGAATCCATAGTTAAACCCCATGATTTCCATATATTTCCATAGGATTTCCATATATTTCCATATATAATTCTTATAATTCCTATAAATCCTATAAATCCATATTTATCCATAGGATTTCTCCAACGTGTTGGGAAAGGTGGAACACATTTAGATAGATAGATAGACAGATAGATAGATAAATAGATAGATAGATAGGTAAACATGTTTACATATCCTCAGTCGTCAACTAACTCCGGCCACAGCCCATCTCTCTCCGTATCCGTGGCCTGTCCCTGGCCGGGCCGCGCAGGTTCTGTCCAGCGGCGACTTCGAAGGACGAAAGCGGCTGCTGAGCGACGAGAAGAATACCTCGGTGCGGGGCTGGTCGCGGGGGGTTGGGAACTCAGCCGAAAATCCAGATCCATATGAACCCCCAAAAGGAACCATATGAAACCATATGAAACTTGGCCTTTTTCTTCTTTCTTCGACTTGTTTTCCAGTTTTTTTTGGGGGTAAAAAAAACATCAAAGAACATTTGAGCTCCTAGTTTTCGGAGGTTTCATGTTCAGCAGGGACACGTGGCTGCTGTGGGAAAACCCTACGTCTATGGGCACCTCAGTGGTACCCCCTTGCAGCACGTCATCCAAGTCCTACAGACCACATGTTTTACCTTGGCATTTGTTTTTTGGATGCCTTTAATAGCAATAGTTTACAGTACATATAGGGGTTTCCATAGTCATGGGGGTACCCCAAAATGGGTTTATAGTAGAAACTATTAAAATGGATGATTTGGAGGTAATGATTTGGGGGTACCCCACTTTAGGAAACATCCATATGCTTGTAGTTCTTCAGCCATTTTCCCACGTCTACCCTTAAACCCAAGTCATCTTCCACCATCTTCCGAACGAGCGCCACAGGAGCTTTCGCCCTACATCCGCTTTGGGGAGATCTCTGTGAAGTTTATCTACGCCGCTGCCAAGCAATACGCCCAGAGGATCATGGGGAGAATGGCGGTTGAAACCTGTCTACCTCTAGTCAGATCATCATGTTTTTTTGAAGGCCAATTTATTGGAACCTATGACATGTCTTTGGTATATAGATACATATATAAATACCCCATTTAGCACTAAAATCATACAAAAAATCCATCTATCATCGATTATCATCCTATAAACCCGTGGTGAACATCCCTACGCCAAGTCATCTTTGAGGACGGATCAACGAATCTTCGCCGATTCGGGCTATGCCTATGACCAGGAAAGACCTAAGGCCTGGGTCGTGCGTGGGACAGATCAGATGAGATTTCTGGGTCAGTGCGATTGGATGCTTCAAACTTCATTAGTTCTTTGGTGTTCTGAATGTGTACAACCCAAGATTCTTGAACTGCAGTTCTTTTTTCCGCAACGGAATGTGCCGCACTTTAGATCGATGATCCCTTGAAAACAGAGTTTACAAGTGAATTTTTCAGCCATGTTTGAGTACCATAAAGGATCATATACCGATATACCGGGTATGTGTTTTTTTTCCCGTTGGGATGCGGGTGAAAGCCTTGACAAGGCCAATGCCACTTTCCTGCGCAGATTTGTGTGGCGTGACCTTGCCTATTGGTTTCTGTGGGACACTTGGCATGGACAGATGGTTGAAATAGGGTCTACCCTCTGGTAATTTAACATAGCTATTGAAAATGGCCATAGACATAGTGGATTTTCCCATTAAGAATGGTGATTTTCCATAACAAACTGTTAGTTTACCAGAGGGTATTCATCTAACTTGACAACAGGGAATCCATCATAGACATATGTAAAACTGGATGACTTGATGTACTTGTTTTGTTCGGTGTCATGTTTGATTACCTGAGGGCATATGTTTAATTACCCGGCCTGGGAAACATACAAAAAACTATGGGAAATCACAATTTTTAATGGGTAAATCAATTATTTCAATAGCCATTTTCAATAGCGAACTGTAACACATTACCAGAGGGTACCATTTGTCTGTGTTTTAAGCCTGGCAATAATTGACGCGCAAAAAGGTTGCGTTGCGTCAATGCTTTTCGATGGTAACGATGGCCAAAACTACTCTTTGGATCTCTGATCTCTTTGGAAATATATGTAGTATCCAACCTGGAGAGAAAGAACTTCCATTGTCAGTATTGTTCGAAGTGAGTCTTGTCCAACCTGCGAAGCCTGAAAGATAGCCATTTGGCCGACTTAAGCTTTGTTTCTTTCCCACAAGTTGGAGCTTAGCAGTTGAAGTTGAAGTCATGTAGCTTTTGGTTCTAAATGATGTCTGGGATTTTCACAGAAATCCAGATGATGATATCACAGAACATGATAATGATTGATATTTTTTCAAATGATATAATCCATAGGATCTTGGATGATTAATCAATAATCATCCATATATATCCATATCAATAAACATGATATCCAATCATCATCAATCATCCATATTGTTGATTTGTTGACTGAGTTTATCAAACATGATCATCCAAAAAAATCGGCGGTCAACCGGGTCAACCACACCTGACATGGGGAAACAGAGATCACAGGGACCTTGTCATCGACCCGGCCTGGTAAACGTACAACAAACTATATGGAAAATCACATTTTTTTCATGGGTATCAGCTATAACCATAGTTAAACCCCCACGATTTCCATATTTATGTCCATGGGATTTGTCCTATATACCCTCTGGTAATTTGTTACATAGCGAACTGGAAAGATCCACCATTTTCTAGCTGGGTAAATCAACTATTTCGACTGGGCCATTTTCAAGTTCGCAAACATGTAACAGTCATTACCAGAGGGTAATCTGTTTCGCTATCCATGACATTCTGCAGCCTCTGGCAATTGTTTTCGATGTGGAAAATCGCTCGCCGTTGAAGAGGAAAATCATCGAACTCAATGGGCAATCTATAGCATGTCTATAGCATTATTCTATAGGATGGGGCCCCCCAGTTACAAGTTGGTTTATAAACCATTATAATCCCCATTAACTATAGTTATATCTACCATAAACCATTCTTAAGCCACTTATAAACCAACTTAGCTATCTTGGGGGCCCCATCCTGTATTGGGTATAATGATTTATTCAAACATTTGTTATTTTCCACAATATATGGGATAATCCTTCCCATTGACTCAGATTTTTCAAGATGGTTATTGCACCACCAACCAGGTTATCATTAACCGTCATTAACCATATATTAACCATATATTAACATATATTAACCATATATAGCATAATTCTATAGGGTATAATGATTTATTCAGGATCAGCCCGACGACGTCGCCAAGGAATTTCCATCTCTGCCAGTGACCTCTCTTCGGCCGCAGTACGAGGACGGACATGTAGCGACATGTGAAATGGCATGCTGAAGAGATCTTTCTAGTGTTATCTTGATGTTATGTCATAATATGGTGATGAAATAAACCACATATATGCAAATAAGTATTTTGCTCATGGTGATGTCATGTAATATGGGGATTCAACAGCGCAACCATGTTTTTTGGATATTCATGGGGATGCGGGATGCGATAAATATCAGCAACAATATGATTTGGGACGTACTTGAAAATGCTGTTACCCCCAGTTCATGACAGTTTTCATGGGAGACAAAGCCATTTGGGTCCAAGTTTTTGGGGGATTACCCATGAAGTTGACCTCCCCCAGTATGAACATGATATGGATTAAGGTGCATTAATGTGGATAAATATGGATTAATATGATAGCCACAGTTCCAATGTTTGAATTCGCTAATTCCCCGAAGTCTCAAGATCGGCAATGACCAAGGTTCAGGTTGTCTCATGGCTTTTTCCAATTGATCCGGAAGGGCTAGAACCCAGCATTTTCCACGGAAGAAACATAAACAATGTTGGGTAGAAAACTAATTGTAGGTTTACAATATTGATTATATTGTATACTAATAACTAATGGCAGCATACACAATATAAATATTTTCTTTGTTGAAATTCAAACATTGTATACGGTAGTTTCACCTCCAATGTAAACAATTGCATTTTTCCAGGCTACAGGTAGCATGACATGATCACTGTTGGGATTGAATGATTGGGACCACTGAGGGTTCGTCAAATAGCAGAGTACCATTGGGTTATTCAACGTAGATATGGGACCTTCCCATTTTTGATAGGTAAACAATCACAGTCATAAATCATCTATAAATGGTCCATTTTCCATAGCTATGTTAAATGACCAGAGGGAAAGAAGATCCTGCTAAAATTGTGGTTTCTGCATTTGTTCAGGGGCTAAGATTAGCTCATCTCTTGTTGTTGCTTATATGCGATCTATCTCCCATAAATTTCTCCCCATGACTGCTGGGGTTAGCTCCATGATACTCCAATATTTATCCCATTGAGGACTACTAGTACCATGACCCATTTTCTAGACAGGAAAACATGATCACATACCTTACAATAGTAGTTACCCTCCAGTAAATCACATCGACCCTGCCATTCATCGGGCTTGAAAGATTTGTTTCCACGAAAACAATGGCTATTTTCAGGGTCCAACTGTTACTGGTTGGTGGTTTGGAACTTTTTTTATTTTTTTCCATTCAGTTGGGAATAATCATCATCCCAACATATCCCAACTGACTTTCACTCCATCATTTTTCAGAGGGGTAGGTGGCTCAACCACCAACCATATTTTATCATTAACCATCATTAACCATATATTAACATATATTAACCATATAATAACAGTATATTACCAACCAATGGTAGGTGGCTCAACCACCAACCAACTGTTAATTTACCAGAGGCTCATGGGGATTCAACTAGCCCACCGAAAGATGACCCGGGTCGAAGCTGCCCACAGTTGTGAGTGGGTTGTAAGCGAATAAAAAAACAACTATGGATGGAGATATCTACCATAAACCCAAGAGTTACTCTGGTTATAGATCAATAGATTAACATAAACCTATCTTGATGGCACTTTAGTCATGATTTGTAGGGGGTAAAAATTCCGCAACTGGCCTTATTTCAGGAGATATATCCAATATTTTCAGTTGTATATGGGTTATACCGTAGTTATACCCCACTTAGATATGGAATAGTTATAAACTACCAATTGTCCATCCCTCATATCACCATTTTCGTTGTCAGAATCCCCATCAATTGGGGGATATCCTTAGAACAATAACATGATTTTACAATATAGGGTGATATCTGTGTATATATATATACAGCCCAGTATTAATATCAATCACTCATTATATCAATGTAAATCTGGTGGATAAATATGAAATATCATTATGATTCACTATGAATATCTCGAATTTAATGCAAATCCTCATTTTTTTTTGTAGTATCACATAGTATCACCATATTTCATATCAATCACTGACATTTTTTGGTGAAATCCTCATGACTTGCCGAAAAAAAAATCTCCAATTTCCTGGTTCAAGCCTTCAGATGGCCCGCAGGAGCAGATTTGGAGCGGTACAGCCGCGCAGCTGAAGCGGTGGCAACGAGGCCTCTGCGGAAAATGGATCAACCTGGTGGTTCCAATTATGTTTAATCCATACAACTTGGATACCCTCTGGTAAACTAACGGTTTGCTATTGAAAATCACCATTTAGTTCGTGGATTTACCCAGCTAGAAAATGGTGATTTTCCATAGCTATGTTAAATTACCAGAGGGTATATAGGAAAAATCCCATGGAAATAAATATGGAAATCGTGGGGTTTAACTATGGTTATAGCTGATACCCTCTGGTAAACGAACAGTTTGCTAACTGGAAAATCACCATCTTTAATAGGTCAATCAACTATAAATGTGCAATTTTCAGTAGCTATAGCAGCTATGTTAAATTACCTTTTTGGATTTACATGATGATTCAACCAACATGAGTTTTTTTGCATCAAAAACAGTGGTTTCGCATTTCATCATACTCGTAAGATTTGATCGGCAATGATGTTGATCTTACCTGTAAATGTTGGGATGTAGCAGTTATTTCGCCAACCAAACTTTGGACTTCAGCAGATTTCATGAAGAGAAATGCATACAAAATGACCAACAGAAACTGGTTGGTGGTTTGGAACATTTTTTTTATTTTTCCATTCAGTTGGGAATGTCATCATCCCAACATATCCCAACTGACGAACTCCATCATTTTTCAGAGGGGTTGAACCACCGATCTCCTGGATCCTGGATTTCGCCGCGCCTTTTGAAGGTCGCCAGCTTTGCATTCGAACGTCATAGGAGTCATCACAATGTCGTCATCCTCATCCGCATAAGTCGTCATCATCATCATCATCAAAATGAATTCATATATGAATGTATTATCATTATTTTATATTATATGTTCTTTTCTTTTTCAATGTCAGCAGCTTTAATCATGTTCATCCTCATTTTCATCAGCACCATCACATCGCCATCATCTTGCTTATGGGCGCGTGGGAGGGTGGGGTTGTTTTAGTCTTTTTTGTTGATTGTATTCAATTTGATAGTTTGCAATTTATACAGTTACCAGCTACACCTATCAATCAATACAGTAACCCATGTGTTGATGATTTAGCTATTCTAAACATGGGTTTCCCTTAGTCATATTTAGGTTTTGTTGCAAAGTATAATCGCTCAGGAAAAAGTAGCCAACCCCACAAGTGGGATGAATACGTTATCGATCAGAATGGCAGTCACCAAATTCAACCATTTTTGATGATTCACTACTTTCATAAACCAAATCAAACATAGTATTAGCATGTATTTTTACCGAAGTTCACATAGTTGTGTTCATGTTTTTCAACCACATGAACCATATAGTAACTATAGTAGAACATAGTAGAACCACCATTTCCACCAGTCAATGGATTGGTTTAAGGGAAATGTTTACAGGAAAACCCCAAATTTAACGGGAAATCTATGGTTTCCTGTAGATTTTCCCTTAAACCAATCCATTTCAAAAAATCGCCGCTTTGGAGGCAGCACTGGTTTCCCACTGGTGGATGCGGCGATGCAACAGCTTTGGCAGGCGATGTTATGATGAGCCAAAAATGGGGATTGTACAACAGCAGATCATCAATGAACATGACTAACATAGCCATGATTACCATGGTTTATGGTTTATAGTCATGTTCATTACCATGATGTAACATGTACTATAGTTATAACTACCATAAACCATAGTTATTGGGGTTATTACCATCTGGTTATGACTAACAGTTTGCCATGGAAAGATCCACCATGCTATTAAGAACGGTAAAGCCAGGTAAACCATCTATTTCGACTAGGGCCATCTATAGGGTAGTTGGTGTTTTTACCATGAAAAATGGTGTTTTTTTAATGGGATTTAAACCAACCAAAATAGTGATTTCTAGATGGGATGTGTATATATATATATAATGTGGGTAAAACAATGTCATAAACTATTCATGACTGGACATGGTAAACATACCACCCTATAAAAATGGTGATGACTGGGGGATGGTTTATTATTGTTTTAACCACATGATAGATTAGATTTGGGTATGCAGAAAAACATTGAACAAGCTTTGTTGGTTGTTTGTTCCCACATGGGAGATTTAAAGTTGAATTTCATGAGATGTGTGACCAACTTCATATGATAGGGTATACCGCTATACCCCTGAGTTGTGGCAGTTTAATTAGGGTACTGTACCCTGTATTCAGACAATTCCTTATGGCCTCGTGGTGATTTAATAAAGTATGTGGTGCCAACTTTCATGAGTCTACAAACAAAGCGGAGATTTGACACACAAACTTGACACTCAATGCTTTCATGCGGAAAAGTTTGTGGACCTTGTTACTTCTCTCACCAAGAAAAATGTCACATTTTATCCGCCAAATTCGCCGAACACATGCCATAGCATACTGCATAAGGTGATCATTGTGGCAAGTCATGAAAACACAATTTTTGCTCTTGGACCTGAAAACTCTCTCTCGACCTGCAAAATACAGACAAAACATTGCAAAGTTGCTGCAACCAAGGTTAAAGTTTTCATCGCAAAGCTGAAGCTCAAAGCAAAGATTTGCTTCCATATGGCTACCATTTTTAGTGGAATGAACATCCATTTACCAGCTATTTTGTTCACCAGGGGTACCAGGTTTTGACACACTGCCATATAAAAAGTTGGGAAGACCTGTGCGGTCCAACATGTTACCAAGATTTATTTCCAACATATAAAGAGAATCGAACAGGCCTAATACGTTGTGATACAACGAAGATGAAGAGAACTGACCTGGCCAATTTAGCCGTCCACAACTGGCCGAAAATGAGGAAAATGAGGCCAGTAAAGGGTTGTTACTAGTTACTAATGGGAAAGTCCATTAGTTAGTAACCATATTTGATAGTAAATGGTTACTAACTATCAAATGGGAAACTCCAAATCTGTAAATGGTGGATTTTCCATATTTGATAGTCCACCGGAGGGTGAACATGATGGTGAATTCAGCCTGTCCCTGACAAGTGCTAGCTCGGAAGCAAGATGTTTTTCTTGTTGCTGTTGGCCCATCCAATTTCATCTTGGAAGTCTGAATAGTGGGATTTAAGTAGACAAAAGTCGATGAACAGCACTAATATTTCTGTCAGATTTGTTGTGTTTTCTCAAGTTTTCTCCAAAGATTTAGTATAAATGATGCTTGACCATCAGCTTGGGTTTAAGTTGCTCACAGACACATCAAATTTAAGTGCAGTGATCCCACCTGCAGGACCTGAAGCATTTTCCGCGACGAAGAAGCGAATGCCTGTAGCTTTCTTATTAGAATGAATACATATATGTATATATAATATATATATATACTGATTGGTGCTTTGGAACTTTTTTTTTAATTTTCCATAATATATGTAATACTCCTTCCCATTGACGAACTCATATTTTTCAAGATGGTTAAAACCACCAACCAGTATAGATATACATATCTCTCTTCACGGGTATTAAATTTATAGATGATTTTATTTTGTCAATTTGTCATAGCAATCTTACTGTTTGCTACGACAGATGACCAGTAAGTATGTAGCTTCCAAGGCCTTAAGCATTGACCAAACAGCCATCAGTTCAAAAGATTTGCACGAGGATTGGACCATCGTCCCAAGAAAACATGACTGGCTGACTGGGGAAGTATACCTTTCCCCATTTTCATTACCCTTTGGTAAACTCACATAACTCAAGAACATGAGTTTTTTTTAAAACCATCGAACTAAATGGTCCATTTTATATAGATATATATATATATTATATATATATGATATTATATGATACTAATGTTCATAAGTTTACTGGAGGGTACCCCACTCATTGTTGGTTTCAATCTCTACTCATTGTTGGTTTCAATCTCTCCTTGCGCAACATGGCGAAAACACCCACAGGTCGGCTGGATTCCCAACTACTTGCGGCACGTTGTTGCGCAGATGCTGATCGAGTATTTGGATATCAGCTGGAAACGAGGTCTTGACGCTTTGCTTATGGAAAAAAATGCGGGGGTTATCCAAGAAAATGGGGAATTTAACCAACACAAATGCTGATATATATATATACATATATATATAATATATACATATATATATATATATATATGTATATTATACATACATAATCATACATAATCATACATATATTGGGAATATACTTTGATACAATTGGCTTTGGGATTATCTAGATGAATCTGATGCTATGACCTCATCACGTCACTGGAATGATGGGATGTAAAAAACGGGGATCATCCCTCAACAGCCATTCAGAAAAGGGAAAGAAACATCATCCCAACTGACTAAGTCCATCATGTTTCAGAGGGGTAGGTAGGTAGATTGAAACCACCAACCAGATTGTAATTCAGCCAGATAGAGGGGTTCCCTTGTTGCTTTGTCAACGGTTTGTGGATTTTTGTGCGATCCCATCCCCCTTGATATTGGACACATTGGACACATTGGACACCTCCATTGATGCTACGATCCCAAATATGTGAGGCAGTATCCCCTACAACCACCATGAAAAGGGTATCTTTTTTTTGAACGTGGAAGGAATTTTCAAGCCTTGTTCTACAAGCTGGTGCCCCACAGTTGTGTTTGTTGGTTTGCAAACACCATGAACTAGTTTGATACACCATAAATCAAACAACTATTGAAGTTATGTGGCCCCCAACTTAGCTAATTAACTAAAAAATATGTTGGTGATATCCCATCAGATTCTCATAAAACACCATCACACATGAATTATCCTTATTGATCTACCCGGATCTTCCTTCGCGAGTCTCCAATCATCTTCGAGTCTGAGGAGTGGTTCGAGTGGACTCTGGTGGATGCCGATGTCGCTATCAACAGTTTCATGTGGCAAAATGGTGGCCATTCGGGGCCCGATCAATGGGACTTCGCCGCTCGGCCATTGCGGCCACCCCGGTGGCTTCGCCGTTGGTTCAACGGAGTCGAACGGAGTCTTAGTTGGCCCAGTCAGTTCAAAGGTGGCTGTTTAACCAAGAAACATGATTATTTCTTGTGTAAACCTTGGGTGTGGGCAAACTGGGTGGATCTGCTCTCTGATATTCTCTGATGCTCTGTTTCTAGTATAATTAGTTTTACCATGTTTTACCTACATTTCTTGAGGGCGCGTGTCAGCATGTGACGGCATGTGTACCAACAACATGGTGCACATGGGTCATGGGTTGGTTTGTTCATCCACTATAGCTGGAGCCACAGAGTATCCCGTCGGAAATGCGTTGTAATGTCCACGGCATTTATATCGGGGCTCCCAATAATAATGGCATCCCTATTCCTATACTGGTTGGTGGTTTCAAACATGGCTTTTATTTTCCATAATATGGGATAGTCCTTCCCATTGACTTTCATATTTTTCAAGGGAGGGCTAATTATTTTAGGATTTTTTTTTTGATCAGGTTTAGGAATTATTTTTGGATTCCTGCTTCTCTGCTTTTCCTGCTTCTCTGCTTTCCTGCTTTTCCTGCTTTTCCTGCTTTTCCTGCTTCTCTGCTTTTCTGCTTTTTTGCTTTTCTGCTTCTCCTGCTTCTCGCCTTTTCTGCTTTTTTGCTTTTCTGCTTCTCCTGCTTCTCTGCTTCTCTGCTTCTCTGCTTTTCTGTTTTTCCTGTTTCTTTGCTTCTCTGCTTTTCCTGCTTTTCCTGCTTCTCTGCTTTTCTGCTTTTCCTGCTTCTTTGCCTTTCTGCTGTTTTGCTTTTGTGCGTTTCCTGTTTCTTTGCTTCTCTGCTTTTTTGCTTCTGCTTTTTTTTTTTGCTTTGCCTGCTTTAAATACTTGATTTTCATGTAAGATGCATTTTGCACAGTATTTACATCCCTGAGTATCACATGACCAACCTTCTCTTGAAAACTAGCAACGTAACATGTGAGAAGAGGTGCTTGCATTCTGCTTTTGCGCCCTCCCCCCAATCCCCCCCTCCCGCTTTTTTTATTTAAACTTAAACCCAAGTTACATTAGTTGGTTTTTGCGAACTAACCTTCTCTGGAAAGCTGACAGGATTACATGTGATAGATAGATAGATAGATAGATAGATAGATAGATAGCTAGATAGCTAGATAGCTAGATAGCTAGATAGCTAGATAGCTAGATAGATAGATAGATAGATAGATAGATAGATAGCTGGATAGATAGATAGTTTGGTAGATAGATAGCTAGATAGATAGATAGCCAGCTAGATAGATAGATAGCTAGAGAGATAGATAGCTAGATACCTCGATAGATAGATGGCTAGATAGATAGCTAGATAGATAGATGGCTAGATAGATAGCTAGATACATAGATAGCTAGCTAGATAGAATTATATAGATAAAGAGGTAGCTAGATAGATAGCTAGATAGATAGATAGATAGATAGATAGCTAAATAGATAGGTAGATAGTTAGCTAGATAGATAGCTAGATAGATAGCTCGATAGCTAGATAGCTGGATAGACAGCTGGATGGCTAGATAGATAGATAGCTAGATAGATAGAAAGCTAGATAGCTAGATAGCTAGATAGATCGTTAGCTAGATAGCTCGATAGCTAGATAGCTGGATAGACAGCTGGATGGCTAGATAGATAGATAGCTAGATAGATAGAAAGCTAGATAGCTAGATAGCTAGATAGATAGTTAGCTTGATAGCTAGATAGGTAGATAGATAGCTAGCAAGATAGCTAGCTAGATAGGTAGATAGATAGCTAGATAGATAGATAGCTTGCTAGATAGATAGCTAGCTTGCTAGATAGATAGCTAGCTAGATAGCTAGATAGCTAGCTAGCTGGATAGATAGCTAGCGCCCTCCCTCAATCCCCCCCCACCCGCTTTTTATCTAATCCCTAGCTTCCGCATCTGTAAATATTTGGGTGAACATGCTCACATGTAGAACATCCCATGCAAAATGGAAGGTGAACATGCCAAAATGTGGCAAATACCATACAAAATGGAAGGTGAACATGCCCACATGTAGGAAATCCCATGCAAAATGGAAGGTGAACACGCCAAAATGTGGCAAATACCATACAAAATGGAAGGTGAACATGCCCACATGTAGTAGATCCCATGCAAAATGGAAGGTGAACATGCCCAAATGTGGCAAATACCATGCAAAATGACAAATTCAAGTTCCAAACCGTTGCAAACACTAGGCAAATGGTACCAGCCAAGAAATCCAAAAAAAAATCCCAAACCTGTTCCAAAAAAAATTCCAAACAAAATTCCTAAAACTATTTCACACCCTTTTTCAAGATGGTTATTGCACCACCAACCAGCTATAAGTTTTCCATATACTATTGGGCTTTCTGAAGTGGGAGTGTGAGGCTAATGGGAATGGTCCCATCGGCGTCCCCCAACAAAAATAAACATATCTTCCACCATATTCCAGCAATATCCACCTATGCTGGCTGTTCCCATGTGCTATGGACGGCCGCTAGCTGTGGCGCTTCACAAGTTCGACTCGCGAATCGATCACAGTTCTTCGGTTCAGGTGGTATTTTTCACAAAAAAAACCTGGCGTTTGGGGGGCAATCCCCCAGTTATACATGATGTTCGTATTACTTACTTGTGCGTTTTACATAGGGAATTTGAGGGAATGATCCACTGGCTAACTATCAATAATCCCAGCAACCCCCAGCAACCCATCCATTCCCTACGTTTAGCACCAGTAAGATTAACACCCCCAAATTGATTGGGGATTTTCCATGTTGATGGGGCTTTTTGGAAGAACCATTGAGGTCCTACATCCCGTGAACGCCGCCAAGAGTTGTGACCCTGACGGCTACTGATCTCTTTCATTCTCTTTCACTGGGCCTGGCTGGCAGTGTTAAAACATGTTAAAACTATTACCAAAGGAAATGGTCATTTTTGGATATAGTTAATAGTATTCCCAAAGTTATTGCCAGATCATTACTGGCAGGGGAAATGATCGTTTAATACCAACAAATGGGTTTGTTTGGAAATAGGCTACCCCTAAATCACCCTAAATCTTTTGGTGAATCATCATTTTCCCTATTTATATAAGTAACTAATTTTGGGGTAGACCATATTTCCAGACAGACCCAAATGATCAATATTCTGGGTCCCAGGGTCGTGTGCCAATTTCGACCCAAAAAACCAGTTGGAGTTTGAATGTGAATATGGGTGGATTTGACACAATTCCCTGGTGATGAAATGTGTACTGTAACAGGGATGTAGCCGAATTGACCCAAGTTATATGATGTTATATGTTATAGTTAGCTGATTGAGCTTAATTTATCCCATTTCTAGAACTGGTATAGAAGTTGACCCTTCAGACAACCTGACAATGATTGGATACAACTAACAGGGGTCCATCACTGTTTTATTTTGGTGGTGGGAAGAAAACCGCACTGCATAGGGAGGGATTTTTCAGCTGGAAAAGTGGGTAAAAAATGATGAAAACATCGTGTTCAAAAGATACCACCAAGTTCTCAGGCTCCCATTGTTACCATTTGTTCCCTCACATATTCCCCCTCCTGAGATTTCAGTTCTTTGTTCTGATGATTATCATTATATATCATATATAATTATTACTATTGTTGTTATTGTTATCGTTATTGTTGTGATTATATAATATTATATGTGTATCATTCTATAATGTATAATTAACAATAATCATTGCGTTCATATCTACTGTATCTGTGTCTTTCTTGTTTTGAGACGTGTTCCATTCTGTTCGACATGATGACCCGGTTAACCAAATAATTCCTCTGATACAGACTGACCTTACGCAAAGCATTAGATCCGTTCCTTTCGGGCAACGGGTTAAACCGCCAGGTTTGAAACGGGCGGTCTAACACAGTACAACGATGTAGAATTTATATCTACTTCAGGTCTATCCAATATGTGTATATATGTGTGTATATATATATAATATATGTATGTATTGTTACACCCAACGCCGCCCCCAGGCAACTGGTCACGAAACCCCTTTTTTTGCTTTTTTAGGGTTTGGGGTGGGGGGGATGTTAACGTCCCTGTGAACTTGCTCACGTCATGTATGCTTCGTGAACTTGAGGGTTTGGGTGGGGCGGGGTGGGGGATGTTAACGTCCCTGTGAACTTGCTCACGTCATGTATGCTTCGTGAACTTCGGGGTTTGGGTGGGTGAGGCGGGGATGTTAAAGTCCCTGTGAACTTGAACTTGCTCACGTCATGTATGCTTCGTGAACTTCGGGGTTTGGGTGGGGTGAGGAGGGAATGTTAACGTCCCTGTGAACTTGCTCACGTCATGTATGCTTCGTGAACTTCGGGGTTTGGTTGGGGTGAGGAGGGAATGTTAACGTCCCTGTGAACTTGCTCACGTCATGTATGCTTCGTGAACTTCGGGTTTGCCTGGGTTATCTATCTATCTATATATATATATTGTGAAAGTGGGTGATTCATACATGTCTCACATGTCTTACCTGCCAGGTCCATAACCACCACTTGTGGATGTGTATCCGCGATCCTTTGCCCAAGGGCCCTTGACGCCAATTCGAGGCGTGTCGGATGGAAAAAGCAATGGATGCGTGAGCCTTGCGGCTAACCGGATTTGTGCTGTGCTGTTGATCCCATTGGATAGATCCCTTGTGCTACCAGCTTCGCATGGTAGCGGAGCTACCTCAGGTAGCTTCTGTGCACCTCGAGTGATCCAGGTGGTTGGGGTCATCTGACCCGTGTGACTGCACTTTGCAGTAAGCTGAGCATTTGCTTAGAGGTCTATCCTGACCGCAAGTTCCACACACAACTGCGTTAGCTACACTTGCAACCTACAAATACAACAGTGCAATACAACAGTTTCCACAGTGTGATTTGAGATGGAATCCAAAGATACCTTCAGAGATTTGCAATTCGATGGTAAGCCTTCTGGATACAGAGATTTTCGCCGCAAAACCATTCTTGCAGTTGCTGGACTGGAAAATCGCCATGCACACCTAGCTGGGCCTCGCCTTTTGCAACGTTTGCAAGGCGAAGCATGGAGAGCGACGGAACATCTGAAGATTGCTGATTTGCGAAAACAGAATGGATGGTTAGAAGTGATTCATGCCCTTGACCTCCACTACCGTTTTCTGCCTGAAACAGAGCTCCATGAAGCAGTGGAGGAGTTCTTGTTTTCTATGAAACGTAGGCCTGGAGAAGGAGCAACTTCTTTCAGTTCAAGATTTCGCACTCAGTTAGATCGTGTCCAAACACTGATAGCTCAAGAGCGTGAGATGCATCGCACCCGCAAAAAGCCCAAGCGTGGTCGCAAAAAGCGAGATGCCACAGATGTTGACATGCCTGAGCAACCATCGAGCAGTCTGGAAGAATCAGATAAATCTGAGGATCCCAAAGATCCTGAACAAGCTGAGCCTGCTACTGAGGAAGAAGCAGCCCCTGCTGGCGCCACAGCATCGGCTGCAGCTGCTGGTCATTCGACCGATGAAGCTGAGCATAGTGCTCAAACTGGGCGTTCAAAGCCTCCTTCTTCTGCTGGTTCCAAGCGTGAGAGAGCTTCACATGCGTCAAAGGGTTCACGAGCTTCCCAATTGTCTCGTGGAACTCACAAGTCTGACCAAGAGCGTGACAATCGTCGCATGATGGAGATGCTTGGATCCCTGGAACATGGACATTTGAAGCCAAAGCCTATTTTTCCTCAAGCAATTCTGGGTCATTTATTCATGCGTAAGTTTGGGTTGAATCGTGAGCAACGAGCTCACATCATTCGTTCTACAAATGGATCATCAAGACTGGAAGATGTCGAACGCATTGTTCGAGCCTCTGACTTAGAAGAATTCCGTTCTGACGATCGCAGACGAGAGGAACGAAAGCCCCTCAAGCATGCCAGAAAAGATGCCTATGCTGTTCAGGCTGAACAACAAGTTCTGGTTGCAGATGATCATGACTCCTCTTCAGACATCATGAATCCTGAAGATGACTTGGAGTCCGAATCTGATGATGCCTTAGCTGTTGAGCAAGACGCTGGTGATAGCACAAATGAAGAGTTACAAGAGATCTATGAAGTTCAGAAAAAGGCCAAGAGAGAGTTCCGAAAGAATTTCAAGACCTACAAAGAAAGTCGTAAGAAGGTTCGGGAGATCAAGAAGAGCCGAACACCATACCTGCCTGTGGTAGCCTTGAATCAGTCTGGAGAAAATGCCTCCTCCAGCCAAGCTCCTGTAGTCAAGCAAAACTTTGGGTATGACCGTAAACCTTCTGGGAAATCTGCCCCCAAGAAGAAGCCTGATTCACGATTCTCTGGAAAGCGTGAGGAAGCTAATCTCACCACTTCTTCGGTGGTTGGTGAGCAGTTTTCCTACATGGTGTCTTCACGGAGTTTGACTGAAGAAATCTGGTTGACTTCTGTTCCTGATGGTTTTGCAATTATTGACACAGGCTGTACGACATCAATTGTTGGTTCTGAAACTGCTGAACGATATAGCCAATACATGCAGTCTCTACATTGGCCTGCCCCCATTTCCTGTCAGCTGCCGCCCGTGGAGTTGAAGGGCTTCAACGGGAACCGTGAGGTTTCCACTGATGGTTTGAAGTGGACTGTAAAGCTGGGAAGTTTGTGGGGAACTATCACCACTTATGTCATTCCAGGTGCTGCACCTTTCCTTTTGTCTCGCCGAGTTTTGGAGGGTATGCAAGCTAGATTAGACCTGGGAAAGCTCACCATCACTTCAGAAAAGCATGAACTGTTTGATGCACCCCTTCGACAAGCATCCAATGGTCATTTGCTCCTGCCGTTGATGGTTCAGCAGCCTGAGTTTGCAACCAATGAAGAGTGTGCCCATGCCGAGCACCTCGTAGAGACCAATGAGCCCAATACCAATCAGAGCCCTGAGCATTCGCATTGCCCTTCGCACTTCCAGGACCAGGGTTGTCAGAAGCCACCCAATAAAGGTCGGGTAACTGTGAGTGATAGGCGCAAAACCCTTCAACATGTTGTGAAGAATACTCGTAGGGGGATAGTTAATGTGGATAGATTCAAGTCGGAACTGGTGATGATTTTTGGTAAGAAAGCCCATGACATCAGCCATGCATTTGTTGCATACCGCCCCAGACTTGAACGTATGCCCACTGATGCGGATGTCATGTCATATGAAAGATCCGTAGCTTCCCTTACTGATGATGGGGTTTTTCATGTTGAACCATGGAGCACACGAAATGCAGGACCTGTCCGCCGTCCTGTCAGTCAAGTGAACGTAAGCCTGTTTGCCTACGTAGCCCTAGGTTCCACTGAGGATCATCAAAGCTCCTCAGGTGATGCGCACCATGATCACCACTGTTTCTGCTGCAGGGAGTGTGATTCAGAGGGCGAGGATTTGAACCTCCAAAATGATGATCAAGTAGGGGTCGATACCGAAGTACTTTATGGGGAAGATGTGGATTGGAGCAACCTGCCCAATAAGAACATAGACCCTGAAGATCTAGAAAAGTTGAAAAACAATATCCAAAAGCTTAGGCACACCTATGCACAGTTTCTCATGACACGTTTGTTAGGAGATCCCAACGTCATCCTTGAAGAGTTAAGTGATTGGCTAGGTCCCCAAGCCCACAAACTGCATGAGACAGTGTCGCTGATCGAAGTGTTCACCGGCAAAGCACCACTGTCCGACCGGACTGAACACCAGTGCCAAACTTCGTGCATTCGTATCGGCCTCGACCATGGACAAGACCTGAACAAACATGATGATCGCAGAAAGCTTCTCCTTTTAATAGCATACTGCAAGCCTGCCGATGTTTGGATAAGTTTTCCTTGTGGTTGTTGGGGTCCATGGAGCCGCATGAACATGCACCGTAGTGCCGAGCTGTGCCAAGATGTTTTGGATGCAAGACGTCAAGCGCGACGCCACCTTTCTGTCGTGCCTGAAGTGTGGAATCTTCAGCAGTCCTTGGGTGGACATGTACATGTTGAGAACCCTCTCACATCCGATGCCTGGAAAGAACTTCGTTTGCCTCATGCCTATGTTGTTCGCATCGACCAGTGTAGTTTGGGTCTCCGATGTGTTCGCACCAATTTGCCTGTACTAAAGCCAACCAGAATTGTGACCTCTTGTCGAATGATGGCTGAACGTTTAGTCCAGTGTAGGTGTGACCATCGCCACCAGCATGCGCATTTGGAAGGTAGTTACAAAGGTAAGCCACTGACCTCCTATGCCGAAACATACCCAAGAAAGATGTGCCGAGTGATTGCTGAAGTCATCCACAGGCGTGTTCAGAGCCAAAAGCCTTCTCTGGACATTTTTGCCGAATTTGACGATGAATTGGAATCTGCTGATCCAGCAGAGCCTGCTGATGTTGTGAGGGCGGATGAAGAATCAACCGTTTCCAAACAGCGTATCCAAGCCATGATACGCAAACTCCATGTGAACACCGGGCATGCCTCCAATGAGCAACTTTTGAGGTTAGCAAATAGATGCCAAGTGTCCCAAGAAGTCAAACAGCAAATAAAGGAGTTTCGTTGTGCCATTTGTGATGAACACAAAGTGCCTGCCTCACGCCGTCAGTCAGCAATTCCACATGCCGAGCAACCCAACCAGATTGTCGGTGTCGACTTTGTCCAGGTTGAGCTGAAACATGTTGATAATAGTGGTAAGGTTGTTGAGCGAAAGTTTAATGTGTTAACTTGTGTTGACCTTGCAACCGACTTTGCCCAACAGGTGATTGTTGAAAAGGGTTCCCATCAAATGTCCAAGGCTTTTCATGAAGTATGGACGAGACCGTTTGGTGCCCCAAAAATCATATTCACCGATCCTGCATCGCCTACCACTTCAGCTGATTTCCAACATTACATGATGATGCATGGCATCCAGCTCCTTCACTGTGGTACCGAAAGTCACTGGCAGTTGGGAAGGGTTGAAGTTGCAAACCGCGTCCTTCGCGGCATGGCCCAAAAAGTTTGGCAAGATACAGAAAGGCCTCCAGCTGAGGTCATAGAGACTTGTGCCAGCATAAGAAACCAGCACCTCCGTAAGCATGGATATAGCCCCAGCCAATGGTTTCTAGGTCAGGATCCCAAACATGCAGCCATGTTAGATGATGTTGATGAGCAACGCAATTTTCCTGTCCAGTCACAAGTCCTTGCCGAACCTGAGTTTAAATCCAAAGTGCTCCTGAGAGAAGCCGCAGCAAAAGCTTTTCTTGAAGAACACTCCAAAGACACTTGGAGGAGAGCGCTTGCAGGACGAAACCGTCCAATCCGTGGGCCATACCAACAAGGTCAATTGGTTTACTTCTTTCGCAAGCGAGCCCGTGGTTTGCTATCGACTCGTCATGGGGTCTGGTACGGGCCAGGAAAAGTCATAGGCACCGAAAGCTCTTCCAATAATGGGGTAGTTCCAAGGGTAGTCTGGGTAGCCTTTAATGGGTTCATTTATAAATGTTCACCTGAAGGACTTAGACCCCTAACCGAAGATGAACACCAGTTCAGGGAACTTGCCAAGAGCCTAGCACAAGGTCGTCTTGACCCTGCCATCGAAAATGCTGAGCAAAGCCTTTCAAGCCGATGTCCCCAATACCAAGACTTGACCAATGATATCCCTCTTGAAGATGATGAAGAATTGAGTCAAGATATGGAGGATTATCCAGATGATGGGGATAGTCCGGATGACAATGATGATGATGGTAATAGTGGTCCCCGTAAAAGACTTAATAGCTTGGATGATGATAGTGGTCCCCGTAGGGTAAGACTTCGTATCACCAGGTCATCCGACTATTGGCAAAAACGTGCTAGGGGCATGTCACCACTGGGTTCACTGCAAGAGGGTCCCATTCCTCATAGGGTTACTTTTGATGAAACAAATCCCGATGAACCCCCAAGTAAGCGTAGAGCAGTGTTGGAAGATATCCCTGAAGAAGAAATGGAAGAGGTTCCTGAGCCACAGGATGATGGGTATTCTCCTTCACTAGCGCCTGATGACGCAATGCCCGAAGCTCCCATGGAGCCAGACATGCCAGAGTTGCCGCCTGCAGCCCCAGATGACGTGTCCAATTCACATGACGAAGTCATGGATGACCAGCCGCCAGAGCACTCAGTTTCCAGCGTGCCGGAACCTAGCACTAGTGTTGAGCAACAATTAGAAGAAGCCATTCATCAACCTGTCCCTGAAGATGATGAACTCATGGTTGATGTAGGGTCTGAAAAGTGCCGCCGTTCCGAAAGCGTGTTGGAAGTTTCGCTGAACGTATGTCGAGACGACATTTCCGGCGATCATTTGTGTCTGTGGTATGTGCTTGATGAGTGTCTCCAAGTTTCCACTCCAAAGGCCAAGCTCCGAAGGGTTGAAGTCAGCTACAGAAAGTTGTCACCTTCTGATAAGGAGTTGTTCAAAAAGGCAATGCAAAAAGAGTGGCAATCTTGGGTTGATAACAAAGTAACTTCTCTTTGCAAAAACCGGGGTATTTCACCAGAAAGGGTTATACGTGCAAGATGGGTACTCACATGGAAGAAAAGTTCCGACCCAGATGACAGGTCCAAAGTTCCAAAGGCACGATTAGTCCTAATCGGTTGGGAAGACCCTGAACTAGGTAAAATTGCCACTGATAGTCCAACACTTCGAAAAGAGAGCAAGCATTTAGTCCTTTCTATTTGTTCTGCCAAAAAGTGGAAGGTGTTTGGGGCTGATATCAAAACCGCATTTTTATCTGGGGATAACAGTGCAAGAGAAATATACTTCAAGCCACCACCTGAACTCAAAGAATGGTTGCAGCTGTCCCAGGATGATTTGTTTCGTCTTGAGAAAGCCGCTTACGGCTTGGCTGAAGCCCCAAGGGCATGGTTTTTGAGACTCTCCCGAGAGATGCGTGAGGCCGGACTGCAGCAGAGTCAAATAGATCCCTGTCTGTTTACTCTCCGTGTCAAAGGTCAATTGGTTGGAGTGTGTGGTATACATGTAGATGACCTCCTGGGTGGAGGAACACCAGCCATGGAAGCAATCCTCACCAAACTCAGAGCCAAACTTCCTTTTGGGGATTACCGAACCTTTACCATTCGCTACACAGGCATAGAAATACGCCAATGTCCAAAAACCTATGAAATAGAGATAGGCCAAGAGACATACATCGATGCTTTGGAATGTGTGCAGACCAAGCCTCTAGGTGTCGCAAGCACGCCGCTTCCGGACAAATCCCTTTTGAGGACATGTGCTGGCCAACTTGCATGGGTCTCCAATGCAACGCGCCCAGATCAAGCCTTTTTATCTTCATACCTGCAGGGAGTTCAAGATAAGGGGTTAGTATCTCATGTAGCACTCTATAATAAGGGTATCCGTGAAATGAAAGAGAAAAAGGTGTGTCTTCGCTTCCCCAGCAGTGTTCCAATAGATGATTGGAGACTGGTTTGCATAACCGATGCCGGATGGGCCACCCGAGACAATGGAGATAGCCAAGGAGGTTATCTACTTTTGATAGCTGAATCGAAGATGCTCAAACGTGAGCAGGCCAAATGCTGGCTCGTCGATTGGTCGTCCAAAAAGTTGAAGAGAGCTGTTCGCTCATCAGTTGCTGCAGAAACGTTATCTGGTCAGAATGGTTTGGATGCAGTTGAACTTTTCCAAGCACTCATGGAAGAAACACTGAGAAATGTCACTCCCCGACAATTCCGTGAGATGACCCCCAAACATGAAGCAGGTTTGGTGATAGATTCAAAAGGTTTTTATGATGCCATCACCAGAAGCTGTTGTTCACAGGCCGTTTCTGTAGAACGAAGGTTGCAGATAGACTATGCCATTGCAAAAGAAACCATGCAGAAACAAAACATCATCCCGTTCTGGGTAAACAACTTGCGTATGGCCGCTGATTGTTTGACAAAACTCAAAGGAGAAACCAAGCTTCTTTATGAGATTCTTGAGCGAGGGGTTTACCAAATAAAAGTATGTTCCGTTTCTGGTCGCCGAGAGAAAGCAGGCGAGGGTTCCTAAGTTTTCCACAATCCCTTTTTGCCAGATCAGCCGCTCAGCCGAGCATGTGGGGTTTCAGTGAATCTGTGGATAACCGCCACTAATAAGCCTGATGTGAAATAATGTATAGTGTATAGATAAGTTGGGGATAGTGGGGATAATTAAGCATAGCCAGCCAAAACTGCAAGCCGTTGTGAAGCATGATGCAAGTTGGAAAACCTGTTTGCGTCAGCCTTTTTGCCTTGTCAAGCAGTCTCAGTGACGTGACTCCCAATCCATAGGGTAGCAATATGGAGGCCACCAAGCACCAGTGTGTGACAGCAATGTCAGACTCAGTGCAAGGACCACTGAGTGAACCTGAGATGCATATGGCCGGTGGTTTGCTCGCCCGTGCCATTACCTATGGACAGTCTCAAAGGTTGTCCAAGGTGATTTTCAATTCGATTGGTGGGAAGCCGCTCGCAGTCAATGCCTATTACTTCCTGAAGCACACTGGAGAAGAGGTCGGCACCATGGCCGATAGTTCAAAGCGCCAGCGTGATTTCGATTTGGAAAGTTGGGATAATGTGACGGAGTCAGGTGTGAATTCCCCGGCTGCTTCGAGCCGTGCTGGATATCCTGATATCTCCTACCAAGGAATGATGCCACATGTTGAGCCGCCATTTCCAGGGTCGGGGAAAGGATTTACCAATGATGAAGATGTGACGATCCCCATGCCGAATGATGTGGCGAATGTGGATGAATGGTCGCAGACCGTGCTCAAGCTCCCCAAGGTCGCTGATCTCAAGATCACCTATGGCCAGTTTCTTGAGCGTGCAAGGAATGATCCTGATCTCTCCAAGTATGCCAACTACATCATCGAGACGTTTGGCCCCCATGTAAAGAACAAAAAGACCACCAGCTATACCCAGGGTGTGGATTTTGCCCATTTCCTGTGCCGTGTCAAATATGTTCAGCAAAGCCATGGAGGTGGATTCAAGCGCGAATTGCGCAAGTGAGATCACAGAGATCTATGTGCATGGATTGGTCGCAGCTGCAATGAGCCTGCGCAGTACAATATGGAATAGATAGTTTATCTCCTTGGGCATATCCTCTTGGATAGAGGGCGTGTGAAAGTGGGTGATTCATACATGTCTCACATTTCTTACCTGCCAGGTCCATAACCACCACTTGTGGATGTGTATCCGCGATCCTTTGCCCAAGGGCCCTTGACGCCAATTCGAGGCGTGTCGGATGGAAAAAGCAATGGATGCGTGAGCCTTGCGGCTAACCGGATTTGTGCTGTGCTGTTGATCCCATTGGATAGATCCCTTGTGCTACCAGCTTCGCATATATATACAGTATGTATTTGTACATTTATTTAATTTACACTATATTTCACAATGAAAATCACATTTAGAATCATTTAGATACATACGTATATTATATTATATTATATTATATATATGTATATAAACATGTTCATACATAATTTTTAACTATTGTATAATTACATACAAATGTACATATCTTCTTGTTCCTAGTTTTATGTACACACATATATATATACATATATATATATATATCACATGTATATCTATATACAATATATATATATATACATACATGTACTTATGTTTAGACAACTTAAATTAACTTGTCGGGGAATGTTCCATTGCACTTTCTCAAACAATTGGCCAAAGCTTGCAACGCTCGCTGATGATGGCGCAAGAACCAAAGAGCACAAGGCGCAAAGAACAACAGGCGCCAAAAAACACCAGTTGCCCAAGGGCGGCGCGACCTTGTTACATATGTAAGACTGGGCGACATCAACAAATCATTTACCAACTGGGATGCACATCCAAGTGGGGAACATAGTTTTCACCCCCCTGGGTTATTCATTTTTTTATCGTGTCAAATTGATTCAAATTGGTTATATTAATCCCATATTAGGATGTTCAAATCATGTCAAATGAGGTTGAACCCTCATTTTTCATTGTTAAAAACCAAATTCAATCGTTAGAATCTCATGTATTTTTCCTGGTTTTCGGGTGAGTTTCTCATGGTAAAGCGCGCCCCGTTTTTTAAAAAACGCCGAGGCTCCTACGTGCGCCGCTGGCTGCCCTTCTTGTCGCAGTGTCCCACGGAGTACATCCATCGGCCCTGGGAGCTGCCAATGGGACGAAGGCATGGCCTGTCGCCCGGCAGACCCGGCAGGATGGGGGCCATGGGGATTACTTCACAGTGGCCGAAACGACCAGTTTTATAAATGGTGAAATCACTGGTTATTTCGAAGTAGACATTCCAGAAATGGGATTGACATAACTTATGACTGGTATTGTAAATCTGCTTGGTGGTTTGGAACATTCTTTATGACTTTCCATATATTGGGAATAATCATCCCGACTGACTTTCATATGTTTCAGAGGGGTAGGTATACCACCAACCAGAAATGGTGAAATCACTGGTTATTTCGGAGTATACATTCCAGAAATGGGATAAATACTAACTAGTATTTCGGGCCATAACTGTAATGGGTGAGTTTTTTTAAGTGGCTTGACATGGCTTGACGATGCGTCAACTCGAACATCTCTGGATTTGCTGATCTGGCTGATTTTCCCAATGGGAAGTCCACTTTTTGTGAAGAAACGATGCAGGGAGGTAAAAGTAATAGGCCATGGGATTCCATGGGATTACCTCATCGGTGAGTTTTTCTCGGTGGATTAGCCAACTAACCTAGCCATTCGCCAGCTGAAGAAACTCCATGGTTATCTAAGTAGTGACCAGGAAATGCTGGTTGGTGGTTTGGGACATGGCTTTTATTTTCCATAATATATGGGATGTCATCTTTCCCATTGACTAATATTTTTCAAGATGGTTATTGCACCACCAAGCAGAAATGTTATCACTAGGAATCCTCAGATCATGATGACCTCCATGATGCGATTAGTCATATGTGCCATTGTCACACATGATCAAAGTTTGAGTGAATTTCCGAATGGATGGGATGGACATCAATCCTTCAGGATTTCCATGGGGAAAAAAGTGCTGAGTAAGTTCTGGAAATCAATCACGGCTGGACAGCTGATGGACACATCATCATTTAGTTCGGTGATTTTCCAATTAGTGAGGGATTTCCGGGCCATGTTTGATGACACCAGATGGCAACCACCATTAAAATCATGTTGAAGGATGATCTTATCACTGGTTGGTGGTGACTGGAACCATGGAATTTTTATGACTTTCCGTTCAGTTGGAAATGTCATCATCCCAACTGACTTTAACTCCATCGTTTTTCAGAGGGGTAGGTTGAAACCACCAACCAGATTTATTATTGACCATCATTAACCATATAATAACCATATAATAACCATATATATTAACCATATATTAACAGTATATTACCACCCAATGGTAGGTGGCTCAACCACCTGGCCCAGATCTCTCGTCGGTCATGATGATCTCTGAAAAGTCCCCATACCCGGTAAACTGTTACAGAAAACTGATGGGAAAGATCCACCATGCTATGGAAAATGATGGAAAATCGCCACTATTTCGACTGGGCCATTTTCAAGTTCGCAAACTGTTGACATAACCAGAGGGTATCTTTTCAGCCACGGGTTTCTGAGGACTCCTCCCATCCTTTTAGACCTGGACGCGGCGCGGAAACAGCACTGCCGACACGTCTTGCAGCTGCGCAAGCGGCATCCGGAACCTTGGCCGCCGTCTGGTGAAAAATGGAGGAATTCACTGCAGTTATGGCCCGAAATAGCAGTTATTTTTGTAATTACTAATCCCATTTATGGAATGTATCATCCTATTTATAAGCAGTTATAATCATTGAGAATTGGCAAATGGCGATAACTGTAGAAAGCATGTGGAGATGATGGGTCTAGAATGGGGATATAAGTGATGTAAGTTAGATGTAAGTGATATAAGCAAAACATGAAGTCGCTACCATTTGGTGTCATCATCATGGCTGGGAAATTCTCAACACTAATCGCGTTTTACTGGAAAAAAAATATGGAACTAAATGCTGATTTTTCCATTTCAATGTTTGTTTACCAGAAGGTATTCTGGAACTTTCCCTGAATATAGGGAAGCATGTTTCTTTTATCATCCAGATGGTTTGGGACAGGATGTCCGGTAAGAATCTGGGAAACAAATAAAGAATCCTGGGAATAAGAACAGCCTTATCCTCTGGTGAACTTTTACATAACTATGGAAAAAAACACAATTTTCTAGCTGGGTAAATCAACTATTTAAATGAGCCATGTTCAAGTTCGCAAAGTGTAACAGTCATTACCAGGCCGGGTATGTTTGGAGAGCAACAATGGGATCATCATGGATCATCAATGGTTGCCATTGGTTGCCATGGGATTGCTATGGATCAAACCGGGTATAAGTACCCGGCCTGGTAAATGGTGGTTTAATGGTGGTTTAATGGGACAAAACACCAACAAAAATGGTGATTTTAATGGGATCTACCCTCTGGTAAACTAACAGTTTGCGAACTTGGAAATGGCCCAGTCGAAATAGTTGATTTACCTATTTTTTTAATGGAGATGTTCCATAGTTATGTAAACGTTTACCAGAGGGTAAATGAAATTTCAAGAAGCAGAATTTTTATGATGTGATTTTCACGTCGTTGCATAGAAAGCCGAACTGGAACTTTGGATATGAATCAGTACTTCTGGTTGGTGGTTTGGAACATTTTTTATTTTTTCATATATCGGGAGTATTAATCCCAACTGACTTTCATATTTTTCAGAGGGGTAGGCTCAACCACCAACCAGACTTGGTATCTCATGGAGGTAGCAGATGTTCAGCATGTTCAGGGTGTTCAGCGCATTTTACAACCTCTAATGGCTTAGCAGGGTGGGCTTCCAACAGGTTGCCATCTGGTTTTTCGATGGCCCATTTAGATCCATAGTTCGATGATGGTTTGCATATTTATCATTCAACTTACCACAAAAAATCACCATTTTCTAGCTGGGTAAATCAACTATTTCTGTGGACCATTTTCAAGTTCGCAAAGTGTAACAAATGACCAGGGAGTCCATCCAAAGATTATGGGACTTTCCACAGATATATCTTGTTGTGATGTTGCAATGGAACACAGGGCCAAATGGGCCACCTCTATCTTGGGATGGGTCGAAACTATGTCAAAACTATGATTAATGATTACTGTATTGCTGTTACCATATTTACCCTCTGGTAAAGTAACATAACTATGGAACAATCACAATTTTTCATGGGAAAATTCACTATAAATGGTGATTTTCCATAGTTATGTTAAATTACCAGAGGGTAAGGGAATAAACATCCACCAACCAGCGAGTTTAGGGTACAATCCGGGTATCAGGGTTTTGACATGTTTTGACCCACAACCAGATGCTCATACCTGGATAGGCTGAGATGATCTTTTTGAAGTGAGTAAGTGCTGAGTATCCCAATCTTCCCATACCGAAGATGGCCAGACATTGAGTCGTTTCTTTTCCATTAAAATCATGGTTAAGCCCATGAACTAGTTCGATATATCTACCATAAGTCCTATAGCTACTAGACTTCCAAGCCGGCTTGGCTATCATAAATCAGCACCAAATCATGGTTAAATCCCTTTTTTTCTCCGAAAAAACCTGACTAACCCCCCCGATTTTCCCTGGTGAAACCGCTATGGCCATCTTCAAAGGTCACCCCGCAACGGGATCGTCACCGGCCGCATCCCAAGGAGATGATCGCGCGCAACGGCCATGAGTGGCTCCGCTTACCGGGCCGCAAGGGGCTGTTGGCCAAAGTGGTGACGCGCCAGGAGTTCCGCGCAGACACGGAGGACGGCGAGATGGGATGGGATGTACACAACTTGGTGAATTCTGTGTTTTTTTTATTGGGGATATAACATAACATATATCCGATATATCCCCATAATTTCTATTAAAATTGGATATTTCATTATAACCGATTATGTTAAAAACAATACAAATCCATTTCACTATGGACGATTTTAACCGGAAACCATGGTTTTTACCATTCAATGTGGGGTTTTCCTGTAAATTTTCCCCTAAAACAATCCATTGACTATACCAAAGTGCGATCTCCAAAGGGCCATTGTTGACCCATCCGGTGGCGCCCCATGGCAGGACTTCATCTTCTACCAAAGCCGGCCAGGCCGTTTCGGTCGCAAGGCCGCTCCCGCCGCGGCGTCAGGAAGAGGCGGCAGGCTTCCGGATGCGAACCAGGCGATTCTGGCGGAAGACGCTCGGAGTTGAATTGAATGGGTTGAATCAGTACATAGCTGCAGTTTTTAATGGACAAAAATGGATGATTTGGGGGTACCTCCATGTATGGAAACCTCTATATAGTTTGATTAGACTTGAATTGGCACATTTCCCATTCAACAAAGGGGTTCACCAATGACTGGCGGGTGCCACAAGATCGGATCCGGCTGAATCAGAACGACCTAGAACGACCAATGTTGGTGAATGTAGAAGGAATTACTGGCTCAAATGACTTCAAGTCACCAAAATTTTCAGGTTGCTGAATTATAGTTCATCTATGCTGGCAGTCTGGGACATTTCAAGGGGAAGATCACTCGAGAAATCTGGGACATTTCAAGTGAAGAAGTTTCCAGTCAGATGTTTTTCCCTATGACAATGGATTGGTTTAAGGGGAAATTTACAGGAAAACCTCATATTTAATGGGAAAATCTATGGTTTCCTGTAGATTTTCCCGTGAAAACCAATCCATTGACTATGACAATCACCTCTGGAGCTGTGATCAGGAGGTGTTGCGTCAGGGCGAGTTGCTCTGATGGGCGAATTGCAGCCCGCAATGCTGTGCTGCCCCCAGGGCCCCAAGCGAGCTGCAGCTCGTCGTAGGATGTTTCAGGTGAGGCGAGCAATCAAAACATGCTGGTTCAAGTATGAAATAAACGGAACTTCAAGCATCAATCATGACTCCCATGGAACATGGGAGTATTCATTGGAAGAAAACGGGGGTGTATTTTATGGCTCAGTAGGAACCATGCCATTTGCTTGGCAATTCTTTGTAGCGTATAATTTGACCAGAACGAGACCGGAAGATAATGTTATATGATAGGTCGGCTACAGCAACTGGAAGTTTTTTTTGACCAACTAAGATTGTGGTGTGATCAACACATATATATATATACCTGGTTATTTAACATAGCCATGGAACATCCCGATTTTTAATAACGGTAAACCATCCATTTTCCATGGCTATGTTATTATTGTAAAACCATGAATCATCTTGGCGTTTTGACGGAGATGTTCATATAGAAAAAAATCTAGTGTTCCACACAGAACCCAGGAGGATCATTCCCAAAAATGTGTACTCATTAATGCATAGTTGGTGCCTTTTAGGGAGCATATCACAATTATAATACATTAATGCTATATTTTTTTATATATATATATAATATAATATAATATAATATAATATATAATATAATATATAATATAATATAATATAATATAATATAATATAATATATATAATATAATATATAATATAATATAATATAATATATAATATAATATATAATATAATAGAATATATAATATAATATATATATAATATAATATAATATATAATATAATATAATATATAATATAATATATATAATATTATTTAATATATAATATAATATATAATATAATATAATATATAATATATAATATAATATAATATAATATAATATATAATACAATATAATATATAATATATAATATATAATATAGTATTTAATTTAATATAATTTAATATAATACAATATATAATATATAATATAATATTTAATAGTTAATATTTAATATCATATAATATACAGTAATTTAATATTTAATATAATATAATATAATATAATATTTAATATAATATAATATTTAATATAATATAATATAATATTTAATATAATATAATATAATATAATATAATATATATCCTGAATACATTAAATCACTATTTTGCAGGAAGCAAACACAAACTATCTTTTCAGCTCGCCGGCGCATCCCAAGGACTTCCGTGTCGTCCGTGTCGTTGTTTGGCCGTGTGCCACAACCACGACTGGACCACTTGGGGATGGGTCAAAAGCTTTAAGAACCAACTGAAAAAGTGGGTGTTGACCATTGAAAAAAAAAGGTAGTTTTTCACCATCCGGAAACAGGTTGACATGGGGATGGGTTAAAGCATGTAAAACCAGAGTGGGATGAAGATTCATATGAGCTTGGTGTGAACAGAAGGGTTACAGATCAGCTTTTGATCCACCCATTTGAATCCATTTGAACACAGTGGACAGAGTACTGTTTTGCAGTGCAACGCTTTTTCGTAGCTGCTGAATGGACATTCAAATTTTCGAAGAACATCCCAACAGTTTTCCACGCCAGTCTCGGTGAAGAAAAATCCAGTTCTTCGCCAGTCTCGGTGTGCAGAGTTTCACCAGCTTGCTGACCATCCACCAGCTGGGTGACTGTCTGAAAATGAGGGATTCAACCCCCAGTTGTAACTATCAAATAAGGGAAAATGATGATGAGCCGTCATTTTTTTGGGGTACTGTACCATATCTTCAGACAAACCAAATTGATGTTGCTACCTTGGATGGGAAAGCTTGTTTACAAGTGTTGAGTTGTTTTTTATCAAACTCATCTGAGTGCGAAACTATCAAAACCTTGAGCATGAAACTAGAAGCAACAGACGTTAGATTAGGGCCCAGGTGAATTGAGCGGTGCATTGGTACTCACACATAGTAAGAAAGGACCAAGCGTGTCAAGAGACATGTCAGCTAATAAATCATGGGTACAAGGTGGCCCCAGCTATTTTGTCTGGTTCATGATAGATATATGTACCGGACCATGAACCATAGTGTTCATTGACCACTTTCTCCAGTTCAACATCACGAAGTACAGTGGTCAATGGTCATTTCAGGAACCGATTTATTGGAGGTACCTACCATATATAAGGCCTATGTTTTAGGCCTATTTTTTACCCAGAAAATATATGGCCAACAATATGGTACTAACGTACCTCCATCAATTGGATCCTGAGTCATTTGGCACAGTGGTGTCACAAAGACGTCCAAAATTCATCATGGGACCTTTGGATGTTAGCCTTGAATATCCACTGTCAAAAAGCAGGGTGATTACGCAAATTTTAATAGTGGTTAATGGTGATTAATGGTGGTTAATGGTGGTTAATAATGGTTAATGAGATATATACTAAATTTTGATGTCATCTTAGTTCATATACAGATGGCAACGGCGATAAATCATGTTGAATGATGATCTTATCACTGCTTGGTGGTGACTGCAACATTTGGATTATTTTTCCATTTCATATATTGGGAATGGAAAATCATCCCAACTGACTTTAACTCCATGATTTTTCAGAGGGGTAGGGCGAAAAACCACCAAGCAGTATAGGTTTGTCTGAAAATGGGGTACCCCCAATAAAAAAGATCATTGTCATAAGCAAAAACACATGATGAACCAGTAGGTACACAGGGCTACCTCCCCCATTTTCCAGGCACATCCAGTTTAAGATCCCCTTTCTTTGCGGATGATGTTATACCATATCATGTTTGTTACCTGCACCACAGGAGACGTTGGAGGAGAGGGATGGTCGGGATGGTGGCTGCAAGTCCAATAACTACAGGATGGGGCCCCAGTTCGATAGTTAAGTTGGTGTATAACTATAAAAACCATAGTGACATAGTGTATGATGCGCAAATAACTATATTTGGATGGGGCCCCATAAAGCAACAAACATAACTGGAGGGCCCCATCCTGTATGGAAGTCTATGGATTATGGCAATTACAACTATAGTGAATGGATGTTAATGGATGTTTTCATGGATGTTTTCATGGATGTTTTCCTGGGGCTTCTGAAATTATAAACCAAGCAACTTTTACACCAGGGGGTTTCAAATCATGGGATCATTTTTGAGCCGTTGATGGCTTAAAATCACCATGGTTTGTTGATGTTGGAGGATGTGTCACCATGTTTGTTATTAGTTACATGATGTTACCATGTTTTTGTTTAATGTTTCTTTTTCTATTAAACCATTCGTTTTCGCAAATTAAAAACCACCATGAATTTTCCTGGTGCCATCATGTTCTTGGTTAATCCATCATTTTTTAATGGTTAAACAACCATTTTCCATGGTCTTCTCAGCATTTTTCATGGTTAAACCACATTTTTTCATGGTTAAACAGCGACTTTTCCTGGTTCCAAGGGGCCCGCTATTTGGTTGTCGCAGGACTCGGCGCCTGATCCGCCACCTGCGACTTTGAATGCGGTGACCTTTAGGACCTGTGGACATGTTATATCTACACTACATCAATTCGCAAAAAAAAAAGACATTATCTATGTACGTCTAGATAGATAGATGGATGGATTGATTGATTGATTGATTGATTGATCAGAACGAAATAGATGGAGAAATGAAGAAACAAAAACAAAGCAAACTGATAGATAGATAGTTTTGATAAGAATGAATGAAATAAAGAACGAAATAAAGGAAAGAAAGAAAGAACGAAAGAACGAACGAACAAAGGAAAGAAAGAAATAAATAAATACAAGAAATACAAGAAATACAAGAAAGACAAGGACAGAAATAATGCAAGAAATAATGCACGAAAGCAGGAAAGCAGGAAAGAAAGATAGATAATCAAAAACAATGAATTATTGAAAGCATGACCTCACCTTGAATGACCTGACCATAAATAAAATGATATAAATCTATAAATCACAACAAATTATGATGATGACCTCACCATTAAATAGGAAATCAATGGCCTGTCATTCCAGGACGATTTTTACCAAGATGGACTTCGTCGAGCGGATCAGAGAGGTGTTGGGGTCCTGGCCCATCATCTTCCAGACTGGGGCTATGGTAGTGTCCATATTCCATATATCTGGGTAAATTTCATCACGACCTCACTGTTCTCACCGAAGCCTGGAATAATATGGTTTTTATAGGGAAATCATCCCCAAATGGCCGCAAGATTCAGCCCAGATATATGGGGATTTCCATACATGTGGGATCCCCAAGCTCGCTGCATGGTGACTATTTCATGGAAAATCCATCTATAAATGGATGAGAACTGGGGGTACCCCCATGACTTAGGAAACCTCCATATATGAAGATATCATGCGGATATCACAAGTATATGGGATATATCACCAACAAGATGCTATTTGGGAATGGAGCAGGGATATATTATACCACATAATAACATAATATATATATAATAACATATATATATAATAACATTTAATAACATATAGATATGTCATAATAACCTATATAATAACATATGTATACATACATATATACCCTCTGGTAAACTAACATAGCTATTGAAAATGGCCATTTATAGTGGATTTTCCCATTAAAAATGGTGATTTTCCATAGCTATGTTAGTTTACCAGAGGGTAATAACCCACCAGAAACACCCCTCAATTAACATGGACAAAACAACAAACGTCGATCCGCCGAGGAGATATCGAGGCAAGTGTCCCAGGATCTTAACTGCCGAGGCGGAAACGTGGGTTTTAGAGCCGTGACCCGGCCTGGTAAACATACAAAAAGCTATGGAAAATGGCCATTTATGGTGGATTTTCCCATGAAACATGGTGATTTTCCCATCAGTTTTTTGTATGTTTACTAGAGGGTACGAAGCTTTGATTCTTGTGGTTGGTGGTGATTCATAGACAGATATACCCTATGGATCCAGCCGTAGCTTCTTAGAAAGTGTTTGGGGTATGATTTGGGGGGTGAAGTACCTTCTCAGACAGTGTTTGGATCCATAGGGATATATATATATAATATGTGATGGAACACATGGTGGGATTGGTGAAGCAAGAATCGGAAAATCATCGGGAAGTATGTATCCATGATTAGTAAATGGATACCCTCTGGTAATTCAACATAGCTATTGAAAATTGCCAAAGACAGTTCGTTGATTTACCCAGCTATAAAATGGTGATGTTCCATAGTTATGTTAGTTTACCAGAGGGTGTATAAATATATATATATATATATAAATGTATAATATACATCATAAGATTAATAATACATGTACATGTATACCAATATACATTGCTTCATATAATCACATATGTGTATGTAAATGTATATATAATAGATACTTGCTTCTTATGCATATATACAGATGCACATGTATCCTTTTGATGTACGTGCCCTGAATGGGACTCATCCAGCTGCAAGATTCTGGGGCCCGCAACCTGCGTGTTGTGAAAACCCTCCGAGGTTTTTCTTGTGACTTGATTTTAACATATTTTACCCTCTGGTAAACATACAAAAAAAGCTATTGAAAATGGCCCAGTCGAAATAGTTGATTTACCAATCAAAAATTGTGATTTTCCATCGTTTTTTGTATGTTTACTGAGGGTACATGTGGATTACGCGGGTGCACGAAGGATCGGTTTTTTGAAAAAACACGGGGTGGCTCATGGTGGTTTTGTTCGTGTCCCACATATGATTGTAATCTTACTGGTGCTAAACGTAGGGAATGGATGGGTTGCTGGGGGTTACTGAGATTATTACTAGTGATTATGGATCATTCCCGAAAATTCCCTACGTTTAGCACCAGTAAGTAATTGTAAATCCTCCAATGTGGCATTTTGCACGGCAGGTTCTTCAGAACTGCTGAAACAAAATCGCTGTGTGGCATTTTTTGAATGACATGACGAAGTACAGATTTCACAAGAAGTGAATATCTATTTACATTGATCTGAAATGGTATAGCCACATTTTATCTACGGAAAAAATGCTACTGTTTTCCCCTATGCTTCTGATTTTAGACACACTGGGCAGTTTTGATCCGCTCAAAAGCAATGCGAAGATTCTTCCAGGTACCCAACTTTGTTGCGGTGGAATGAGTGTTAAAGTGTTGAAGCAACCATGTTTTTGACATGTTCACTATACTTAGTGGGCAACAGTGGGCAACCCAATTTTATAAACCAATGTCATTTAGGGATGGTTCTTTTCGCACCCAAAAAAATATGGTAGTTGCATGACAGAAATGGTTCGTCTCGTTTTTTGTTGGTGCAATCGGTGAAAGCAGCCGATTTTGGGAGGAGACGCTGCTCATCAACTCCTTCTACTTGCGTTTCTCGCAGAAGGTGTCGCCCAGCGGGGTGCTTTAACACCGTCTCGGCGAAGTTGATAAAGAGACAATCATTGTATGAGTGTATAATAGATGACTAAGGGATTACTAAGGGCAACAATAGAGAATGACCGGGTGTAGACGGGGTGCAGTATAATCATAGACTATAGAGAATAATTCATGTTTACTTGGCCATAGAAGATATGATTCATGATGAAGACAGCTTTAGAAATCTGTTTGAAATCTGTTTTATAACATGATTCTTGGACCTTAAAAATTACCATCATTGGTTGATCATAATTTTTCTCCATATGTCGTCTCCGTTACGTAAAACTTTTTTGGGTCATCCGATACCATAGAAACGCCCAACTGGTGCTGGGATATCCCCCTCAGGTCATCCATATATTGGGGTAGGTCAACCACCAACCAGCCAATGAACCATATAATAACCATATATAATAACCATATAATAATCATATATATATATATATTGCGAATGGGATAATGACCACAGCACTACTAATATATCCCATGTATATAGAAGTACTTTAAACTCGAATCTCCAGCCAAGCGGGTCTAATGAACGATGCCCGTTTTGGCTCAAGACTGCCCGAAACCAGCTAGTAAAAGGTGCTCATGCCGAAGCTGAACTGGACCTCTGCCGTATTCAACTGATCATTTACAATCGAACAACCAGATATACATATCGAGTGACAATCCTCGATTCACAGGTTATCAGCCGTAGGTCTCCTACGGAGCCTACGAGCGGGTAGCCGCGGACCTTACAGATGGCTGAAGAGGACAGCAGTGATAACGCATTCTCCTTTGCTGGACATGCCGCCGCACCAGCTGCCGGCACGCAGTCAAATTCTTCACAGAGTATCGATACTGGTGGAAGCGAAACCTCAGAACTGAGACCGAGCTTACCCGGACGATCTCTGGTTGCTCCGAGGGGGAGACAAGTACCGACAATGCAAGCAATTGAAGATAGGGACAGTACACCTGGAAAAAGAAGATCATCTGCCCGACAATTGTCGCCTCCGACGACTCCAAGGACTAAGGCGAAGCCTACGTCATCGAATCCGCCTTCACCGATTCAGGACGCTACACCATCAGGGGTGGGATCTTATCAACAAGTGAATGCCCCATCAAGTGGTAGCGATATCTTCACTGCCTATCAGAGCGAACTAGCAGAATACAAAACATCACTAGACAGGGCTACTGAAGAGGAATCCGTACTTCAGGCACGATTGACTGAGACGGCCGCCTATGCCTATCAACAATTTAATTTTCTGGAGAACACCACTCATCAAGAAATGACATCGATGACTCAACGACTACAGATTCTGAACTCTGAACTACAAGCTGCACAACAAGAAGACGAAGGTGCAACATACAGAATCGAAGAGTTGGAGAGGTATCGAACAATGTCGAATGAAGCAGCATCTCATCTGGAATTTCGATATTCACAACTGAGATCTGAATTCAATGAACAGATTGGACAAGCGAATGCAATCATGGTACATGTGGGCACAGATGCGAAGGCTCACATCAATCAACTCAGACTGGAACTGGAGAACGCAGAGATGAACGCAAAGCAAGAAGCTCTAGCAGTCGGCTATGCTAACGACCAAACCTGTGCACTACGCATCGAGATGCTCGAGGTTGCCAATCAGAACCAGACGATGAAGCACACTATGTCGATGAATGTTAGACGACTGGAAACTGAGCTCGACGCTGCTGACATGAAGAGGGATGAGATCATGAGAGAGTTCCGTAGTAACATAAGATCTGAACATGACCGTTATGCCGAATGTGAACATCATTTAGCTTTGGAGGAATCACAACTTCGATTGCAATTGGTTCACAATGAAGGTCTACACTCACGATTAATGACATCAGAGAGCAAGCTTTCCGAAGAATCATCATCTGAGTCAAGTGGCATGCGGGACTTCAGGATCATGGGACTACGTTCGGAACTACATATGAAACAAAGCCTTTTGGACCGAATGCAACATCAACTGACTGAATCGAAGAATCAGTATCATGAACTTTCCTGCCAACAAGCAAGGAGATCATCACCAAGTAGATCACCACATGGCGAACTACAATATGAAATGTACATGCAAGCTGTACGTGAACGTGATAGTCTCAAAGTGTCCAAGGCAGAAGTTGACAATTTGTACTCTCGAGCCAGAGATGAAATTCTTGACAATGATAATCTACTCAAGACATATCAGAAACATTTCGATTCAATTGGTAAGAAGTATCAAGACGCTCTGGACAAAATCGATTATATGAGCAACAATCCGAATGTGACAAGTAACTTGTTCGACAGTTTGCACAATGAGATTGATGACAGAGACACAATGGTCGCCCATCTACACACTGAAGTTGAAGCTCAGAAGGAATCACTTGATCGCGCTCATAGAGACGCAGGTCATGCTATAAGCAAGTTGAACGACAGGCGACTAGTGATCAAGGGGGCAACTGACTATTCTATTCCTGAAAGTCACCTGACCGAGATGCACCATCTTGCCAATGAGCGCTTCGCTGAGGTAGAAGAGATGTCAAGCACTATCTCTGCACTGAGACTCGAAAACCAAGCCGCTTCATCTTCATCTTCATTGCAGAACATGCCGGCTGTATTATTTGGAACCTCCAATAATGCTTTGCCTCGAAGTGAATGTGAAGAGAAGTGTGCCAGACTAAAAGCCGAATTGGACGAGATGAAACGAGAGAAGAATGAAGAAGTCCGAAGTCTTCGAGATGAATTGAAGAAGATGGAAGAATGGAAGAACGAAAGGACTACTATAAGAATAACTTCTCTCAAGCTGAAGATCGTGCCAACGATGAAGAACAAGAATATCGAGCAGAAGCCGAAGCCTTCGAAAAGCTCAGGAATGAGTACAACACCAACGTCGTGGAGCTGGAGAACCTTGAGAAGGACAAGGCGAGGTCATCTGTATCCCAAAGGGAGGCGGAAAAGATCACACTCCAACCATGGCCAAAGACTACTGAACTTTCATCCTGGAAGGGAAGTGTCATTCATGAAGTTTGTGTTGCTAGCGGGGACCGCAACTACGGTGATTGGAAAGCATGGTTGGCTCCTTGTCTTGCAGATCAACCAGACATGGATGCACTAGCCTTGGCTCCCGACATAAGATTTCAATCTATCGATGCCAAACTTTCCAATGCTTTGAGAAAGGTCACTGAAAATGCTGGGGACAAATCCATGGAAGTGAAGTATGAAATGTCCATGAAGAATCAGATGTATGGGAAAAGTGGAGACTTCATCAAAGGACGAGAACTGTTTGCAATGATTCTGGTAAGTTTCAAGTCGCCAGACCATACTGAAGTTCTTTACAACTCCCATCACCTGTACGTATTCAACTATTATGGAGATGACCAGCTTGAAGCTTTCTACAACAAATGGCTTGACATAGTGTACAACATGAAACAAGATGATCGTCCATCTCTCAACTCACTGCGTGACACCTTATTCCGGAAGATGAGCATTCAAAGCTTATGCACTTTGATATCAGCCGATATCGAACCTTCGATGAAGGGCATCCTGAAAAGACCTATGATTTCCTGATCACCATGATCAAAGGCTACATAGCACGAGGAAAACAAGAACGACTGTTGAAGGAAAGAGAGCGTGCAGTTAAGATCTCATCATTGACCTCTACCAAGACAACACCGGCCGTGGAAGACGCAGAGAAGCCTGCCGCTCCCATCAAGACCAAGAAGGAGAACGAAGCAGCAGCATCATCTACGAGTGATCCTCCTAAGCGACCTAAAGCAAAGGCGAAGAGTGAAGCTGCCTCAGTCCTCCCGACACCTTCTCCGAAATCACATGCCGACAAGAACAACAAGAAAGGCAAAGGTGGGAAGGGTAGGTCGTCTTCACCCGTCGATAAGAAGAAGATTTTCTGCAACTACTTCTTCAACAAAGGTGGGTGTAGTAAGGGCGACAAGTGTCTATACAGTCATTCTCAGAAGGTCTATGATGCCAAGATGAAAGATAAGAAAGGTAGAAGTAGAAGTCGAGATTCATCAAGAGGGAAAGGTAAAGGAAGTTCATCTTCAGCTGGACCCAAGAAGAGAACCTGTTGGCAATGGCAAAAGGGTACCTGCACATTTGGAAGCAAATGCAAGTTCCTACATGCAGATCAATCGCCTTCAGCATCCTCAGAAAGAACCAGCAAGAAGACACCAAAGAAAAAGGCAACTCCTATTACCATCGATTCCTTCTTTGATAGCGACAATGAAGATGCAATGGATTATTTCTCGCCGAGGATAGCCAGTGCAAAGAAGTCTTCTGATGTTGGCAGAATCTCATTTGATCTGGAACCTGAAATACACAAGATCGTCATTGAGAACTATCAGGAGGGATTACCTAAACGTATCTACCGTGACCCCAACAAGCCCTATGTCTTCAGAAAGATCGATGATCTGGTTGATGATCAATCCAAGTCTGACAACATTCTTGGTTCAGTCCGAGCAAGAGCTAGAGCTATTATTATGGCTAGATGTGGATTCCATCGTGATGTGAATGAGGTGAGAATCATCATCGGCCCGAAGTTCGACATTTTAGTCAAACTGGACAATGATCACGAAGACCTGATTTTTACTGAGGAGCTTGTTGCACACGAAGTCGAGAGATCCCTCAAGAAGTCCAAGAACCTAATGTGCATTTCACTACCAGTACAAGCCAAAGATCGCATTTTCATCCTCGATTCCGGAAGCGGACACGACCTGATCTCCGCAAGGAAAGCTGAAAGGATGAACTTGAAACAACGAACTTGTGATCCCATCATGTTCCATACAGCCAATGGTTCAACTGCTACTCAAACGGAAGCGGAGATTGACCTGGGAACCTTCGACATGACATCTCAAGCCTATGTATTAGATGACACTCCTTCCGTGATGTCTCTTGGGCAACGATGCATGGAAGAGGGATACTCCTTTGTATGGCCTTCTGGTAAGATGCCGTTCATGGTCACAAAGAATGGGGAACGCATCGACTTGACAATCCATGACAATATCCCCTACATTGACCTTGGGACATATGAGTGCACTCCATACGAATGCCATCATGCATCGAAGATCAACGATCTACTTGAACATGCTCAAGATGGTTTCAACGAACTTGATGACATAGACGACGTAGGTCGATCATCACGAAGAGTTCATCTCGATGGAGAAAGTGGTCTCGAGACGTTGAATGAAGATCAGAATAGTTCCCGACACGTCAAGAAGCTCAAGAAGAAGAAGAAAGGAAGAGCAGCGAACCGACGAAAACGAATGGCATCACCTGGAGAGGAAGCCCCACCTGAAGACGGCGAATATGAACCAGGAACCCCTTATGACGGACTTCCTGGTGATGAGACAGACTTCGAAGATGAAGGACATGGTGCTCCTGAAGATGCCGCTGAAGGTGATGAAGATGACATCGAGGTCGATGTTGTTGAGGGTGAATCCAGGGTAGCCAAAAGAGGAACACTCAAAAGGGAAGCTAATAGCTTGAATCACAAGTTGACCCACAGATACAAGAATCCATATTGTGACTCATGCATTCGCGCAAAGATGAAACACTTCAAGACTCGTCGTGGTGCATACAAGAGGAAACTCAAAAAAGTTCGGCGACCTCATCACCTTTGATGCTGTGGACACATCCAAAGTCCATGATGACGTGTTGGTCCTCGAGAAGGAAGTGTTAGTCGTCAGAGACTGTTTTACCGGGATCATTGGTGCTTATCCATCTGACAGGGTGACCAAAGATGATGTAGTTAGAGCAGTGAAACAGTTCATCGGCGCCAAGAAGGTCAGACAGGCTTACTCTGATCATGCTCCACAATTCATTGAAGCCATGAATGAAATGAAGATTCCAATTGATCATTCATTGCCTGGAAGACCTCAAACCAACTCTATTGCCGAGAGAACAAACCAATTTATCCTCACAGCTACTTCTACATGCCTGTTGGAAGCTGGATTACCACCATGTTTCTGGAGAACGGCAATCCTTTGTGTATGTCATCTACTCAATGTAGAACCCAACGACGATGAGCTTAGTGCTTGGTGTAAACTCCACGGATCTGACTTTGCTGGCAAACTCATTCCCTATGGTGCTCGTGTGAACTACAAACCTCCGAAGACCAGAGATGCAGGACAACTTCACAAGTTTGGGCCTGACTCTATTCCTGGAGTGTTCGCAGGCTATCACATTGGGCCAGGGATGCATTGGTCAAGACAATACAAAGTATGGCCATTGAGTGAATTTGTACATCAAAACCTTGGTGACGACGCTAGCAAGCCAGAACATCGTCTTCTCAAACCTCATTTGACTGAAAAGGTCGAGATGGTCACTCCACTGACATTTCCATTCAAGAAGAGTACGAAAGGGTAAACACCACCTTGGAAGGAATGAAGGAGAAGGAGATCCTCGATGGTGATCCTTCCAAAGTACATCATGGAGACGATGAAGAACATGATCATGATGAAGACGATGATGAGCTTGATGATGGAGATGAAGGTGGACCTGGTCCTAGTGGTGGAAAAGTCTCAAAGAAGCCTCTTGAAGACTCAGAGGGTATCTTCGGTGATGACAAAGATCCAGAAGAGATGACTCTCCAAGAACTCATCGATGTTCAACCAGAACATTGGAAGTCAGGTAAGGCTGGAGATGGGAAGATATACCTCAATGATGATGGTGAGAAGGTCAAGTTGAATGTCAAGGGTTTCCCATGCAAGATTGGAGAAGATGGTAGAAGACTCTTCAAGACATCATTGCGTCCCAAAGGAACCTTTTCTCCTGAAGAGTGGCGTAAACTCTTTCAATCTGATCGGAACACCATCCTCAAGGCCGAGAAGAAGAAGTTGGAGAAGAAAGAGGCCGATGATAAAGCCAAAAGAAAGGTTGAAGAAAAGAAGAAGAAAGCACTGAAGAAGGAGAAGAAAGATTCAAAGAAAGACAAGGACGGACCAAAGTCCAAGGACGATGAGGAGGATGATGAGAGTAGGAAAGATGATTCACATTCAAAGTCGAAGAAATTCGATGCAGGTGTTGGTGAAGTATTGAAGAACAAAGTCACCTTGCCCATCACATGTACAAGTACATATCTTGACCTGTATGACATAGTCGATGATGACGATGTCCATGGAAAACGTTACATTGATTGTCGGAAAGTGAAGAGGAACGTTGATGCTAGCCCATGTTCCGATGCTTCTACCGACGTCCCGGACGACGAGGAATATCTCACTGAATGGGACGAGTGGTCGGAGATCGAGAAAGGACGTGGCCCAAAAGCATCGTGGAGTGGTGAAGTTTGGAACACATTGTCAGGTGGGATTTCGAGATTCTCCTTGGCATCGCCGGGCGAATCGACAGTGATCAAGAATGGCAAGTGTGTCAACGTCAAAGACATGAAGAATGTAACGTAACCACTGATGATGACGATGAGTTCATTGCGTTCCCAACTATGCCGTGTACTTCTGCATCCAACCAAATCCATCGAACCAAAGTACCACCTGGAGGCCTGGGAAGTAAGCTCTTTAATGCCATGGTATCACGTCCTGTTGGCAGAGCCGAAATCGAATCCAATCCCAAAGCCAAAGAAGCTATGCTGAAGGAATGGAAGGGTCTTCGAGATCAAGAAGTATTTGATTTCACAATGGTTCGTGAGTATGATGATGTTGTCGCAGAGGCCAAGAAGGACAAGAAGGAAGTTCACATGGCTAGAGTTCATGGTATATGTGTCGAGAAGAATTACCAACTATCTGAAGATAACCCCGGTCGAAAGTTCAAAGGAAGGGGTGTTCTACTGGGCAACCAAGTGAAGAATCAACATTGGGAAGCAGCGTTCTTTCAAGATTTGGGGAACTCACCTGCATCTTTTGAAGCCTCACGATGGGCCGATTTCTACGGATGTCTTCCCGGACATGCGGTCAAGCTTGCAGACGCGATTCAAGCATACATCCAGGCCAAGTTGAAAGGACCTTTGTGTTGGGTGGAATTACCCACCGATGCATGGCCTCCTGAAATTCAATACTGGAAGTTTCGTCGCCCTGTGGTAAGACTCGACAAAGCATTGTACGGACATCCTGACTCAGGCACGATGTGGGAACAACATTGTGATAAAAAGGTTCAAGAAATTGGTTTTAAACCCATTGGAGAGGAATGGCCTTCTATGTATTTTCATGATGAGCTCAAATTGCTGTTGGTAATCTATGTGGATGATCTTAAGCTTGCTGGGCCATCCGAAAATCTGGCCAAGGGTTGGGAAATGCTGCGCACTGTTTTGCGCATTGAACCCGAAACCGACCTGGGTCTTTACTTAGGATGTGTTTTATCCCAAGGTGAAACCCAGTTACATAATGGTAAGAAAGTCAAGACCATAACTTATAACATGGAGGGATTGTTGAAGTTATCGGTAGAAAAGTATCTTGACATTATCGGCAAGGACACAAAATTGAAAAAGGTGTCAACTCCAAGCCTTCCGGAGGAAACGAAAAGCAGTCCATATCGAGCTCCTTGCGATGGTAAGTGCAAAGTTGAGTGTCCTTGGTGTGCGCACTCCTTCGATCCAGAGATGCCTGTTCTCTACGAGACTGGCAGCTCACGTCCTGGCCAAGACAGTGAGTCACTGAACCGAGGGAATCTAGCTCCGCAAGCAGCTAGTGTGCTTATGAAGCTGTTGTATGCAGCCCGCATAGCGCGGTTTGACCTCTTGAGATCCATCAACGCATTGGCACGTAATGTGACCAAATTGACAAAGGATGATGATGCTCGTCTTCATCACCTAATGTGTTATGTTAATTCCACATTGTCCCTTAAAATGATAGGGTGGGTCGGAGACAAAACTGAAGATTTATCGTTAGGACTATTTGCAGATGCGGACGTCGCTGGATGTGCTCAATCCTTAAGCCTTAAGATCAACTTCAGGATCGCACTTACAAGTCCAAGGTAAATACACATGGTTCCCACTTGCCGGTGGAAGTAAGCGACAAGGGTGTGTTAGTCATTCAACCCCCGAAGCTGAAATTGTGGCTGCAGATACTGCACTTAGGACTCTAGGAATCCCCGCACTAAGTCTGTGGAAAGTCTTAGCCAAAGTTTTTCCTCAGCTCCTGTTTCATGACGATAATCAAGGTATGATTGGTGTTGTCAGATCAGGACGCAACCCCACCATGCGTCATTTGGAGCGCACTCATGGTATTTCCATTGCCTCCATGCATGAACATTTCCAAAAGGATCATTTTGTTTTGATCTATGAGATTACAGCCAAGATGGCAGCAGATATCCATACTAAAGGGTTCAAGAATCCCATGGCATGGAAGAAAGCTTGTATGCTAATCAACCTGTTGGAACCTCAAGACCTACAGAGCAAAGAAGTGTTAGACATGTTGCAACCTAGCACAGATGTCGACATGACTACTCGTCAAGTTTTCCAATCCAAAACTGAAGATATCCCAAATTTCCCATACACGGAAACCCCTATACTGCCAAAAGAAGTGTATCGGAAAGGTTTGACTAGCAAAGAAAAGTTACAGTACTTGCCAGGTATGGATCCTATTTTTGTCGTCAAGCAACCGGTGTTTTATCGCCCCAAGCTGCCCGGCTTGATGGTACCGCCAGATGTGTTAAGATCCACATGGGTTCTTCTCAATGGTACATGGACGAAGGTCGAACATCGTGCATCTCCACCAGAGCAGGCCATCAGATTTGATAAGTGGGTTGAACGTGCATGTTTTCAGTTTCATTCGCCCAACAAGCAGCCGTTGATCCCGGACACTGTTTCACAATCCACATATATATTAACCATATATTAATCATGTATATGAACCATTATTTTCAGAATGTTTCAGATGTTTCAGTCATCCAGAAATGGTGGTCTTCCAGACTTCTTCCATCCACAGATGTTCAAAAAAAAATCAGCGATGGTAAACCAGTAGATTTCACCAAAGAAGCCAACACTCTGGTAATCGCAGTAGAGTAAACTTACCCTTATGGTGGTTTAATGGTGGTTTAATGGGATAAAAAAAACCAACACAAATTGTGATTTCTAGATGGGATTTACCATCTGGTGATGTCAACAGTTTGCGAACTTGAAAATGGCCATAGACATCGTTGATTTACCCAGCTATAAAATGGTGATGTTCATCCATAGTTTTTTTTGTATGTTTACCAGAGGGTATAATTGAACACCATCTATTGCAAGGAATGGGCCTCCTGGATAGCCCAAATAAACACCTTAGAAAACTTTGCTTGCTGTATCCCTAGTTTTGGATGAATCATCACTTCATTGATGGAAATGATTCCCCCATGTTCGACTGCATAAGCAGTATTACTGCAACATGGATAAACCACCATTGATGATTAAATTATGTTAGTTCGATAGTGGAATTCTATACTGGGATAATATTGTCGTGGGATTCTCAATACATGAGGTAGGACACATCACTATAATCCCATCAATCCCACTATATGGCACTTTTTTTCAATCCCAGTATATAATAGTAGAACAATCCAACTATAATCCATGGGATATAGTTCCATTATTATAGTTAAATAACAATAGAGTATTTCAATAATGATTGTATACACTGGGTTATTTCACTGTTCTATTCCTGTATTATTATTGTTCTAATTATTAATAATAACCATTAATACAATCATTATTCTATTAATAGCCATGAACAACTCCTAAGTTCTATTTACTATTATTATTGGGTTGTATTATATATCATATAGTAAGTATACAATCCCAGTAATTATTGTATATATTATTACTAACTGGTTGGTGGTTTGGAACATATTTGTTTCCATTCAGTTGGGAATAATAACCCCAACTGACGTTCATATTTTTCAGAGTGGTAGGTCTACCACCAACCAGCTAATTAACCATCATTAACCATATAATAATCATAAATATATATTATATATATATATTAACCATATATTAACAATATATTAACCAGCTAATTATTGGGTATACATTATTATATGGTTAACCATGTATTATATCAATATCAGTATAATATATATTTATCAGTATTTTAACAATATATTATAACAACCATATATTAAACAGTATACTAATTGTATATTAACCATATAATAATCAAATAATACCCATATAATAGCCATATAACAGAATATATTAACAGTATATTAACCATATATTAGCAATATATATATATATATTATTGGATTGACTCCCACTGTATGCCATATAACATCATATAACTCAGTCATCCCACCTCCTGCCGGTGCCATCGAGACCAGGCTCGAGCGCATGGCATCAAAGTCACGTCTCTTGGGCCTTGGCGGCGCAAGCTCTGGGCATTGCTGGGGCATCGCTTTTTTGGGAGAAATCCCATGGAAATCACCATTTAGTTCGTGAGTTTTCCCATTAACAATGGTGATTTTCCATAGTTATGTTAGTTTACCAGAGGGTATATGAGAAATCCCATGGAAATAAATATGGAAACCATGGGGTAGAGCTATGTTTATAGCTGATACCCTCTGGTAAACTAAGAGTTTGCGAACTGGAACATCACCATCTTTAGTAGGTACATCAACTATTTTGATGCGCAACTTTTTAATAGCAAACTGTAACAAATTACCAGAGGGTACCCTGGGGGAAACATGTAGAAAAAAGTGGAAAACACCCCTTGGGAAAGGCGTTTGGAAACTGATCTACCAAGATTTCTGTGAAAAACTGGGTTTACTGGAGGATCCTGGTCGGGGGTGTCTGAGCCATTTTTTCCATTCAGAAGCATTGAACTTGTCGTTGTAAACATGTTTTTTTTGACTGGTAACAACACAGCACATAAATATATAACTTGTGTTGTATATGTATGTATCGGATTGTATAGGTACTATAGATTGCTGATAGAAATCACATGTCTACATGGCCCAGCGTTTGGTGGTCGCCCCTCCCCCGAGATGGTGATGGTCCCTATATGATGTATATGTAAGTTATAGAAATATATATATAAATAAATATATATATACTGTATATATATATAACTATATATTTCTATAACTTACATATACACATGTCGAATGTGATCATATACACTGTACACAGGTCTAATTTCTGTACTCCACTTTTCACGCTCCGACGAATAATTTCAGCTCCGAGCAGAGGTCGCCGGTGTGCTCCCAATGGACGCAGAAATACAAACCCGAGGCCGCCGCAGCGGGGCTGACCGTGAGCTGGTTTGATCCTGTTTTGTTCATGGAAAACCATGATACATTTGAATACAATGCTGGTTTAATGGTGGCTTAATGGTGGTTTAATGGTGGCTTAATGGTGGTTTAATGGTGGTTGAAGCATGAAAATATATGATAAAATGGTCGTTGAATAATAACTATCTTTTGATGTGAATATATATATATATATCATTGAAAAGATAATGGGAATAATTCACTGGCCATTTCAGATACCAATTTATCGGAGGTACCATATGTAAGGTCTATGTAAGGTGTATGTTTTAGGGGAGACACCCCGAATTTCTATGGCTTTGCATGGTGTATTCCTTCCACTTTAGGTGATATATATAACATGGAATACAAACAAACATGGGGATTTGTTGTTGGGATTTATTTACCAGCTGATTTGTTCAAGGTATCTAAGATGATTGAGATGTTCAATGTTTTAAAAGTTTTAACCATGAAAATCGGGATAGAAGTGGGGTGGCAATGCTGTGCGGCTAGCAAGGAAATGGGATTTGACATGAACCAGCCAAACTGGGTGGGATACATCAAAACAGGTTATTTCAATGGGGAACATGATGAATCATCAAAATTTTGGGTACTTGTTCTCCTTCGAGATGAACTCGACCAGTAGGGCCAGTAGGGGACATTTATAGAAGACATAGACAACGAACCATGCATATATTTGGAAAGACAACTGGGATATGCTTGGGGTTGTTCCCCCCAGTTGCAAAAAACCTTTCTGGCGAAAAGTGCCCGCACATGAATTTTGGGGGTTTTGCTTGCAAGTTCGGAACATTTTGAAAACAATCCGGCTATTTTTGAGAAAAATCCGGGTCTTTTTGAGAAAAAATCATTTATTTTTGCATCCTTCCTTTTACTTTAGTATTCGTCCTTTCCTTTGCCACTTGGACCTTTCGAGAAAAAAAAGGAACATTTTGAGAAAAATCCGGGTACTTTTGAAAAACATATGGGTCCAACCAGATCTCCGGGAGAGCCCTTTGTGAAAAACCCTACCGATCTAGTCCCCCTTTTTTGCGCGCCTCAAGTGTGAACACTTTTGAGAAATTTCTCAATCTTTGGATGGGATTTTACTTACACACAAGTGTCACTGGACAGCAAAACATCAACATTCAAATCAAGTACAAAGTGATAGTCTTCCACGTGTCAGTGGTGATGTCATAAGTGGCACACAGAAAATGTTGAAAAAGGGGATTTGCAAGAGGTAAGTGATTCCTTCAAGAAAGTTTACCTATCCCAAATTTTCTCAAATGTTTCAACAAAAAACATTTTTTTCAGGAGACATCTTCTTTCTGACCTTTGGGGAATGCTAAAAATCCTACTGATCTAGGGCTGGTCTTCGCCATCCTGAATGGTTACGAGCGATCCCCAGAGGGCAGGGAGGGCTCCAGAAAAATGATGCAACATGTAGGAACAGTGAATGTACCATCTGGTTATGACATTCACAGTTTGCCATGGAAAGATCCACCATTTTTATAGCTAGGCAAACCATCTATTTCTATAAATGGGCCATCGAAAAACCATGGCTATGTTAGTCATAACCAGAGGGTATATCCCATTGAATCCCATTAAATCCCATTAAACCATCATTTTCCTATAGTTTTCCTATGGTTTTCCTATGTTAGTCATAACCAGGTTGGGTAATACCGGCAGCGCCCACACCCGGTGTGTGGGGTCAGGCGCCCTTGGAGAAACGCTCCTACGAGTGGTACTTTCCCGACACGAAAGGCGCCCTGGCAGAAAAAAACCATCGGGGCCGGGATGGTTTTGGTGACTGGCGGATGGATTGGCGCGGAAAAAACCATGGAGGATTTAGGTGAGAAAATGTGAGAAACCCAAATTTCAAACATCTGCATTTGATCCGTTTCCAATTTTGAGTTGTAGGCGGTTCATCACTGCGTTGCAAATTGGACTGAAGATCGGTCAAGTGAGTATTGCAGCGATTTTTTTGAACTCCAAACTCGTGGCACACTCAGAACGGCTGCATCTGGGCCTTCATGACGCCAAAGAGGAGGAGGACGGTCATGGTGGACCCAGGTCGTTGTTTGCAACCACATATCAACGGGTGACAAGCATGGACCTTTAAACATTGTATGACTAGAGTAATTTGTTGTGAGCACATGCATATACCTATAAGCATCTTTAATATTATATATAATATGTTCTTTCATATCAAAAACATTTTTTGAATCAATGCACATACAACACATTTGATAATTTTCATCCATGTGCAAACGTTGTTCAACAAAGACAATATGTTTATATCATTCTTATTTTCGTCCACTGCATGTAATTCATAAATCGTATATTTGCGTATGATTTGCCAATAATTGGTACTTGTTGTAAATAGAATGGCATTGTTTCCAAGAACCGTACAGAGGTTGAAACACAAATATATAGAAATGTATTCATATATGTTTGATTTGTCCTGATCTTATTGAAATATAATTATATGTTAAACCGTAACGTTTTTCGTTCTCCAATATGGTGTGTGCTTTCAACATGCAACACAATTGTATAATATATATATATATTATATATATATACATATGTATTGGTCCACCAGAAAAACATTGGCGAAGACCACTGGGCCACGATTGCAGAGTCCAGGACCTCTGGATCTTCCTGCGTCAACTCACGGGCTTGGAAGATATCAAAACAGCCAAGGCCGCCCACAACGGGCGTTGTTGGACCCTGCCACTGCTGAAATTGATGGTGATATTTCATGTTATATATGGAATATGAATGAATATGACTGGTTATAGTGGATCCCATGATGAATCATAATGTAATGGTGTAGATATGACGGAATTGATTAAAATACGCAGATCTAGTGATACAATAATAGTTTTTAGTGATGGTATGTTACTGGTTATTGTATAATGGAATATGCTTGCTATATATAATGGGAATATAATAAGAATATGACTGCTATATTTGGTGATTGTAATAGTGTTGCTTCAATGGTGGTACTAAATCATATGGTATAATATAAAGGTGATAGTGTACTAATGATATAGGATCATATATGCGAAGAGTGGAATATGACTGGTATGATGATATATATATATTATCGTGATTGTATGGTGATTATCCCATTTAATATCAATGACTATAGGTGAAGATTGCTCAATATATATATATATATACATATTTAGAATATGGTGGTTCAAGAAGACCCTCTGTTTTGTTTTTGAAAGAACGGTAGTATAATGGCGACGTAATTTGATTGTAATGGTATTGGCAAGATAATTACCACAATGGTATAGTATAATGATGCGATTAGTATTTTTTTGATGGTATGGGTTTAGTAATGGTGATCACCATGATTAGTATTACAAAAGTATTGGAACATACTAATAATGGTAGTTTTATGGTGATGATTTTATTTGTTACCATATTTTGGGGAAGAACTATCCATAAATCCCAGCTATTTTGGAATACTTAAGGGGTGCCAGGGTTTTGACTCATACTGTAGCCTGTGAATCCGGGATTGGGAAATCCACAGCTTATTGATGTGGTATCAATTTGAATAGCCTCTGGTATATTTGTAACATTGGGATGTGGACAATTATAGACCATATATGGGTTATCATGATATATAGCTAGACTATATGGATGGTATATCTATAGTTATGGGATTTTAATGGGATGACTATTTTTGGGAACCTCCAGCCAACGGACATTGAACATATTTAAACGGACAACAATTCAAACTACATGGTGGATTTCCAGCAAACCACGTTGATTAACAAAGGGTGTTACGGGTCTTTTTTGTTTTTTTTTACAGCGACGCCTTTTTCAAATGTCCTCATCGTTGTGGCTTGGACACATCATTGGCCCAAAACAGAGGTATTCAACAATTCCTAGACTTGATAAAAATATGATGGGTCAGAACAAACATCTACAGGGCGGGGGCCAAGTTCTCAGTTGGTTTATACACCCAGTTCTCAGTTGGTTTATAAACCCAGTTCTCAGTTGGTTTATAAAGCCAGTTCCCAGTTGGTTTATAAAACCAGTTCTCAGTTGGTTTATAGACCCAGTTCTCAGTTGGTTTATAGACCCAGTTCTCAGTTGTTTTATAAAGCCAGTTCTCAGTTGGTTTATAGACCCAGTTCTCAGTTGGCTTATAAACCCAGTTCTCAGTTGGTTTATAAAGCCAGTTCTCAGTTGGTTTTTAAAGCCAGTTCTCAGTTGGTTTATAAAGCCAGTTCTCAGTTGGTTTATAGACCCAGTTCTCAGTTGGTTTATAGACCCAGTTCTCAGTTGGTTTATAAAGCCAGTTCTCAGTTGGTTTATAGACCCAATTCTCAGTTGGTTTATAAAGCCAGTTCTCAGTTGGTTTATAAAGCCAGTTCTCAGTTGGTTTATAGACCCAGTTCTCAGTTGGTCTATAAAGCCAGTTCTCAGTTGTTTTATAAAGCCAGTTCTCAGTTGGTTTATAAATCCAGTTCTCAGTTGGTTTATAAAGCCAGTTCTCAGTTGGTTTATAAAGCCAGTTCTCAGTTGGTTTATAAAGCCAGTTCTCAGTTGGTTTATAAAGCCAGTTCTCAGTTGGTTTATAAAGCCAGTTCTCAGTTGGTTTATAAAGCCAGTTCTCAGTGGGTTTATAAAGCCAGTTCTCAGTTGGTTTATAAAGCCAGTTCTCAGTTGGTTTATAGACCCAGTTCTCAGTTGGTTTATAAAGCCAGTTCTCAGTTGGTTTATAAAGCCAGTTCTCAGTTGGTTTATAGACCCAGTTCTCAGTTGGTTTATAGACCCAGTTCTCAGTTGGTTTATAAAGCCAGTTCTCAGTTGGTTTATAAAGCCAGTTCTCAGTTGGTTTATAAAGCCAGTTCTCAGTTGGTTTATAAAGCCAGTTCTCAGTTGGTTTATAAAGCCAGTTCTCAGTGGGTTTATAAAGCCAGTTCTCAGTTGGTTTATAAAGCCAGTTCTCAGTTGGTTTATAGACCCAGTTCTCAGTTGGTTTATAAAGCCAGTTCTCAGTTGGTTTATAAAGCCAGTTCTCAGTTGGTTTATAGACCCAGTTCTCAGTTGGTTTATAGACCCAGTTCTCAGTTGGTTTATAAAGCCAGTTCTCAGTTGGTTTATAAAGCCAGTTCTCAGTTGGTTTATAGACCCAGTTCTCAGTTGGCTTATAAACCCAGTTCTCAGTTGTTTTATAAAGCCAGTTCTCAGTTGGTTTATAAAGCCAGTTCTCAGTTGGTTTATAAATATAAACCTGATATACCCTATGGTAAATAAACATAGACCCTGAAAATAGCTAATTTTTAATGGACACTAGTCTTCCAACCCCTATCTGCCAGGGTCTATGTTAATTTACCAGAGGGCAACCTGTTTTATTTGGATGGTCAATTCATCAAGGCGTTTTTGTATTGGGCCCCATCCAAAGCCAAACTCTTCACAGGCGATCTAAATCCTACATCCAAACTCTCTATACGCAACGTGGGATTCTGGTGTTTCATGTTTTTTTTCTTGTTTTTCTAATGAAATGGTGCTCATGGATTTTGATGATGTTTGATGGATTTTTATGGATGTTCATGGATTTTCATCGACATTAATGAATGTTAATGGATGTTGAATGTGTTTCACTGTTCCAGATCGCACCCAGACTTCTCGGATTCCAGGAGTACGTGTGGCAGAATGCGGGAAAGTATGGGTTGGAGGCCGGAGCCAAGTGGGGAAGTGGGGCCAACATGGGCCACAGCTAACTTGGATGTCTCCTATCCTTTGGGAATAGGGATTTTTCAAGCGTTTCAATGTTGCTTCTCATGGAGTGTAACGAAATGATAACACCTTATCACGGATTCTGAATTGAGAACATGTGATGTTCGTCAACTGTTCCTTTTTACCTTTGAATTTGATTCGAGTTCTTGTCAACATGTTTTCAGTGATGTCAGTTGACTTGGTGAACTCATCTGAATCACATCTCATGTGAGTTTTGGCCCAGCATGGGTGACCTTTGTGGACAAGGAGTTGTTCAAGGAGGCGATCGAACTGGCGCAGGGCAATCAAAACATCTTTGACTGGATTCCTGCCGGATGCACTGAATGGGATCAATTCTCTGTGGAGCTGTCCATTGTCAACATGGCAGAGCTGAGCTGCAGAGCGAACAGCACACTGCCATCCAGGCTCTGCAGGCTCAACTTCTTCAGCGAGACGCTCAGGTCATCACCCTTCAACAAGAATGTAGAGTTCTCCAACGACAAGTCAATAGACAAGAAGTGGCGTTGACAAACCTCAGGAACCGCCTGGGCCAAATCACCGAGTACTTAGGAGCTCGTGACAATGCCGCAGCAGTGCTGTTTGGCCTTCGCTGACTTCGACCCTTGGGAGTTGCCCTTGACCTTCAGATCGGGGATGGCCGTCTCTGGCAACAGATCTTTGGGGTCAAAATTGGCCATGCATGGACGTAGCTGGGTAGAATTTTTCGACTGTGACACAGTTTTCTTCATGGGTCAAAATTGGCCTTGCACGGATGTAGCTTGGTAGGGAAGATGCTTCTGTCTCCTTGGGATGTGTTAGGGTTGGGGTGGGGTGGGGTCGGGGGGGTGGGGTGAGGTATTAACGTCATGTGCAGAGTGCGTGGAACACGCTCTTGCCTAACATCACTTGCCTAACACCCTCTGGATGTTACGCTCTGCACTTTTCCTAGGAACTTCTAACACGCTCTTGATGTTACGCTCAGCAGTTTTTCGACGCCACTTCTAACACGCTCTTGATGTTACGCTCTGCACTTTTGCCTATAGCAACCTCTAACACCCTCTGGATGTTACGCTCTGCGCTTTTTGCTAGGAACTTCTAACACGCTCTTGATGTTACGTTCTGCACGTCTTCAGCGAATTTCTAAGACGCTCTTGATGGAATTTGGCCAAAAAAAATGTGCCTAGCAATTTGCAGACAAAAGCAGGGCATAACAAAGATGTCATGCTGTACCTGCGTTGCTGGCAATGGCGTTATGAGTGCCACACTGGCAACTTGCTGTCGAAGACGGCTTCCAGGTTGATGGATCGCTGAGCCGGCGATGGGTGTGGAAAAAAATAATCGAATCCACGCCTGATACACGTGGTATTTACAGGGTTTCGTCACAATTCAATGGATTTTGAAACCCCGTTTTTTCTCCCAAATTGAGATGTCACAAGATTGCGGAACAGCATTTGTTTTGAAATTGCAGAGGATTCTGATGGTCCAATAAAGCAAACCCTTAAAACGCTCGCGCGGTTTCGAATCCGCCGGGATGTTTATGGTCAAGCCTCATGTTGAATGGTCAATTCACATGTTTTACAGACACAGTAGGTCTCCCATTTCCCTGATTTCAAATATGGTTCCACCGCTATTGTGTTTCTTCAACTCACCAGAAAACACAACAGGTGAGATATCCCTAGATTAACGAAATTATACCATGTTTTCCCATTACAAGGAAACCCACCTGATTTTTTTCGACCTCATAGCGACCTCTGTCGCTCGAAATGATGGGCGAATTGGATTGGGGGAGTCATCAAATTGCCGTTTTTTTTTGGTGTCAGGTTGGTGAATATCATTCATCCAGATAAAAATTGTGGGCAGTTCAATCAAAATTGTGGGCAGTTCAATCTTGTTCAAACCCCATGATTGATGGTTAGAATCATGGAAAATCATGGTAAACTAATTGTATCAAAGGTGGGGAACCCCAGTTTTAAGTTGGTTTAGAAACCCCTAACATAAACACCGTATAAAGCCCATGAACTATCGTTCTCTAACGTCATGTATCTAGCATAAACCAGAGTTTTCCACAAGAGTAAGCCAACTTAACCACCAATCAATCCCATTCAATCACCATTTGTTGATCATTTTGTTGCTATTGACACCCCATGACTCCCGAATGGAAATCACCCGATGGCTCATCGGCTCGACTGACGGTCCAGGAATTTCGTCGCGAGGAGGTTGCCCTCTTGTTGGGCGCCATGGTCCGATGGCCACTCGGCGCGCTGGCATCCGTGATATCGTGGCAGGGCTTGGACTTTTGGGAAATGCAATGGCGAACTGGTTGGTGGTGACTGGAACCATGGAATTTTGAATGACTTTCCAGAAACAGTTGGGAATGGAAAATCATCCCAACTGACTTTAACTCACTCCATCATTTTTCCGAGGGGTAGGTTGAAACCACCAACCAGTTTTTGTCGCTTAGTCAGGGAAAACAGATGCTTGAACCGCTTGAATCATGCGGAGGTTTCCAGTCGGGATGACTCCTGGATGACCATAGTATTGTTCGCTATGGCCTTGTGGGTCTGTTTGAAACCACCAACCAGAACCAGCTTCGAATCGTAGGAAATTTATGCTGAAACCATATATGAAACCCAGATAAATACACAAAAACATCGGTTGAATCCAGCAAAATGTTTCCCGGATTTGGGAATCAAAATGATGACCGACAACGCGTTGCGGTCGCTGGCTTACTTTCAACCGTCCACTTACGTTAGACATAGCAAAATCCAATTGTCATAAGATGATTATTTTATAACATATATTATAACATGTATTAATGCGTATCTATACATGTATCGTTTTAGATCTACCTTTCATGCATCAAAGCACTAACAACACTTCAGAAACCACCGATTTTTTGGATTCCCTGCTGGAATGACCATCTTCCGCGGGAAACGGCCTTCGCCGGCGCCGTTTCGAGGTCCGAAAAGGCCCGGATGACGGGGTTGCTGAGTTCGACCAAGCTCATGGCCATCAAAGAGGCAGCTGGGTCCAATGGATCTCATGGGGGAAGCCTGTGGTTTAATGGTGGTTTAAGGGGATAAAAAACCAACAAAAATGGTGATTTGAATGGGATTTACCCTCTGGTAATTGATTACAGCTATTGAAAATGGCCATTGAAATAGTTGTTTTAGCCATCAAAAGTGGTGATTTTCCATAGCTATGTTAGTTTACCAAAGGGTGACAACCAAAAACGATAAACGGATGTTAGACTCTTTCTAATAGAAATACAATGAGAGGGGAACACATATTTCACATATGTCAAACATACACGCACACACACACATCTTTTTTGACAATGCAAAAAATGCGTAAAATGATGCGTTTTTTTTGCCAAAAACTCAGGAACAAATTGTGTTAGGCTGGCAGAAAGTTGGTGGTTCACCAGCTGGAATCGTTTAATGTACCGAGTTTAACCAACAAAATTGTGGGGTGTGGCAAGCTAATACATATTTTGCAATTGCCGCATATTTATTATAACCAATATTAACCAACATTTTTTGAAATATGGTTGCTTGGTATCTAAAATTGGCCATGGGAATCGGGAAAATCAAGCAACGTGTCAAAAGTCAAAAGTTTAGGATTGTAGTGGTATTTTTCTGATATTTTTTTTTGTGTGGGATATCCCATTGGATTAAGGGGTAAGCAAGGATACTGTATGAGGATATGTTGGCTATCTACAGTGAATGGGAACAAATCTGGATGTTCAGTTTGAAGTTCAGTGCCGTTTTTTCAATAAAATCATCTGCTTTTTCGGATGCTTCAGGATGGCAAGAGCCTGGAATTCTTGCTGTCCAACGGTGACAAGATCTGCTTGAGCACTGTCAAGGTCCCAGCAGTCCCAGAGGAGTCCCCAGGGGTCCCAAGAGCTGCGCTCAGTGGCCCCCTTCTGGGTGCCACTTTTGTTGCTGGGGTCGCCGTTTTCAGATCCGGAAAAACCAGTGTAAGTTGGTGTGTAACCCCATCTAAGTATAGTGTTCATGACCATTAACCATCATTAACCCTGTTTTTTTTTTTTCGGGTTAACCAACATAGCTATTCATGGGGTCACCACCTTGTAGTTGATTTTAGCATATTTTGGCGTCAGAATTTCCAGGTGTGCGTTTGTTTTGTTGTGCTCACTGATTCGCAGGGCGTTGAACTCCCATGTGAAATGTCACTGCAGAGGATCAAAATCCCAATGAACCAAGCAGACATAAGCAGGCTATGTCTTTATGTTAAACAATAATCAACAATTTGATGAGTTTTCAAAATCCTGATTTACATGTTAGATAAAATATTATATATATAATATAATAAAAATCCTATAAGCCCTTGTATTGCATATCCATTTTCTTAATTACGCCCGATGGATTTACCGACAGCTTTGGTTCTTGCACAGATGCCTTTTTTGGCCCCTTGGAAATGTGAATCTTTTTTGGGTAATTGTATTGTTTTCGATGACATCCCCATGTTTATTGGTTAAGACAACCGTTGCCAGCTGCCTGGTCCCTTCACATGTTATCGCCATGTTATCATCGGGATGTTTACAGGTCAAACCACGATTCTTTCCAATCTAAACCATCTGGTTATTCAACATAGCCATGGAAAATAGCCCCTTCATAGATGGTTTACCTATGAAAAATGGTGATTTTCCGTAGTTATGTTAGTTTACCAGAGGGTAAACCATGACTGTAGTAACTCACCAGTATATCCTAGTATCTAAATTGGAGGTACCGACAGAAAATTTCAGCGAAGATCGACAGAAAATATGGCCGACCTGACAGAGCGTTTTTGTTTGGTCCTGATACGGTCTTGAAATCAAACACATGATACAGTATCCTCCAAGCCGTCTAGCCGCTATATAGCATCTTACCCTCTGGTAAACGTTTACATAACTATGGAAAGATCCACCATTTTATAGCTGGGCAAATCCACTATTTCTATGGCCATTTTCAATATGGTTATTTAACATAGCCATGGGAAGATCCACCATTTTTAAGAACGGTAAACCATCTATTTCGTTTTTTTAATAGGTAAACCATCTATTTCTATGGGCCATCTATACCATGGCTATGTTAAATAACCAGAGAGTGTTTACCAGGCCGGGTATACCTCAAAACTATGATGCCGTAGCTCCATCAACAGAGAAAAGAGTCCCCTGCCACGTTTCATCGAGGCGAAGAACCACCATCTTTTCGAATGTAAAAAAACAGTAGCCATTGTTGATTTGGGGATGGTTATGAAAACTATTATATACTATTGCTTTACTAACATTAGGTGATTTAATGTTTAATACATTAGTGATCATTAATGTATAATATCTCAGAATCTCTATGTATTCTCTAACTTCGAGATCTTCGACTTCCAAGGACGACATGTCGGAAGAGGAGGACCTCTGGAAGTGGCTCTTAGATCTGAGCCGCGTTCCAGCGGAGGTGCGGCATCGATTTTCCTGGGAAAGACACCATGACTTGGGAATCTATGCGGAAGATGTTATGAATATTTGTTTTTATGTTCTTTTGGTGGGGTTACAGTAGGCAAATCCATGTTATGTTTTTTTGTGGTTGGGTTACATAGGTAAATCCAAGAAAGTCATGGATTTAAGATGATTTAAGCAACAACATGAGATTTGTAACCAACCAGAAATAGTATTTTCATTTTCAGACCTGCGGATTGACCCGTGAAGTGAAGAAGTTGTGAGCAACAAAGTGATTTTTCATTCTTTAAGATCAATCCATAGATAATGATGGGATTCGCCATCAACCATGGCATTTTAACGATGAACAATGGGATGTGCCAAAGCAATAAGGAATTTAGCATGATTTAATCAACAAACATGAGGGGACAAATATGGATGAATCACCTACATTGGGATTTGACCCAATTAAAGATGGTGATGAAACACTTGTGTTTTGGCAATCAACAGTTCAGAATCAGCAACAGTGCTGCATCCATCAAAAAATGCGATTGAACTATCAAAATTGGTGATCCAACTTTCAAAATGATGATAGAAACATCAATTGTGGGATTAAAAAAATGAACGCGTGAAACTACAATGACCAAGCAGTGACACTTGAACATCAATGAATGGACATGAATTGGGGAAACATATAAGGACCTCAGTCACCAAAAAAAAGGTTGGGATTTGGTGAAAAACAGTAAGATGGACCAACATTTCCAATTTGGGAAGTATGATAATTTGAGCATGCACAGTGTAAAATGATTACACATTGAGTGTGAACAAATGGAGGTTGAGCTTGTCTACAGGCACAGTCAAGGTTTGTGTTTACAATCTATATAGAGAATCAATTGGATACTGATTGGTGGTTTGGAACATGTTTTACTTTTCCATATATGGGGAAGAATCATCCCAACTGGCTTTAACTCCATCATTTTTCAGAGGGGTAGGTATACCACCAACCAGATTGGATATGTCTGAAAATGGGGTCCCCCAAATAGCAATAGTTTGTTTGGAAAAGGATGATCATCCACCAGAATTGGGTCTAAAATCCCCACTTCATGTTCAGGTTCCAAATTCCGGTAAAGGGGGATAGCTAAGTTGGTGAACATAACTCCAATAACTATGGTTTATGGTACTTATAACTATAGTTAATGTTTATAAACCAACGTTCACATCACTGGGGGGCACCACATTGTATAGATTGAAACATTTTGTTACACCGTCAACTCGTGGTGATATTCGAATGTCAATCTTTAGTGACCTTGCAGAGATGAGCTCAGCTAGGGACGCTATGGCTATGGACCCTTGAAACCATGTGGAATGGATTACTGTGTCACCATTTGATACTTCCAGATTGCGACGAATGTTGCGACCACTAAAAAGTACCTGTACCGCTACCATCTGTTTGGTGTTTATATAATGTGATTATTATCTTATAAATTACCATGCAGGGCAATGTATAATTTCCATAATATCATGGATGGCGACTCGGGAGGGACCCGGGAGGTGGCCAGGGAGATGAGACCATAGGTTAACAGCTGTGGTTGTGGCCAGGGTGGCTTGTGGTTGTGCTTGTGCTTGTGCTTGTTGTGGTTGTTGTGGTTGTTGTTGTTGTTGTTGTGGTTGTTGTGGTTGTTGTTGTTGTTGTTTTGCTGAAGGTGCCGAAACCAACAGTTGAGCCAAGAGTGGAAAAGCTCATCGGTGACTACCTATTTGGGGGCGACCATACGTTTAGACGTCCAAACCCAAGGCTTCCTCGCTTTGCGCAGTGGCCAGAAGGTGGCCGCGATGCGAGAGAGATTTGGATATGGCTCAAAGTCATGATGGTTTTGAACTGGATTTGTGGTTCAACCATAGGTTTTTTTTGTTTTCTTCTATGGGTTGATCAAGGTTTGGCTCATCAGCACCCCTCGGTTTACCGTTCGCTGTTGGTTTGCCATATCCTTGGCGGGCTCTTGCCCGCGGGCTTTGCTACTTCGGTGCTCCCTCACTGCAGTTCAATCGGCTGACGGACACCGTTGTGCATTGTGCTCTGCCCTTTGGGCATCACCTTTGCTCCTTTGTGGTGTGCAGCAGTGATTTTCCTGTCTGCGTTCTCCCTTGGTTGCAGCATTTGGTTGATGCGATTCTACTCCGGCTGGTGGATTTTGGGACTTTGCTATCATTCCCTCTTCTACGTGGCGGAGACGTACACGGCGCTTGCGGGCTATAGCCAGACATTCCTTGTGGGCACATCGCCAGGGTCTGCTTCAGCCTCAGCTTTCTCCCCAAGTTCAAGCCGATTTGATTCGACGTTTGGCCTCGCATCACAGTGCAGGCCCCTTGTACAACCTTGCAGTAGCTCATCGCCGCCTGAAGGTGCACAAGATGGCAACTGTGGCCCTGCCCCGAAGAAGACCAAGCTTGCGCCCTGGAAATGTGCGGTGTGCAGAATTACCATCAAAGGCAAAGACGAAAGATGTTCACGTTGCTGGGGCTGGTGGCATCAAGTTATGGATACTACTTGGACCCCACCAGTGCATCCCCGCTCTGCTTCGGCTTCGAACCGAGCACAGCCTCGAGCAGCTCCTGCTCAATGGCCAAGTTGGGAGTGGTATGCCGAGCCTTCGCAGCAACCTCCTACGAAGAAGCAAGCCTCCAAGCCCACTACCCCCAGGCAGCGCCCTGGATCCAAAGGCGCCGGCTCTTCCTGCTCAGGAAGCCACTGCCGCCTCGCCCTTTGTTGATCCCAGATTGGCCTTAGCAACCTCTCCATTTGCTGTCCTGTCGCCCAGCTACTTCGCGCCAACGGGTCCCTCCACAGCTGCGCCCTGGCCACCTCCCACGGCGGCCCGCAATTTTCATATTGCTAGTAAATCTTTAAAAAAAACGTCATATTACTTCATGGAAATCTGTCCTCATATTGGTGTTTTTTCGCTTAATTTCAATTTGAGATGACAGTCCGGACTTAGGATTGATCTAACTCAGGTGTTTATCTACTTCAGGATGGGTGTAGTACTTGCTATTGAGTGAACATCCCATTGATACCACGATTTTTCAGTCTTGTCGGCAATCCATTCGCAATCGATTTTATCTATTTTTTCCTATGCCAAGGTATTCTTGTAAACAAACATCTAGATCATCTCTGGGTTTTCCCATAGGTTTTTTTTTTCCAGGGTTTTCCATGAGTTTTGCTATTCGGAAACCATGGATTTTCATGGGATCTTCTCATATCTTTGGAGCAGAAAAAAAACCGAAAAGCGGCCCTTGGCAGCGCCCCGTACAGTCCTTGGTCAAAGCAGAAGAGCCAAAGGAGCACGACCCGTGGAAGGCGCCCTTGGGGCACAAACGGCACCAACCTGGGGGATTTGATTCTCTCGCCATGGAACAGATGTAGCTGATTTAATGTGGATTTAGCTAAATTTTTACATCATGTATAATATAATATAATATAATATATAATATAATATAATATAATATAATATACACATGTGGATTATATAACTATTTATCATGATGAACACCTGGAACAGATTATCAGCCATTCATGGGGATCTAAGTAGCTGATTGCTGATGATTTTTTGTGAATTTCACCATCTAAAACTTACTATAGGTGTGTTTACGAACAGAAACTCTGCGGATATGTTTAATTAGTGATGGTTGATGATGTTGGTTATGATTTTGTTCCGGGTTATACTATCCAATAACATCTTGGGGATTGAATTAGATAATATGTATTTATCATCCATAGCTTGAAATTCCGTTCTGAACCGAACAAACAGCATTGCATGGAATTACATGTTTTTTTCCCACATTTCCCTGTTGCGGTGGATGGTTTGAGGTTTGAGGTTGATGCCCAGATAGAAAACTTGGACACCTGGAAATCATGTGACAGGTGAATATCATGACATGATCGAAACAAAAACTGTGCTATCCTTTCGGGGACGTGGCGCAATGTGGCCACCCCTCCCTCAACGCCCTTTGGTAATTTAACAATGCGCCATTGAACATCGTTTTTTTAATCGGTAAATCATCTTAAAGCATCTATATACTGTACATGTAGTACTGTATTTCTATGTTGAAATACACTACCGGGTATTCAGAATCCAGGTAATTTTCTTGGGTGAAGGACTTGACATTTCCATGAACCATTGCAAACTCGAGGTGTGCAAAGATTTCAGTTGTTTAAGCAAGTGAATGACAATCTTGGCCCTGAATCTGACCAAGAAAGAACACTTCAACACCACTTCCCCAAATTGGCACTGGGCCAAGTGGATCAGATCACGAATTTAAGTAGCACCCCATAAGTATCCTTGAAACAAAAGAAACCCTTGGCTACACACTACCCTCTGGTAATTTAACATAGCTATTGAGAATGGCCATTTATAGTGGAATTACCCATTGAAAATGGTGATTTTCCATAGTTATGTTAGTTTACCAGAGGGTAGCTAGATTCGCTAATACATCCCAAAAAATGAAAGGCATTCGTATCTCCATAATATCTCTAAAAATTGACGTTTTCCACAACTTTCACGCGTACAACTGTCCTGTCTTCTCTGCTGTTGCAGCATTCGGCCAACAACTGAAAATGTTGGAAAGGTAACCCCTCCCTCCCATCTAAGTTGGTATAAGTTTGTATAACCCCCATGAACATCTGGTTGGTGGTTTCAAACATTTTTTATTTTCCACAATATATGGGATAATCCTTGGCATTGACTTTCATATTTTTCAAGATGGTTAAAACATGTTAAAACCACCAACCAGACATCCATTGACTACTTACTGTATATATATATATACAATATACATCAATATACAGTACCATGAAGAGTCGAATCGTTTGGTAGCTCCATGTCCAGGACGGAACGTGGAAGAGTGCTGGCGCCCAGGGTCGATGGGGTCGATGCAAACGTTGTTGCGCCGGTTGTACTTGGGATGAACCATTTAGAATTCATAGGATCCATGGTGCTGCTATATATGGTAACATGGATCCCATCAATATACCCCAGTCATGTTAGTATACCAGCACCATGGATCCTATGGGGAATGGACAATCTAAAATCATTGCCCATGTAGAAGCATTTACTTCGATGATAGGACCTATATGTACACTATATGGACCTATTGAGAATGTTGATATTTCAAGGTTCCATAGATTCCATAGCTATGTTAATTACCATCTGCAGATGGTGATTGGGATTTTAGCAATCTGCGTCGTTTTCTGGATCAAGTGTTTTGGAACTTGGACATGCTTGTCTCATGTATATGTGTCGCAGCCATTTACATGATCATTTTCCCTGTCTTTTACCATGTTTTTGTAACATTCATCATGACGGAGAGATTTTTTTTTCATTCCTTATTTGAAAAACTAACAATCTAGGCATCTAGGTTGCAAGTAATGACATGTTTCAGAGATAGATAAAGTTGATCATGTTCAATTGGCAAGATCTGTAGGAAAACTTTCATGACTCGCAAATGTCCTGGTTGCGGCAAAGCTGGCCATCGCTTGGAAAGCCGCACTTCCAGAGCAGCTTTAGAAATCAAAAGACTTAGACTAAGAGCCAAATTAGAGAAGACCAGGCACAAGCCAGGTTCCAGGAACAATCCTGGAAGGCAGTGAAGAAAGAAAGGGTACACCAACGAGTAACCTAGGAACGCTTACAAGAGAAGATACCCATAGCGTAGCATGACGCGTGTGTGCAAGTGCAAGAGAAGATACCCATAGCGTAGCATGAACGTTTTTGCCCCACCCCACCCCACCCCAAATGACAGAAACGCGTATTTTATTGCCGGTTTCTACATGCGTGAATGGTCTTAGTTGCTTAGTCGTTTATAGGTCATATATTTTGTATCCAATGTATCCAACCATCTTTGGGATAATGACACCCAAATTAAAGGACCGGATAACCCCACAAGTCAACTTCTTCCTAAAATGAGCTTCAATGGTTTCAGCGGGGACAGGGAAGGAAGGAAAGACAAAGGAGGTGGTGAAAGATCGTGTATGTATGTATGTATGTATGTATGTATGTATGTATGTATGTATGTATGTATGTATGTATGTATGTATGTATGTATGTATGTATGTATGTATAGGTATGTATGCATGCATGCATGCATGTATGCATGTATGTATGCATCCGACGATGATGACATAGAGGAAAGGTACCTGGCCGCAGAAGTGTTGAACACGAATGTAGCTGGTTGTCAATGCAACTATGGAAGACACGACACAGTCACAGTCACAGGCAAACACCATGACACTAACTGTGCAGGTTTTTCCAAAGATGTCAAGCAACCGCACAGTTCAGAAACACACAGGCGTCGCGATTTTTTCCACATAAGTGTCGCTTCGCCACGCATCTGCATACGCTTCTTCCCACATTGGGTCAAAGCTCTGGCTCCCGACGTCATAGATTGCTTGACTCATTGTCGGGCCGTGAGACACGCGTCGGTAACAGATTATGTGACAGCTCCTGCCACGCAAAACGACGGTGGATGTGACTTTGTGCCACGCCTGCCACGTGAAACCAAGGTGGTGCCACGCAAAACGACGGTGGATGTGACTCTGTGCCACGCCTGCCACGTGAAACCAAGGTGGATGTCAGGTTGTGCCACGCCTGCCACGCAAAGTGCCGCGGCGTCACAGGCGCCCAAGCCGGACCAAGCGCGCCACCCAGTGCCATCTGTCCCACGCCTGCCACGCAAAACGACGGTGGATGTGACTTTGTGCCACGCCTGCCACGTGAAACGAAGGTGGATGTCACTTTGTGCCACGCCTGCCACGCAAAGTGCCGCGGCGTCACAGGCGCCCAAGCCGGACCAAGCGCGCCACCCAGTGCCATCTGTCCCACGCCTGCCACGCAAAACGACGGTGGATGTGACTTTGTGCCACGCCTGCCACGTGAAACCAAGGTGGTGCCACGCAAAACGACGGTGGATGTGACTTTGTGCCACGCCTGCCACGTGAAACCAAGGTGGATGTCAGGTTGTGCCACGCCTGCCACGCAAAGTGCCGCGGCGTCACAGGCGCCCAAGCCGGTCCAAGCGCGCCACCCAGTGCCATCTGTCCCACGCCTGCCACGCAAAACGACGGTGGATGTGACTTTGTGCCACGCCTGCCACGTGAAACCAAGGAGGATGTCAGGTTGTGCCACGCCTGCCACGCAAAGTGCCGCGGCGTCACAGGCGCCCAAGCCGGACCAAGCGCGCCACCCAGTGCCATCTGTCCCACGCCTGCCACGCAAAACGACGGTGGATGTGACTTTGTGCCACGCCTGCCACGTGAAACCAGGGTGGATGTCAGGTTGTGCCACGCCTGCCACGCAAAGTGCCGCGGCGTCACAGGCGCCCAAGCCGGACCAAGCGCGCCACCCAGTGCCATCTGTCCCACGCCTGCCACGCAAAACGACGGTGGATGTGACTTTGTGCCACGCCTGGCACGTGAAACCAAGGTGGATGTCAGGTTGTGCCACACCTGCCACACAAAGTGCCGCGGCGTCACAGGCGCCCAAGCCGGACCAAGCGCGCCACCCAGTGCCATCTGTCCCACGCCTGCCACGCAAAACGACGGTGGATGTGACTTTGTGCCACGCCTGCCACGTGAAACCAAGGTGGATGTCAGGTTCTGCCACGCCTGCCACGCAAAGTGCCGCGGCGTCACAGGCGCCCAAGCCGGACCAAGCGCGCCACCCAGTGCCATCTGTCCCACGCCTGCCACGCAAAACGACGGTGGATGTGACTTTGTGCCACGCCTGCCACGTAAAACCAAGGTGGATGTCAGGTTGTGCCACGCCTGCCACGCAAAACGACGGTGGATGTAACTTTGTGGCACGCCTGCCACGTGAAACCAAGGTGGATGTCAAGTTGTGCCACGCCTGCCACGCAAAGTGCCGCGGCGTCACAGGCGCCCAAGCCGGACCAAGCGCGCCACCCAGTGCCATCTGTCCCACGCCTGCCACGCAAAACGACGGTGGATGTAACTTTGTGCCACGCCTGCCACACAAAGTGCCGCGGCGTCACAGGCGCCCAAGCCGGACCAAGCGCGCCACCCACTGCCATCTGTCCCACGCCTGCCACGCAAAACGACGGTGGATGTGACTTTGTGCCACGCCTGCCACGTGAAACCAAGGTGGATGTCAGGTTGTCCCACGCCTGCCACGCAAAGTGTGTGTGTGTGTTGGTGTGTGTGTGTGTGTTGGTGTTGTGTGTGTGTGTTGGTTTGTGGTGTGTGTGTGTGTATGTGATGGTGTGTGCACGTGAAACCAAGGTGGATGTCAGGTTGTGCCACGCCTGCCACGCAAAGTGCTGTGTGTGTGTGTTGGTGTGTGCACGTGAAACCAAGGTGGATGTCAGGTTGTGCCACGCCTGCCACGCAAAGTGCCGCGATGTGTTGGTGTGTGTGTGTGTGCAAAACGACGGTGGATGTGACTTTGTGCCACGCCTGCCACGTGAAACCAAGGTGGATGTCAGGTTGTGCCACGCCTGCCACGCAAAGTGCCGCGGCGTCACAGGCGCCCAAGCCGGACCAAGCGCGCCACCCAGTGCCATCTGTCCCACGCCTGCCACGCAAAACGACGGTGGATGTAACTTTGTGCCACGCCTGCCACACAAAGTGCCGCGGTGTCACAGGCGCCCAAGCCGGACCAAGCGCGCCACCCAGTGCCATCTGTCCCACGCCTGCCACGCAAAACGACGGTGGATGTGACTTTGTGCCACGCCTGCCACGTGACACCAAGGTGGATGTCAGGTTGTCCCACGCCTGCCACGCAAAGTGTGTGTGTGTGTGTGTCTGTGTTGGTGTGTGTGTATGTGTTGGTGTGTGTGTGTGTTGGTGTTGTGTGTGTGTGTGTGTTGGTTTGTGGTGTGTGTGTGTGTATGTGATGGTGTGCGCACGTGAAACCAAGGTGGATGTCAGGTTGTGCCACGCCTGCCACGCAAAGTGCTGTGTGTGTGTGTTGGTGTGTGCACGTGAAACCAAGGTGGATGTCAGGTTGTGCCACGCCTGCCACGCAAAGTGCCGCGATGTGTTGGTGTGTGTGTGTGTGTTGGTGTTGTGTGTGTGTGCGTGTGTTGGTTTGTGGTGTGTGTGTGTGTGTTTTGTTTTTTTTCACGCACCTTTTCTTTGCAAAAGTTCGCGCGCACCGCACCATTATTAGGTGGCCTTCGAAGGAAGGTCTTTGCAGGAGTTTCCAGCATGCTCTGGGCACAAAAACTAGAGATCCCTGAATTGGCTTTACAGGTCGAATTATCCGGATATCACTATCTGGATTGCAGCTGGGGAATTGCAGCCAGTTAAGGCAGAGCCTTGGCAAGTGAGCTTTGGATCTAGAAAAAAATGTGTGTGCTGGGGGAATGCTGTGCGGTGAGACGTGAGACTGAACTAGTTGATTACATAGAAACAACAGCGAGTAGATTTTTTTTTTTTTGCTTCTTCTGGTGGCCCTAAGCAGGGGTGTGCTCCGGGGGTGCCGGAGTGCTGGGGGAAAAACCAGCGTGGGCAGCTGGGTGCATGTCGGATGCTTTGAGGTACTGTGGTGGTACCTCGTGGCAATGAGTCAAAGCTTGGCAGCTGTACATCCAATTGCTAAACATGCACTAGGGTACAGAGTGACACATGCATGCACTATATACAGCGGACAGCCTAGCGGTGAGAACAGTGGAAAGCAACAGCTTGCGATTAGGAAGCAACAGCTTGTCTCTTTTTTTTTTTTTTTTTTTGGGCTTCTTTTAGTGGCCCTTTGTGGCAGGGGTACACTCTGGGTTGCAGAGGGCGTGAAAACTGCGGGGATAAGCCAGCGGGGTGCTGGGCGCAGGGGGCTGTAAGTGGCTTGTCATAGGAAAACTTGCATCATTGGACCTGTAAAAGTTTATTCAGGCAATAGTCATCCTTGCACACATGAATCAGTGATGTCCGCATCATTCAGAGCATCTTCAGACCCTGGGAGGGCTGCAAAAGGAAAACTTGAAAGTGAAATACATGACTCAGAGCGTGCCTTCTCAGAACAGGGCTTTTGCGTGGCCAGCGTCCTAGTAATGAAAAGTCCCAAGTGAACCTCAGGCGTCAGCCAGGCTTGCACTGAGCCAAAATGGCTTTGGAGCCCTGCACACAAAAGACTGCATGGGCAGGTTGGCAGGTCGTTGACTTCGGTTTGGCAATACAAGTCTGACGCCTAATAGACAAAAAGCCTTGGGGGCAAATACGATGCAAAGAAAGCCAACTGCGCAAGGGCCTCAGAGGATGGCTCGCAGCCTGATGCACTCTTACAGCAGGCCATGACTATAGCCTGCCGTTGCCAAAATGGCCAGGTAAGCTATTGGATGGGTGAAACATATGACTGAACTATGGTCAGAGTGGAAGCAACAGCTTGTCTTTTTTTTTGGGGGGGGCTTCTTTTGGTGGCCCTTATCCGCTGGGGTACACTCTGGGTTGCAGAGGGCATGAAAGCGGGCGCAGGCAGGGGAGCCTACGAGACATCACATCTGCATGCTGGTCGCTTGGATGGCTGGTGGGGCCAGTGTTGGGACAGATCAGTCTGGGATTGCATGTTCATCAGTGCCCTCAACAAAATGGCTAAGCAAGTCTGAGGCCTGCAGCATTCTTGTGGGCTCTGGTGGACGCAGCATGTAATGATGCAGGTCTGGCCGCAGGTCATGCAGTGAGATCTGGTCGCATCTGCCCAACCAGAAACATGAAATATTGCGCAGAAACCATGAGGGCTCCTTCCAGACCGGCACCGCCTTTTGCCAGTCATCTGTGAGCAAAAACATGTATGGATGTGAGGTGTCCGCAGTCATCTGCACTTTCAGCAGTGCTCTGCAGTGTCCAGCGGTGTCATGACCTAAGTGTGCTATGGCAGCAATGACTTTATAGTCATGCCATGCAATGTCCAGGCCATCCCCTATGTAAACTGGTACTTCCAAGCCCCAGTAAAAATTGACTGGGATGTCGCACTTGATGATGGAACCGTCACCTGAGCGCACGTGTCGATCAATCTGAACACAGAGGATTGGAGTGGGATGGAGCAGAGCTGTCATCATTCCATCTTGATTGGACCAATCTCGCAGCATTTGCAAAAGAGTAATGGAATCATCTTGCATCAACGCTGGGTCAAAACGTAAAATCAATGGAGTGAAGGAGTCACTTTCATCCGTAGTTTCCGTGAGCATGCCAATCTGGATTCTCTTTTCCCAGCTCATGTTGATGCTTGTGAATTGCATCCCCCTGATGAAGTGCGCCAAAAATTCCACTGGGTCACCTTGTCTGCCCAAATCATGCCACTGCGCAAACAAATGGTGGAAACAGGGAATGGTGGAAAGTTCAACCGGTCTGGAGTCATGATTCAGAAGCATTTGGGCAATCTTAGTGGCCTGTGGTCCCCACTGATCTAAAGTAAAAGTGTGCAGACTCAGATAGGCCCACAGCGTTGTCATGACCGCAGCATTCACAAAGCACCAATTGGAATCATTGGCAAGTTGAAGCGATGCCAGTCCACGTAGGAGTTCCATTCTGCTTGGTGCAGGAGTGCCTGGATGGGCTATGAGGTCGGAGTCTTCGATTTGCCCTGATGTTTGCCGTGGTGCTTCCCTGCCCCCTTCCCCATGAGGGATTGTAGATGCATCCCCTGCTTGCTCTGATGCAGCGTGTGGGGCTTCACCGACATGCCCAGGAGCCCCCATACCGTCGAGCCTTGCAATGTCGACAGCAAGACTTGTAGGTCGTCCGCTCTCATGGATATTTGCCACATCCAGGGCACTACTTTCTCCGCCGAGAGCGGTCTCAGACTGTGAAATTTCACTGTGACCTGTGGGTCTTTCAGGATCTCCCTCAGTTGGTCGGCATACCGTACCATCCGTTGAATGGGGATGGGAGTCTGTGTGGTGCTCCTCAGTGCCTGTTGTGGAGCGCTCCAGCGTTGAAAGGGAAAGCCCCCCTCTGGTGTGAGCATCCCATGCTCCAGTGCTGCCCCCTTCAGTGGGTCCTTGTCGTTGTTGGCTGCCAAGCGTTGGAGGCGCTGTTGAAGGATCTCCGCCAGGTGCTAGGTGAGGACACACCTCAACGGTGTCACTGGGAGATCCTGCATCGGCTCCTGTTTCACCTGAAGCTTCTGCTTCCATGTGGCCGCTGTCTGTATCAGGGAGGGCAGGATGGCCTGGGGCTCGGTTTGCATGAAGCAAATCCATGAGTCTTGCCTTTTCCAGGCCTGCTGCTCCGCATCCAGTTTCAGGAGCAACTGTCCCATCGCCTGGAGGATGCTGGCGTCGGCGTTGTGCTCTGCCTTGGTGGAGTTGGCCTTCTTGGCTTTCTTGTGGCCTCTGTCGTCTTCTGGGCGCTCGTAGCAATCCATCTTGAGTAGAGGCCCCATGAGCTTGAAGGTCTCCAGCATCTCCGAGTCCTCTGCCGTGTACTCCACGGTGGCGTCCATGGTCTTGCAGAAGAAGAGCAAGTTGCAAGAGGACTGGGCACTGATGTTGCAGGTGAATTTGAGCCAGAAGAGATCTGTCAGCCCTTTCTGAGTCTGTTTCCTGGCCAGTGGCTGGATAGTTGTAAATCTGCAGACATGCATCGCACTGAAAGTCAGTGGTGTTGTCACGGCCAATGGTGTGTATCAGTGATGGCATCAGCAGGTGATATCCCTTTGTGTCTGAGGCATGAGCACTACATATGTGATCACGCAGTTCAGCTGGATGGCATTGAAGTGCACAGAGCAAGCATCTGGTGCGCAGCAAAGAAATCATCCGTGGGTCACTCCAAAGTTGTGTGAAATTGCGTTCCATCAAACAATCTTCCAACACTGCAGCTACTGGGTTTTGTTGAATGGCTTGCAAAAATTGACGAATGGTGGCACGTTCAAATTCCCAAGGCAAGAACAGGGGCAATACCATTCTCTGTACCATCATGCCGATCTGCCTGACAGAAACACAAATGTGTTGTAATCCACTGGCATTGGTCATGGGGTTACATAGGCATCCAAACTGTCGGCTGGCTTCAAGCAGCAGCTGCACATGGGGTTGAGACTCTTTCCACAGCTGACTGTGTACGGTTTGAAGATGGAGTGACAAATCCCCTGTGCGTTTGAATGATGTTTGGCAAAACTGACAAGTCAAGGTCAGTGTCAAGCGCTTCATGGGTGCCTGCCGCAGGGTGGCAATGGAGCCATGTTGTATGAGCTCCTGCCATTCTTGGGCAATCGGGTGCTCTGATGGCATGCGCAACGGGTCAAAGCTTGGGCATTGTCCCAACGTGATATGATGCCTGACTGAGGATTTTTCCGTGAAAATGGCCGCACAGTGTGCGCAAGCTGGGTTGTTGTCCAGCAAGTCCCTCAGGGGATCCCAATCCTGTGGTTCTAACCGATGTGCAGTGTGTAAATGCTCATGCACTTGTTGGAGCTCCTGAAAGGTGTCCCCACAAACATCGCATCTGAGCACGTCGTCTCCTGGCTGTGCATAGGATGTACCTGTGCGGTCTGTATTCACCAGAATCAGCGCGGCTTGTGTCATGACTGGACATTGATGCACCCTTCGAAAGCTGCGACTGCAAAAACTGCACGGTGAGTTTGAGGCTTGGGATTTGCACAACTGACTGGCCTTGGACATGACGTGTGGCAACAACTGTCGATGCTGTGTGCGTAGATGCAAGTTGAGATCCTGTGGCCGATTGCTGAACAACCCACAAAGGATGCAATGGTTTGTCAAGTCTTTGGTTGCTTCTGGCATTGACTGCAGGTCTCTCCATCGACGATGCCGTATGCATTCTAACACTGCGGTGCCAAAAGGTTTGGACAAAAGCAGAGTCAGGTGGGCCTCTGTCAGTAATGGATATTGGCCTGGCGTGGCTTCTGGGGTAGCCATTCTCATGCTCTGTGAGGCCAGTGGCCTGATGGGTTGCACCTGACAGCAATTGCGTTCCAAATGAATCTGGAAATTGCGCCATGTGGGAAATGTCTCAAAGCAATGTGAACATTGCGGCAATCCTCTGTGTGCAAACGATGCAACTGTGGTCACAAATGTACGGAATTGGGGTTTATCATGTTCTTGAGTCATGTGACGTCTCAAATTGGCTATGGATATGAGCTACGAAATGGGCAGAACTCACAGTGAAAAGGTTGAGCAAGCGCCTCATCATCTGGGATGGACATGTGCACCTGGCTTTGCTCTTGCCACGTGACGTGCACCAATTGAAGTAAATGTTGCAAGTGCGTCCAATCCACTGTATTGACTATGTCATCAGATTGCACTAAAGTGAGGCGTTGGCCTAACGTACGTCGGAGCTTGCAGCCCGCATGAAACAGCAGCTCAAGCGGATGATGTAGGCCGTGTTGTTTCAACACATTCAAGTGAGTGTTGCCTGTTTTGAAGCTGTGATCACCCAGAATCCTACGGTACATCTGAAATATGCATTGTTGGATCTTGAGCAAGTCAGTCATGGAGAAGCCTACTGAAAAAATGTTGAAAAAATGCACGTTTGCCACATCTGCATCCTGGCGCGCAATGAGATTTGCCGGGCAGTGAGCCACCGTCTGAGGCGCGCAAAGGTGTGATTGGCTGCCTTGATGCGAGATTTGACCGTGTATTGTTCAAACAAATGATAGCTGACAATGATACCTAGGTACCTGGCTTGGACATGTACTGGCAAAACGACGGTGGATGTAACTTTGTGCCACGCCTGCCACACAAAGTGCCGCGGCGTCACAGGCGCCCAAGCCGGACCAAGCGCGCCACCCAGTGCCATCTGTCCCACGCCTGCCACGCAAAACGACGGTGGATGTGACTTTGTGCCACGCCTGCCACGTGAAACCAAGGTGGATGTCAGGTTGTCCCACGCCTGCCAGTGTGTGTGTGTGTGTTGGTGTGTGTGTGTGTATGTGTTGGTGTTGTGTGTGTGTTGGTTTGTGGTGTGTGTGTGTGTATGTGTTGGTGTGTGTGTGTGTTGGTGTTGTGTGTGTGTGTTGGTTTGTGGTGTGTGTGTATGTGATGGTGTGTGTGTGTTGGTTTGTGGTGTGTGTGTGTATGTGATGGTGTGTGTGTGTTGGTGTGTGTGTATGTGTTTGTGGTGTGTGTGTGTGTTGGTGTGTGTGGAGGAGGAGGCGGGAGGCGGCGGAGGAGGAGGAGGAGGCGGAGAAACCCGGGATACAGAATCAAAAACAAGAACCCCACACAAAGATGTGGGGAAAAACACAGTGAATCGCGACTTTCCTACCTTTTCGCGCATCTGTATCTTCTGTCCTCTTACTCTTTCTCTTCTACTCTTCTCTCTTCTAATCTTTCTCTTCTCTCTGCCTCTGCCCTACTCTGCTTTTCATCTGTCCATATTGTCGGAAGTTTGACTTCTAAACTTCCTTCGATTAATCCAATCACATCCCATTAAAAAAAAACAGCACACTTGTCGTTGCAGAAACGCGACAGTGGGATGATCTGTGAACGAATCGTCAGTTGGGATGATGACATTCCCTTTTCTGAATGGAACAAATAATCCATTCATGTTCCAGTCAGCACCAACCAGAAATCATAAGTTATATATTGACTAATACATTAATACTCTCATCGAATCCCATCTGTCGATTCATCATTATGAGATATTATGCCATTTAATATTCAACATCCCGAAAAAAATGTTCGGTGGGAAATGTCATCAACTCCTAAAAGCACCCACATAACATAACCAACATAACCAGCATAAGATGATTCATGATAAGACCTTTTTTTCTCCCATTTTGCTCGGTTAACTGCTCGGTTGATCCAGTTGATCCAGTGGTCCACTCCGCATCTGCTCGGTTGCGAAGCATCAGACAGTTCCAGTCGTCCCAGTCCTTGGAATTCAACACTTTGTACCTTTCGAAGGTTTCCTGGTCGGCGATCGAACGATGAACCAAACATGGGGATTTGAAGAAGAACAAATGGTGAGTTAAACGGTGATTTAACCAGCAATTGTGATTGACCCACGAACAATGAGGATTTATAGTTGTTTTATGATAGCTCAGTTGGTTTAGAACATTTTAGAACTAACTTAACAATTGGATTTATGGTAGACTGTGGTAGATATATTGAACTAGTGGGGTGAATGTGAACCAACGTAAAAATTGGGGGCACTAGCTTGAAGATCCTGTTTCTGCTGACTGAAAATAGCGGTTTGCCAAACATAGAGCTCCGGAAATGCCATTTCCAGTAAGAAATTCGTCCCACATTTCTTGCTGGCTTTTGACTGCGCTCTGTGTCTTGTCAGTGCACAAAGATTGTCTATTTCCATTTAAGTCTCTAATTTGGAAGCGTATCATCTGAACCTAAATGTGTTTTTAAACATTTTGTACTTCACAGGTATAACGCTATAACCAAACAGCATAAACAAATATGTGACAATGTGGGCACTTCAGACTCCAACATCTCAGGGGTGAACGCTGGACCACTCGCCGCACGGGCCGCCTTGCTCAGGATCGAGGCATGTCCAAATTTCACCTGCCCGGATCGACTCACGGAGGAACGCGCGGATCAGCAAAGCGAAAGGACGGGTATCGAACTCGTGGAATGGTTGCACATCTCATCTTTTCCTACATAAAATATATCGCACATCACATACACAAATATATATATATATATGTATGTGAACAATTTTAATCCTTGTTCCCGGATATCTGGTTGTAGTTGTTGGAATCCATAACGTCCTAGTAGCCGGAGTCCAGGCAGCATTGCTGAGCGGCGCAAACACCGTTTTCCCTTGCAACTTGAGCCAAATATTTGGCGTCATGTCAGGCCTACTCCACATGCTTATACATGTGTGCAGTACCGTTTAGTTCCCTTTAGCACCCCCCATGCCTACGGTGGCTTCGCACCGCAGGCACGAGAGTGGGAACTTTGAATTATATTGTTTGTGGTGCACGAATTACGCCTTTGTACACGCAAATCCATTCAGCTTCCCCTTCACCCACACCCGACGAGCGTAGTGGATCCGGGGTCGCCTACTCTATGGCATGCAATGCGTCAGCGCAAGTTCGAGCTGTACAACGCAAATTATCACTAGCTTGCAGCTACTCTACGATTACGGCTTCGCAAGTCACTCCATCGACGACGGAAGTTGACTGCTCCACCAAGAATAGCAATTGACGCTAACTAGTGAATTCACGTGCACATTGCTAAAAAGAAAATCGTGCAGATTGGGAGTAGTGAGAACATGGAACCTAAGCGAATTAGTCTACTGCCTCGCTCAGAGTCCTCTCAATTGGTCTTTTCCTGATCATCTGTTCACAAAGACGATAGACATCTTATAGTCCAGTGATCACTTGGATGGACAGAGGTGGTTGATTTACTCCTCACGGCGGACTTTCTTCCACTGAGGTGTCGTTTGAGATTTCTCCCAACCTGCCGCACGTTTCGGAGCAGCTTTCGGCGATGCTGGTTTCGCAGGTGGTGCTTTAGGTGGTCCATAAGACTTCGGCATGGCCTTAGCCTTTGGTGCACTGGCCGATGATGACGCTGAACCAGTATCTTCAGGTTTCTGTGAAGGCTGTGTTGATGATCTGGCTTTCGCGTCCGCAGCAGCACGCTTGGTGCTGGCACTGTCCCCGACTGCTTTGAATACTTCACCTACCACTTCGTCCCCCAGGTTCGGAGCCATCTTTATTTTCATTTCGGACTTTCCCCTCATCGCCTCGGACTCAGCGAATTGAATGGCATAAGCCATCTTGCCGATGAAGTTGCGAGGCCATGGAATACCGCATTATTGGGCAGCGAAGAGTAGTTCCACCCTTTGTTCCCTTTCTCTCAGACTCAGATATACCGAGAAAGCTGGGAGTTCAATGCAGTTGGGGAAGCTGTGGCTCCCGGAACGAAAGAAGGTGTATGACTCGTATTCGGGAAAGGTTCCCTTCATCAATCGTCGGAGGAAGTTGCTAATGGTCACCCTCATCTCCTGCTTCTCCTTTGCATCTCCCTGCATCCTCGTCATTGGCATGAGGAAACCTAAGGAATCGGGAGTGTACCCGGCACAGATGAGAAACTCCATCATCTTTTCATAAACTTCTACAAGGAGACGCCCCCAAGTTATGTTGAAGTTATGCATGTTATAAATTAAGTTAAGGAAGTTATGTTGAAGTTATGTTAAGTTAAGTTAAGGGTGGATATAAGTAAGTTAAAACTTTGCTATCTTTTTTGTATCTTTTTAGTTTTGCATTTTTTCATTTCGAGGAAAAACGTTTTTTTTTCTTTTTTTCGTGGAGTTGTTAAATTGCAGCGATTTCACCTCTTTTTTCCGCTTGGCCAGCACGGCAACGGTCAAAGTTGCTAATTGGATGCACTCATGGCAAACATTGCACTTGCATATGAATTTCTCTCCACCAGCTTGGCACACACGGTGCCAGAAGATTTGACCACTTGATCATTTTCTTGTGACCAGTGGCCTGAAAGCTTCGCAAGGCTGCGCTTCGATTTTTCAGCTCAAACATCGTGACGTATATGTACAGCTCATTGTTTTTGGACAGGAAGAAATGGCAACGACCAGCATTGTATGCGTGGTTCCGCAGAAGGAGATCTCCATCTTTGAGCTCCAGCATGGCAACGCGGCACTGCGAAGACATCTCGCAGTGTGCCATTCCAACCACGCGCAATACTTCTTCCGAAGTAAATTGCTTCAGAAGCAAAAACCCATGTGGTGCAATCGGGTTTTGATTCAGCATTTCCACATGGCGGTTGAGCAGTCTTGGCATCAGGCTTTCGCCAAATGCAGCTCCTCCTCTTGTTTGCGTGAGCCGGTGCTGCAGGATGCGAGCAAACGTGTCCTTATATTCTCTGTGCTTGCTTTCAGTTCCCCAACAGTTGGGGAAGCAGTCCGTCTCCGCGTACTGCATTCCAAGGTGCAGCGCGTGGTGATGCTTCGGGCGGAAAAAATCCGGCCAAGCACGTTGAAATGCTTCCATGTGATCTCTTTGAGCGGCAGCAAGCTCATCAAACGCACGGGTCTGAGAGATGCTTTTCAGCACATCGAGACACACGCAGAGCTTCAAGAAGGACTCTGCGGCCACGCGCAGTTGGGGCTGGTGAACCCAAACTCCTTCTGCAAGCCAGCGCAGCAAGCTGATAAGTGCCTGCGTTTGCTTAGCAGATCCCTTGTACATAGAGGCGCCAAAAAAGCTTGGAGTGAACAGTCTTTTCGTCCACCATTTATTTTGGGCACCCCGCTTTGCCATCCCGGACCGCTGCCAGCCACTCTCTTGAACGGCTGCAAGCATGTCCGATACATCTTTATTCGTTTCCTTCTTCACAGCAGCAACAAGCAAGCAAAGTTCTAAAGATGCTACTCCGTTGCTGAAGTACACATGCATGGAGTCATTGATGCATTTATGCAGTGGCACCATAGCGCAGCACGCTTCAGATTGCCACATGCCATCTCCTGTCACTCTGTAGCCCAAGCATTTCGAAACGGTGTCTTGTTCTTTCGCGGTCATAGTTGGCCATTTCTGCCAAGCTGACCGCATCCAAGCCTGTAGGCCCCTTTGTGTGTGCTGCTTGAATTTTCTGATGTCTTTCTCTGCAATGGAGTGCAAAGCGTCGGTCTGGCTAGCCGCATCACTGTACGCGCTGACGCAATTCATGCAGAAGGCACAAGGTCGCAGTCCTGCGGACCCCTTCGCTTCCAGCGCGGCGCGCTGTGCGTCCATGTCAGCGCAAAATGCGGCTATTTCCAACATGACCTGGACGCCGGGAGCAACTTCGAATCTTTGGCCTAAGTTTTGCTGATGCCAATCTTCGAAAAATAGGCTGTGTACTTTCGACAATCCACCTTGTATTCGAGACACTTGCTCATGCGAGCAGACCCCCAGTGGAATCCACGCCCTTGGCGACTCATGGATCGATTGCAGTCCTACAAATGTGAGGTAGAAAATTGTTGCTTTCTGCCTCGGGTCTGTTGCCAAGACGTTTCCGCCCGTGGTCTCATCGTGCGAGAGCACAACCCGCAGCGGCAGATGGCCCTGGGAACTCGATAGAAAGGTTTGGAAGCAAGGGCATTCATGCGCGACATACTGTAGCAGTCGCTTCACATCCGCCACGCAGAACTGCTGCGGCGGGTGGTCAGCAGTCTTTGCCGGCGCCACGAGCAGTTTGAAGCAAGCCCTGGCTGGCGCCAGTGTCCGCGCCATAGCGCGGACCGCCGCGCCACTTGGTCTTCTGTCTGCTTTTGTTCCCTTCAGCACGCTTTGCATGCCATGGATGCTTCGGCCACTCCATCGGGCTAAGGCCGATAGAATCTTTTGCCGTTTGGCCGGTGGATAGCCTGCAGGTTCCATGTTGAATTGCGAATTAAGTTTGAGCCTATATATATATATAGACATGAGACGGACATGTAACATGTATACACGCACGCTATCGGGAATATGGACGTATTTCCGTCGAGAAAGTGATTGTCAATCTATAGGTTATATATATATATATATATACACCACATATATATATATATTCATATTCTATATACACTCTATATATACTCTATATTATATCTACATATTTTACATATATATATGGGTCTATATATAATAGTTCCTGCGTGTAAAGCTGACAAAGGATTCAAACCAAAGAGGGCATAATCGAGCATCAAGAGCACCGCTTTGTACTTCGGTCGCTGCAATCCATCTCTCTAGACGGCAGGCCACTGCACATGAGCGAGCTGCATATGCTACCGCAGCGGCAATAGATGCGAGCAGCGGCGTCAGGCTGCATCCGCCACCGCGTCGCACTTTGCCTTTGACATCTTTTCTTTTTCCAGCCGTTCCATATTCAAGCGCACAATTTGACGACAGCGCACATAGTTCCAGCAGCGATGCGCCACGCTGTTGTAGTCTTTGCTGCAGCAGCCCAATGCCATGAGATCGATCCCTTCGAGGAGGGTGTCTTGCAACGCCATGTCCAAAACATCCCGTTGAGGGATAGATTTAGTTACCCAGCCCGACATTTTCCAGGCAAAGGTGGCTGAAGTGGAGCCAAAGCTACAAATAGAGCGATTTCCATTTGCCAAAAATTAAGCGGGGAGTTTTGTGATGTGACACATATGAATTATATGCATACACCAAACATATATATATATATATGCTTTTCATTTCTTTATTGATTTATTTATTTCTTTCTTTTATTTCTGTTTTTATTTCTTTGTTTTTATTTTTTGTATATATGAATGTATTCAATCTATATACATTTTAACACTATATATTATATACATATATATTTTTCCATGAAACAAGTGTTGCTCGTTTGACTCGAAGAAAGAGAAAGCGCATTTTTCCTCAGGGGTGCTAACGGATCACAGCCAACTGCAGTGACCGTATATATGAGAACGAATTATGGCAGCAAATTAATTGCGGATAGAGCGTCATAACGCTCCAACGGCACGGATCGCACGCATGCGACCCATTTCACTTCTTGCTGCGAACCTTGGGCTTCGCGCTTTGGCAGCGCGCGAAGTCCACCAGAGCTTTGTGCGCTGCGTGGCCGTCCTTCATGCGACTCTGCAGATCTTTTTCTTTCTTCCAGTCCACATCGACTGCGTCGCCAGCCTTGCCGGTGGCAGCGGCGTTGAGCAGCTTGGTAGCTCCGGCAATGGTTTCCGTCAGCACTTCCACCGCATTCACTGCTTGCTCCAGTGTAGCTGGTGGTAATGTGTCATGATCGAGGCCGCCCAGCTTCGTCTCCAATTTCTCCAGGCACGTCTTCAGAGAGGGCAGCAGCTTGGCAGCTGCTGCTGTGGCAACCTTGCGTTCTGTTTCGCGCTGTTTTGCCAGCGTCTTAAGACGCTTCCTCTCTTGCTTCTCTTCTTCCGTGAGCGGTCCCTTGCGCTTGCCCTTCGAAGCTGCAGCAGGCGCCTCCATAGCCTCCTCGAGCTCCAAGGCAGGCACGCCCGGCGCAGATGCTGCCGCCAGCCGGCGTTGCTGGGCATCAGACTCCATCTGCGTGATGCGCTGCTCAGCCTGCGCGTGCAGCGTCTCATCTGACTCAGTGTGGATGGACACCTTGTAAGTCTCTCCCAAAGCACTGTGTTCTTCCATGGGACAGGTTGCCTTGATGCGCTCAGTATCATAGCCTTTCAATTCCCAGTACGTCAAAGGTTGCCATTCACCTGCATATCCGTCACGCTTCTCGCGGCGCACCTCCTGCACCATGCATTTCTTCAGCATCGCGCGCGCGCGAGAACAACAGCCTGCCATCCTCCGCGTTCTTCTTCTCCAACGCACATTCTGAGAAGAATGCAACCATTGACTCTTCGCTCAGAAGCTCCGTCAGCTGCACGCCTTTTCGCTGGAATTGCGTCGCGACAGCATTGCAAGGACGGCAAATGTGCCTCAGCTCGACGCGAAAACTCGGTCGCGAAATCATCTCATCGACCTTGCCTTCTGTCTTGCACTTTGCACATGTGGCAGTGTCATGCGCAGGAGTATCCACAGCGGCGTCAGCTGGCGTTGCCGCCGCCGCGTCCGCTGGAGGTTCCAGAGCGGATGCTGCTTTGGCCTCCTCCACGTGCCTGTCCATGTCAGCTTCGATCTCTCTCGCAAGAGTATCTTCAGCAGGAGTAGCCATATCTTCAGCAGGAGTCATATATATGATTCAAAACAAGGAGGGCAAAAGTGACAGCAAAGAGCCGTTTGACTGCGCACCCACAACTCTGTCTTGAGAGTGCAACAGTTGCGGAGAATCTTGTTCATTTTTCTATAGTTTTCTGTGTTTTGTGGAAAAATACATTCGTATATTTGCTTCCGGGGCTGTCAAAGTACAATATACAAACGCGTTTCCTTACCTCTAAAGGAATATACATACGTGTTTTTGGGTTTTCTTTTGCTTGGAAAGCAACATACATACGCGTTTTTTTTTTAATGTTATCCCGTGTGAAAAAAATACAAAAAAATACATTAAAAATACATCTCCGACATAGCATATCAATCAATAAAAATACGAGGACACATGTGAAAATACATACGCGTTTTGTGATCCGTATGGGCAAATACATACGTATTTTTTACTTTTCCCTTGGATTTTCTGAATATACATACGTGTTTTGTCATATTCCTTGCTAACCTTACTCCCTTGAACTACAGAGCATCTTTTTTTACTGGCGGTCTGTGCGGTAGGGGTGAAACAGGCTATTTCAGGCCTTGCAAACCCTCACGGATCGCAGTCTGCAGGAGGCGATCCACGAATTCGATGCCAGGCAGCGTAGGCGCCGCCGCCGCCTGCTTTGGTTCGGCCGGCGCGAACGCCGCATCTTTTTTCTTGGGCGCAGCTTGGGCTTTCTTGGCATCAGCCACGGACGCCTTCTCCTTTTGTTTGGCAGCTGCTTGGTTGCTCTCTGCAGCGGGCGCGGGCGCCGCCTCTGTGTTGCCGTCTTGCTCTTCGGAACTGCTGGTATAGTAGCTGTAAGACGAACTCTCTTTGTCCGGCGCGGCAGCTGGCTCCTTGCCGCGCCCAGTTCCAGCTTTGGCAGCTGCTGCAGTCGTTTCCTTCGACACTGGAACCATAGGCTTCTCTTTGCTGTCGGCTCCAGCGCGCTCACGCACCAGTCGGTCGCGGCATGCCTTCAGTTCCCACACAGGTATGCCATCGAAAAGTGCATCGTCTGTTCCAGCAGCGCGCGCGCGCGACTCACGCCGTTTGGACGCTTTCCGTTCCTCATCTTCCTCTACCGCGCGCGTGCGGTCCTCGCGCTGCTTACGACCTTCCCGTTCTTGTCTGTGCAGTTCTTCTTCCTCCATGGCGCGCGCACGCACCTTGCGTTCTCTGCGGTCCTGCCTCGCAAGCTCTTCTTCTTCCTCCATGGCGCGCGCACGCGCCTTGCGTTCTCTGCGGTCCTGCCTCGCAAGCTCTTCTTCTTCCTCCATGGCGCGCGCGCGCGCCTTGTCTTTTCTGCGCGCTTCCCTCTCATATGCTTCTTCTTCCGCGGCGCGCAACCGCGCCTCTTCCTCTTCCTGCCTTCGGCGCTCACGCCTTCTCCAGGCCTCTTCTTCTGCTTCTTCCAGAGCGCGCTCGCGCGCTTCCCCTCTGCGGCGGGCTGTGTTGCGGCCGGAGCTCCTTGCGCGGGCTAACGGACTGCGCGAAGCCCTGCGCGTCCTTGAGCGGGAACGCTCTGGGGGCACAGGCGGCGGCAGCGGCAGCCCCTGTGCCAGCTGCCTCTCCGCCATTGCCGCCGCCTCCCATTTCGAGTGTCCCTCATTCCTGTATCGCCAGGTCAGGCAATACTTGCTCTGTTGGTGTTGTGTCAAACCTTGTTCTGTGTTCGACACCTTTGTCCAACAGATTGAGCACGGCTGCCGATCCACGTTGCTTTTGGTTCGCCACCCACCACGGCGATTCTTTCGGCTTTCGCCGCCTTCTCCTCCATGCGGCGCAGTCTTGTCTCCTGCAGCCACTTCCGGTAGGGCCGAATCCCCTTCCGCCTTGGCCAGAGGGGCAGCGTCTGAACGCTCTTCCTTCGGCGCATCATCCAGGCCAGCGTCACCACGCTCCGCCTTCGGCGCATCATCCAGGCCAGCGTCACCACGCTCCGCCTGCGGCGCATCAGGCAGGCCAGCGTCACCACGCTCCGCCTGCAGCGCCTCCTCTGCATCATCCGGCCCACGTGGTCTATGGTCGGGCTCCTCCGATGAAGTGGACGCCATGACCTGGCAAGACGGAAAATGAAAACGGATGTATCTATATATTATATATATATTCATACAAATGGTATATGATAATTTATAGTTCAGTGGGGAAACTATATTAAGAGGTGCTCAATCACACATATATATATATAAATACATGTGAGGCAAATCAATCATGTGGCCCGCCGCGCGAACGCAGGCATGAACCAATCGGAGCATAAGCTCCATCGAGCCATGCTCCACGCCGCGCGCACGCAGGCTCCTTTGCTGCGCGCACGCAGACTTTCCGTGCAGCCGCGCGGACGCAGGCTTGCATCTAGCCGCGCGCACGCAGGCTATACAATGCTGCGCGCACGCAGACTCTCTGCAGCCGCGCGCACGCAGGCTTGCAAGCAGGCTTCAAAGCGGCCGCGCGCACGCAGGCCCCCAAACAGCCGCGCGCACGCAGGCTTGATATTTCTGTGTGTGTTTTTTATTTGAACGTCATGTGTATATCTATATTAATCTATATATACATACATATATATATATATATATATTATACATAACCCTGTCCCGGCCTGCTTCACCGTCATACACCACAGAAGGGCAGCCGGAGCCGTCAGCTTGAAAAAACGGCTGCGGATACATACATGTTATGAGTTCTGCTTACTTTAGAAAAAAAACAGCTTTCCTGTTTCGCTAACATTGCGAGGCAGCACTTTCTTTTCGACCATCGGAAAGTATGTCACTATAAATCAAAGGTCACCTTCTCCACCACAGCCTTAATCTTCATCAAATCAGCGCTACTCAGACATGCATCCAAAATATCCAAAGATACATCCTCAAGCGATTGAATACGCTCATTGCGGCTCTCTGCAGACATCGACCTGCCCTTCTCACCCCGCAAGGCCTCCAATGTAGCAAAAATCATTTCTGCCACGACTTGCTGTTCTTTCTTCAGTGGCAATCGCTCAACAGGCGTCGTGCGCCGCTGCTTCGGGGACTCAGAAGTCACACTCAAGACTTCAGTCAAGCTTCTCATCCTTGCTATCCCGCCAAAGCGCAGGCAAAGTTTTCATAATCATGCGACCAGTACCCATGCCGCGCTGCTGCCACTGCACTTGCACAAAATCACCGGTCTCATCTCGCCTCCAATCAAATGGCTGCCACATGATTGCGCAAAGCGAGAGAAAACTGTTGTACAAATATATGTTGCTTTGAGCAAAATTGATCGGAAGCAAACCCATAAACACACATCAAACATATACTGCATGCAAGAAAATATGCAGACCATGGACAGAGAGAGAGAAAGAGAGAGAGAGAGAGACGAATATATATATATATAATATATGTATATATATTTATATATATCTTTAGAACATATATATATATATATATATCCTATCAATCTCCAATGAAATATCTCCAAGAAATGATGCAACACCAAAATGAAAAACTGTTTTCCAACCAAGCGGCTATAGTGGCAATGCCTCAAAATTTCAGTCCACAAGGATCATACCTTTCTTCTTCCAACAGCTGGGGCAACAACCGCGCTGATGGCGACAGCGAGCGCAGCCCGTTGGCCTCAGCTCGTAAGCCTTAGCCCGAGTAATCTTCTTCTCCTGATCTGTCTTTGCCGCTGGCCTTTTTTTTGGTCCAATTGACGAAGATGCAGCCGCAGGCTTCTGGTAAATCCTTTTCTCGGAAGATGAAGCCAGCATTGCTGCAGCAGCAGGCCTCTTCATAATCTTCTTCACGCTCACAGCGGACTTACCTGCAGGCCGCTTGCATGCGCTCGCCTCCTCGGGCGGCGACAAAACTGAAGGCAGCGTCTCATTGTAATGAGCATTGGCCAAGATAGCCAAACTTGCTTCCACCTGCGCCGCCTCCGCGGCCTCCATCGCAGCTGACCCCTCCGGCTGCGAATCCACCGCTGGCTGCACCGCAGACGGTGCTGCAGGCGTCGCAACAGCGCCAACGCTTTGCGACGGCTCGCCATTGGTCAGGGCCAACTGCTGAGACATTGAGGCAGGAGCCGCCGGCACGCTGGAAGAACTAGCAGCTGCAGGAGCTGCATTGGCTTCTTCCAACATCAACCTCAAAGACTCATCTCTTCGACTGACAGGCATCTCACGGTTCCCAGGCTGAAATTGCTGGAATCCAGGCAGCTGCACTTCAGAACAGCGCCCTACTACGCCCGGGTTCACCAAAGCAAGCAAAGCCTGAGCCGTCGTGACCGCTGCTTGCTGGGCAATTGCAGCAGCATACCCAGCCTGAGAAGAGATCAAGTCAGTGTGGCCACCTTGCAATTGCCTAGAACGATGAGTGCTGCGCATTGGCCACGCATTCCCAGATCGCCATGCAATGTTCAGGTCAATCGGCGGCTGCACCAATCCAGTCGGAAAAAAGCGCTCGCGCATTTCTCCTGGTAGCTGCTCCCAGGTCACAGGCAATTCCTGCAAGTAACCTCCCCCAATCGGAGTGCCAAGCTGACGAGCTCGGATGATATGGGTCTTCATCACACTCTTCACAGTTGACAAAAGAGCAACTTGCTTTGCAGTGTCTGGATCCTCCATATTTTGGCCATCGCATTGAGCAATCACAGCAGCCACGGTTGCCATGGTCCGCTCCGAAGGGTTTCGTAAGCCCAACGTTACAAGATGCGAAGTGACGCATTCCACTTTCCGAAGCTGTCTCTCGGAGCTCCCTTGCAAGATGTTCCAAACGTCTTGGGTCAAATACAGCGGAAAGCGTGCCCACTGTTGCATTTGAGCCCGAGCCTGCTCAGTAGCAGCTATTTGAGCCTGAGGCTGCTCAGAAGCAGCTGGAAGCAGACCCGCCCCTTGCATGGCAAAAAGGCCCCAAAAAACCGAAGAGCTCGCCAAAACTGAGAAGAAACGCTAAATTTGAATCACACGCAGCAAAAGATCACAAAATGAAGCAAAAATGGCAAACCGAGCTAACTTTCAAAAGTTGAAAATAAAAAAGTTAACTTTGCTAACTTTTTTGTATCTTTTTAGTATCTTTCCACTTAAAAGATACAAGTTAACTTATAAGTCCATAACTAAGATATAAGTTTAACATAAGTTATGGAATTTATAACATAAGATAACCCTAGTTATAACATATGTTAACCCTGGTTATAAGTCAAGTTATAAGTAGGGGGTTCTCCTTGTAGAGTTTTGATGACAGGCATCATCATGTTTCTCGGCCGCCCAGAGTACATCAATTCTCCCTCTGACCATGAGTTCGTCTTCCCTTTCTCCTGAAAGAGTGCGTCCAATTCCTGCTCAGTCGGCCGCTTGAGTTTGCCGTCCTGATCTTCGCCCGTGTAGGGGCAGAAGTCGTCCAGGTCCAGTCGGACTCGCTTGGTGATTGTCATCAACGCATAGTATTCCTCTGGGGTCAAATTGACTCTCTGGTTGTGGTAGAGTCTGAACATTGCGATGATCTTTGACATCACGGCATTGTCGTACAAGTGAGCCGCGGCCTCGGAGACATCATTGTTTACTAGTCCATCTCCTGGCAAACCCTTGCTTCCAGGCACAAGATTCTTGGTCCATACTGGCAGGTTGTCTGAAGCCTCTTTCTCAGGTTCGACGTTCATGTCATCATCGTCGTCCTCCTCAACGATCTCGTCGTCTTCCTGCTGAGTCTCTTCCTCCTGAGCCATTTCCTCGTCATCGCCTTCGTTGTAGTCGACTTCGTCAGGATTGAAGCCATAATCGTTGGGTTCAGGTACGTTTTCCTGCGCTTGGTGGACCGTATCCTCGAACAACGATTCTTCCTGTCGGCGAACCTCCTCGTCGATCTCTTTCTTGGTGGCTTCGTCTTCATCATCTTCAGGGGCTTGTAATCTATAAGGTCGAATTCCACAGCTCTCAAGCTCTGTCCAGCATCCTAGACATACTGCCAATTTCGTTGGCGTCTCATTGAGGCAATGAGGGCAATGACGGCAACCTGAAGTTTCCACCCTCTTGCGCTCGACGATGTAGTCGACCAGCTTGATGCGGGCGAGGTATTGTTCTTGTCCACCCCCTTCAATTAGGTTGTTCCTGAACTGGTGGACGATGTTCATTGCATCCATGGTGATCTCGTCATACGGTTGCTTTTCGGCGTCGATGCATTGACTTGCGATCCTCAGAATGGACTCCTTGGTGGCGACAGTTCTTGACTTGATAGTGCCTGACCGGACTACCTGGTCGTCGCCCGACGGAACGAACAACCGGTGCCATGTCTTGTTGTTTTGATCCTTTGGATCTTGAATCCATCCTCCTCTGATCGCTGATAACGGGATGATCTTTGGCGAAACGATCTGTCCCGAATCCGTCAATCGACCACCGTACTCCACCATCAGGGTCTCGGTCGGGATGTAGAGGCAGATGTAGTCCCCTTTTCGTGTGTCAACGCTCTTCGTGATAGTCCATGAGCGATGATCCCACGGCACGTATGGATTGAAGAACGTGAACATACGATGACCTTCCCCAAGACCTCCAGGAATCAGTCCTTCCCTCCAAATGCTTCGAAGGTTGGTCTTCTTCGTGATGTGGAAGCAAACCGGCATTGACATGATGGTATTGGGCGCAATCGGATGCGAGAGCAAGGAGGACATCAACAAGACGTCGTCTCTGGAGGATCCCTCCTTGTGCCCTGTTGGAGCGCGAACTGCAACTGGATAGAGCAATAGCCCCTCGTCGGGAATAGGCGTGTCCGCGTTGACGTTGTTGTCAATGCATGTCAGGCTGCTGCGATCAATGTCCTTGTTGATCCCGAACGCCAAGATTTGTTCACGTACACGACGTCCATATCGGGCACAGTGGAACATGATCTTGAACAGCAACGCCATGCGGTTGCTCGCCTCTTTCACGTTCCATGCATTTCGATCGTTTGCTCTCCCTTTGGGGGCGAGGAAGACATGCGGCCAACGTTGGTGCTCATGTCTCCAGATTGACTCACACTTGAGTACGTCCTCAATGGGTACCCAGCCAGCATCGTCACAAAACAAGCTTTGTGATTCTGAGGCTTTCCCCACATTGTGTCGTAGGATCCTGTTCAGTGAGATGCTCACCTTGTCCTCATAGCTGTCGAGCCGATTACCGGTTTCGAAGCGATAGTTTGCCGCATACTCCACACCGCCAAAGTAGAAGCAGTTGAAGAAGTGGGCTCCCGTCGTGGGGATGATTTTCAAGAAACCATCTCGCGGCGCTTCGATCCGTTTGTAGAAGGGTTTTCTGATGTTGTTGTCGGAGTAGTTTGCGAGGAACTCTGGTACTGACCAAGTGTCACCTCCTCCTCTGACAATAGCGTCCCGGACCACTTCATTGAGATCAACGATATTTTGGGGTCCCAGCTTGGTAACATCACGCCCTTCAATACAAAACCTACCATATTCATCCAGGTCTCCGACTTCGGACATAGTCCTGATGTTGTCGTACCACTGGTATTCACCAAACCTTGGTTTTGTGGGCTCATCCGTTTGCCCTGACCCTTCCGTAGAACCTGATCCGTCCTTTCTGTGCTCAGGTGGTTCCATCTCGACGTCATCAGATGTGGGACTATCAGCCTCGAGCGACGCCCGGACGGCCTTTAGCACCTTTCTGACTTCATCCTTCTTCTCATTTTCACATTCGAGATGACCATGTTTGGCGCTACCACAGTACAAACACACATTGACATCCTCAGAGACAGTGAAGAGTTTTCCCAACGCATCCAGGAGTTGTTGTTTTCCGGAAATCTCTGAGTCCCTAACCACATCAGTAGGGTCGTTTGCTGGCTCATCAGCTTCCTCCTCCCCAGGGTGAGTCGGCGACTCGTCACCTGGCTGGGCATCAGCATCAGCGCCCATGTTGGCGTCGTCCCCTGTGACATGGTGCTTTCTTCGAAACTGAGAGATGACCTGATCTTTCTCCCACTCTGTGAGACAGTTGAAGTCATTCAACGTTTCATACCCGGGAATTGCGTGGATGATCTTCATGACCTTTTCGGCTTCTGCAGTCTGCAGGGTGCAGTCGAAAGAGCCTCGTCTCTTGTCGTTGATGGTGCTTGTAGTTCTGGAAGTTGATGTGAATTGGGCCAATGCCTTCTCCAAGCCGTTGAGGAATTCAGCAGGGTCAACGCTGGCATTGAAGACATTCACAACCCCTTTTGCCATGTTTGCCACATCCAAGACACCAAGCCAAAACTCGATGATGTCCCCAGTCTTCTCGGCTGATGCACGGGAGAATCCGAAGATTTCGTTCCTGTCCTTCACCTCAGGAACAGCGACCTGCTCGAAGAAGTCCTTGTACGCGACATTCCCGCAATCTTTCGTGACCCTGAAAGCCAGGAGCCACTTCTTCGCGACCTCATCATAGATTCTTTCGCGGTAGATGCTGAACTGTTTGCCGCGTCCATTCCGGAAGATCTCCAGAGCCTGTCTCTTCGATACCCTGACTCCCCCCATGTGCGAAACAGACTTCATCAAGTGCTCCCCGTACGGCAATAAAGTGTTTGAAATCAAAGAAGATGCCGTGAAAGTAAGCCATGCCTGAAATCCTTGGTTGATATCGACCATGTCGATGCCACACTCCTCAAATGCGACCTTCAATCTGGCCGCCAGGAGCAAGACGGATTTCCTGGCTTCCAACGTGGGAGCGGAGCGCTTGTAGTGATCTTGGGTGTTTGCAGAGCAGTTGATGCAGTGGGTCGGTCTCAGCTGGCATGTTTCGATCTCGTCCATCGTTACCGCCCCTCTGCAGGAGCCGCACATGATGTCAGAGCTCTCGTTGTCGATGTAGAACCACATGCATCGATCTGACACAACGGGTTCTAGTTCATGAGTGCCGACCACTGGTTCAACCCATCGGGTCTTAAACCTCTTGTCCTTCGTGAACCTGTTGGTGGCCGTTCCAGGGCCTCGTTGGAAAATGGTTGTGTCATCGGTCGCGTAGTCGCCTGGGGTCATTTCGCCACTTGCGATTCTGAATACCTCCGTTGGGCCAGTCATGTCCTCCAACACCTTTGTGTCGATTCCGGACTCCTCAGGTTTGAATGCCCCTTCATTGAGTACGGACACATACTCCCTGTTTGTGGCACACATGAGGAAAACCCTTTGGCGAAACAGGTTCTTCTCGATGACAGACCAAATTGCAGTCTTTCCCAGGGTCCCCTTTTTGGTCGTGTTCAACACTGAGAACTGTCTTCCATATTGGGAATACATCGACCGCCACATTCTCTGGTCGGACGTCACTAAGACCCCCTGGAGCCTCATCTTCTCGATCAGCTCAACTGCGATTCTTGATGTGACGGAGTCCACACCGTTGAACATGGAGTCGTTGTTGATGGCGACCATCAAGGGTCGGGATGTGACTTGATCAAGGTCAATCACCCCTTTGACAAATTGATTCTTGAAATCATTCTCGAGCATTACACAGTGGGGTGGCTTTTGTTCATGGAGGAACTGCAATGACAGCCAAAGATGAACCGTTACCTGGCCATCATCGATGGTATCCGTTTTGAGATGTTGCTTGACCTTGTCAAGCGTATCGAGAAATTGTTGAAGTGGTCGTTCAAACTCAGAATCATGGATCTTAAAGACTTCAACACTCTCCCATCCCATGTCAGTTAACCCCATTTGAATGCCATGCGGCCCACGTTGGGTTCCCACGCGGAACATCAAATCAGTCATGAGGATGGTCGTCCCAGCCCGGAAGTCACCGGCCAACTTGTCAACCTCCCTTGGGCCGCTCGGTGCTTCAATGATCCTGCATGCAAGCGGGTTCGTGATCAGCTTCTTGATTCGTCCCAATTCGGACTGATTGGCGATGTTCACGTCATGGTGTCCAAGCATCATCAGCATTCCCGCCGTTGACAGGTAGCATCCAGCCCGCGTCAACATGTATTTGCGGACGATATGGCTATAGCATCTAAGCCAATCCTTCTCAGAAATCGTGGATGCCGTGTCCTCAGTCACGACCCCCGGATTGCAGACTCCGAAGACCATGCAGCCGTAGGCAGTCACTCTTCTCAGATACTGCGCCCAAGGTGCTGATCCCGATGTACTGGCAGCCGCAGCTGCGGGGCCTTGGACAATTGATAGCAGAAAGTTGTCCCGTTCGTCCATCCAAGCAGACGTGATGAACTCTGAATTCCTTTGGTCGGGCATTGAGGATGTCCTGAAGAGATACCCATTTGGCACCCGAGGAATTACCCAGTCCTTTCTGGCAGGAGGTGTCGATGGCCTTGGTTTCGAAGGTGGAGCCTTCGGTGGTGGTGCGCTCCCAGCTGCAGAGCTGGAACCATCGCGTCCACCGGCGGCGGAACTGCGAGGTCCAGTCTGTTGTTGTTGCTGTTGCGCCCGCTGTGCATCGGCTTCCCTTTGCTGCTGGTCGTTCATCATTCTGATTGGTGAAGGATCCCAAGCTGGATGATCTGGTTGACTTGGAGGGTTTCTGCCGTCTTTCGGCATCAGCGGGACGTCCCAGCCATCGATGTGGGAGACTTCCGTGGCCCCTTGGCCCATCTGGGTGGTGGCTGTGGTCGTCACGTAGTCGCGAATACAGGAGAACGTCCTGTTTCGTTTCTCCACCTCCTCAAACAGGCCCTTTCAATGTTGTAGCCCCCCACTTCCCACAGGTCGTCGCGAAGGTCAATGGCCAGCTTCATTCTGTCCAGATCAGTCTTGATGACCTCGCACAAGGATGACATGTGGGTCAAGTTCTCCAATCTTGACATCCACTCATGTAACATCTTGGAAACCATGAGGATGGTTTGCAGATGGACAACGGCTGCCGTCCGCTCCAAGCTGAGATCATAACTCATTGACATCCAGTCTTCCAGGACGTTCTGAACGATGATGGTCTTACCCTGGTTGCTGGTCGCTCTGGCATTGTGACGTCGGAGTGCGTAGCCGAGGCTATAGCTCTCCTCGTACATGATGTTGGCCAGATACTTGATGCGAGATTCGACTTCACTTCGATCAGGTTGCTCTCTCAGCATCGCTTCGAATGACCAGCTTTCCCACTTCCGACGGGCGATCTCCTCGAAGTTCGTCCTCTTCCGGATTTGGTAACATGAACTTCCGTAAGGAGGGTATGTCTGATTCAAGGATCCAAGGTTCGTGGGGCTTGTGTTCGCGATCTTGTCGCGCAATTCCTTAACCGTGATCTCCTTGGTGATCATGCTGTTCTGCCCGGTGTAGTGGTCTTTGAGGGTATCCCAAAATTCATCTATTCTAATCGCGCACTCGAAGGTGCACAAGAGCTGCATGATGCTTTGCTCATCTGGATTTCTGGCGGCCCCTTCCACCAACTTTGATAGTCGGGCCCCTTTGTCAATGAAGCTAGTGACGGACATCTTCAACTCGTTCTCGTTGGTCACTTTTGGCATCATTCTCATGAGCAACCTGACTGCATGAGTCACAAATGCTCTGCCACTTCTGTCCATGACAAATGCTAAGGCCACAACAACAGGAGGAGATATCTTCACTCGATTCATCCATTCGTCAATGTCCTTGTCCTTGCAACCCCTGAAGTTCGTCTCATCGTAGGTGGAGAATGGAGCAGGAAGGTTGTGCTCTTGGTTCTTCTCCTTGATGAGGGACAAAGTTGATTTCAGTGAGCCAATACCTTTGGCCGCTGATGGGATCACAAGGTCGACTCCAGCCATTGCGAAGACCGAGATTAGGCAAGGAGAATCCGGATCCGTCAAGGCGCACCCACGACGCAGGTAGCAGCCTAACTTCACCTTCAATCTACCTCTAACGGGATCCGGATCTGCCAATAGCGATCCACGACGTGGATACAGCCTCAGCTTCACCTTCACACCGCCTCGTTGGGTGATGAAGTTAATGAATAGTTGTTCATTGATGGTCTTCTCATTAACATCGCATTCATAGTCGTTCACAATGACACAAGCACATGATTTCGACTTATGGTGATCTACCTCATCTAATACCTTTGGTCGATATCTCCTTCCATAAGCGTTGTTGATCAACATTTGGTTTGTGACACCCCGAAGAATACATCTGACAATCTTCTCGGTATATAATTGCGTTGCACGTGTTTCCCTACCCGCACATTGACCGTGGATGTGTGAGCCATCACATTTCGCATGCAAGTCAAAGAACTTGACCCCCCACGATACGATCCTCCATGGTTTCTTGATGGCGGTCCCAACATCTTTGAATTTTGATGTCAAACCATACATGCATCCATCAAAGTCATGCACAGTTGATTGGGTCCCACTAATCAGAAACTTCATTCTCTCATCATTCCAATAGTCGCATCCCCGAGGTAGTTCCAACAATGCCATAGCATGCAAGACATGTACACGTTGCAGACACAATGTGAACTCTTCCCATAACTCCCAATACAGAAACGGAAACGCTTTCATTCTGATGTTGTGTGCTGTGACCTCACTCACGTTTTTGTTCAAACGATTCCACGGTGAACCACCGGTGCAAGGTCCAGCAAAGAACACGCAGTCACTAGGACCTCTGATGCAACGTCTCCATTTCGCCCTTCCGTAGTTGGACGTCAGGTCGTCATCTTCGGTAATTGTGACCACATGCATCATCTTTAACCGACTTTGTCTGTGAATCTTCGTGATGATACTTTGCGTTTCAGCACACATGAGGAGTAAACATGGGACATCATCTTTCATCTCATAGAGGTTGAGTGATATGACAATGTCATCGAGTACTTTTCCGAGAAAATCAGCATAAGATTGCCTGAAATGGTAAGTCAGAGTCTTCCCATTCTTCCGGTGGAGTGTCATCTGAATATCCCAATCATTTTGTTTTCTGGCCTCATGCTTCAGCTTGTAATGATGGGCTATAAACATGTCATCCAAAGGGATGATTTTCATGTTTCCATCAAGGATACAGGTGACCACAGTGTCCTGGCACGATGCCCTGTCCTCCACATCAGACCCGCTGTCCATCACATCATTGATGTCTGCGTTGGATATGATCTTGAAGGTAGTGGTCCCCGTCCAGAATTCATTTCTTTTATTGGTCTTCTCGATGTTATTCCCCGCCAATCTCCATGAGTCGTGGATTAACCTCCCACTTGACTGAAACACTTGGTTGGTTTCCCGTTCATCTCTAAACCGTCTCAGCTTACATGGTAGAAAGTCAGCCTCTTTGGGGGTAAACATCTTTCTTCTCGGTACCTTGTGCACTCTCGTCAATGTAGTTTCATCCTTCCATACCCATTTATCCTGATCGCATTCGCTTTTAGATATCTTCTTTCCTTTCCTTGACGAAGTCATGGGGTTATAAGCTTTGTCCCTTGACACTCTACCAGCAATTTCATCACCACCGGCAAAGATAATTCGTCGTCGATTGGGATCTTTGTTTTCTGTAGGATATGGATCATCATTGGGGTCCCCCGACGGAGGAAATCCCATTGGAAGACTACCCCATCCAGAACTCCCCCCATGAACAACTCGAAGAAGCGTGTTGATCACCCGAGCAGTACCACAAGGAGCTGCATGAATGGTTGTGGGTTCATTTCCATGGGATTGATGACAAAATAGTTGATCCATCCCCACAGTTAACTGAGGATACTTCTGGACTGGAGTCTGACGAGTCGGCACCGCGGCAGCATGGAGCCCTGGTCGCGCTGTTGACGCCGGGTGTCCCGGTGAGACAATGCCGGCTGATTGCCTAGTAATCACCGACGGCGATATACTAGGCTGACACGGATGGTATTGGAAACAAGCTCGTTCTACCCATTGATCGAAACGGTCTTGTTGCTGAACGGGTGGAACTCGATCCTCAACCTTGATCCATTTGCCATGAGAAAGTATCCAGGTACTTCTCAAACAGTCATGGGGCAATGATACACCAGGTGGTCGTTTTCTAAAGAAGGTTGGCGTCTTAACAACCAGTATGGGATCCATGCCAGGTAGTTGTTGTACTTGTTCTTTACCAGAAAGACCCTTCTGATACACCTCAGGTGGTAGAATAGGTATTTCGGTATATGGAAAATTTGGAACATCTTGAGTTTTGGTTTGAAACACTTGTCGGACAGTGGTATCGACATCCGTGGTGGGTGAGACCATATCGAGCAGATCCTTCGTACCGATGTCACCAGGGTCCAACAGATTGATGAGCATACATGCTCTTTTCCATGCCAACGGATTCTTGAAACCTTTGGTGTGAATGTCAGCGGCCATTTTCGAGGTCACCTCATACATGAGTACGTAGTTCTCCCGAGTAAAATGTTCATGGAGGGAGGTAATGGCTATGCCATGGGTCCTCTCAAGATGCCGCATAGTGGGGTTACGACCCGACCTGACCATCATGGAACAATAATTTGGGCGACTTTCCCGTCAGCGTTTCCCAAATGCTCATAGCGGGCAAACCCATAGTACGGAGGGTGACATCGGCTGCCACGATTTCAGCCTCAGGCGTTGAATGGCTTACACATCCTTGCCGTTTGCTGCCCCCGGACAAAGGAAACCGTGTGTGGTTACCCTGAATATGCATATGAGACCCTGAAGTAGATCTCAAAGATTGGGCACACCCTGCAAAATCAGCATCAGCAAATAAAGACAATGTCAAGTCATTGAAGTTGTCCCCAACCCATCCGGTCATTCTCTTAGATAGGCTGGAATTCACGTAGCACATCAAGTGATACAACTTTGCATCGTCATCAATGGTCCACTTTGTTACATTCCTGGCCAGGGAATTAATGGAACGAAGCAGATCGAAACGAGCAATCCTTGCCGCGTACAGCAGCTTCATCAGCACGCTGGCAGCGTGTGGTGCCAATGCACCTCTCTCAGACTCCCCAGGCGAGACGTCTTCCCCTTGGGTTCCTTGTTCATAAAACAATGGAGCGTCCGGATCAAATTCATGAGTACACCATGGACATACTTTCTTATTCTTGGGGTTCCCGGGACATGGTGCTCTAGACTTATGTTTCTTTGTTTCTTCAGGTAAACTTGGAGTGGATACGTGTTTCAGCTTCGTATCTTTTCCAACAATGTCCAAGTACTTCTCAACCGACAGTTTCAACAAACCTTCCATGTCATAGGTCATGGTCGATACCGGGGTACCATCATGAAGTTTGGTAGATCCCTTTCTCAAAACACAACCAAGGTAGAGCCCCAAGTCAGTCTCGGGCTCGATGTTGAGTTTTGATCTGAGCATCTCCCAACCCTTAGTCAGGTTCTCTTCCGGTCCTGCCAGCTTTAAGTCATCTACATAGATGACAAGAAGTTTAGTTTCTTATGAAAATACATAGAAGGCCATTCTTCTCCAACAGGAACGAAGTCGAGTTCTCGAACATTCCGATCACAATGTTGTTCCCACATTGTTCCCGAATCGGGGTGGCCGTACAAAGCTTTAACCAACCTTACAACTGGCCTACGGAGTTTTCGAATATCGACATCGTCTGGCCAAGCATCTTCGGGTAGCTCAACCCAACATGGTGGTCCGGTTAATTTTGCCTGAATGTATGCTTGAATAGCGTCGGCAAGTTTTACATTATGGCCCGGAAGACACCCATAGAAATCAGCCCATCTCGATGCCTCAAAAGTAGCTGGAGAATTGCCCAAGTCTTGGAAGAAAGCAGCCTCCCAGAATTGGTTCTTCACCTGATTACCAAGTAAGACACCTCGGCCTTTGAACTTCCTACTAGGGCTTCCTGCAGGCAACTGGTAGTTCTTCTCAACACAAATTCCATGTACTCTGGCCATGTGAACCTCTGTCTTGTTTGCTTTTGCTTCTCGAACAACGTCATCATATTCCCTTATAACACTGAAATCATAGACTCCAGCAGCATGTTGACCTAACCATTCCTTCCTCATGGCCTTACGTGCTTCATCGTTTTCCATCATTTCCTTTCGACCAACAGGCCTTGCAACTGCAGTGTTGAACATCTTGTTGATATTGATTCCATCACCATTTGATACTATCTTTTCTCGATGATCATCACAATGATTAATGCATGGCATGCATGGAAATGGATGGAAAACATCACTGAGGCCACGAGCGTCTTGGGGTACTTCGTCGGTGTTGTGCAAGGTCGCAGCAGCCACCACTTTCCCCTGGTTGAAGTCATACACTTTGTCGTTGTTCCAAGTAGCCTTCGGCCCCCTGCCATTCTCGATCTCAGACCATTCATCCCACTCCATCAAGAAGTCATCATCATCAGGTACATCAGTGTCTGATAGATCAGAATTGCATGGAGCAAGGGCAGGAATCCCTCTCCTGACGAGAGAAGTGGACCCTTTACCATATTGGAAAACTTTGCCCCTTCGGACGTAGTCTTGGGACATGGCTACTCCAGAAACATGATCATCTTTGTCGTCTTTCTTGGAAGATTTGGCTTTCTTGGCTTCTTTTGCCTTCTTCTTTTCTTCTTTTCTCTTTGCTCGCTCTTCACTCTCCTTGATTTTCGCCTCGCTCTTCTTCTTTTCTTCTTCAGCTTCAACCTTCTTCTCTTCGGCCTTGGCGATGCCCTTTCTGACGGTCGGTGACATCTTCCTCCACTCGTCAGGGGTATATTTTGATGGCCTAGGAGTAGTTGATATTCTGCGAAAACCACGTTCGTCAATACGATATGGATGACCGCGAGCATTGAGCTTCACCCATTCACCGTCGTCATTCAGGTATACAACCCCATCCCCGGCCTTTCCAATGGAGTAGTGTTCTGGCCCTCCTTTTGGAACATGAAGGTCTGGATGTGCGGGCTTGTCGATACCCGGTGGTCCCATTCTTTCAGATACTTCACCAAGGAGTCTTTCAGCTTCCAACTCCCCTTCAGTCTTTTCTTGTGGGACCTTCGACGAAGGTACACCATCACCACCATGACCATCGTCATCACCTCCATCTTCATCGTCATCACCATCATCCGGAGGAGGTGGCGGTAGGATTTCGGGGTTTCCTTCAAGACGATCTTTTACTTTTAGTCCCTCAATGGAAACATTAATCCTTTCATACTCTGACTTGCATGGGAATTCAAGAGGTTCTTTTAGTTCTACCCTTTCGGTGTAGTGCGGAGTCCTCAATTTGGCGACGGGTTTCTCAGCGTCATAAGCCAAGTTCTGTTTACTCCAATCACATAATGCCCATACCCTGTACTTTCTCGACCAATGGAGCCCGGGGCCGATGGAGTATCCGGCGAACACTCCGGGAATTCCCATGGGGTCAAACTTGTGTTGTTGTTCTCGTTCACGTGAACCACTGGGCTTGAAGTACACGAGGGCACCAAAAGGTATCATCTTCCCTTTGAATTCTTCTCCATGAAGTTTGCACCAAGAACTTACCTCATCATCGTTGGGCTCGATGTTGAGCAGGTGGCTTACGCATCTGATAGCGTACATCCAGAAGCACGGTGGAATTCCTGCTTCAAGTAGGCATGTCGTGGTTGCCACGAGCACAAACTGGTTAGTTCTTTCTGCAAGTGAGTTGTGCTTGGTCTTTCCGGCCAATGATGTGTCCATTGGGATCTTCAGGATCTTCATGGCCTTGTCGAACTGCGGGGCATCATCGGAGTATGCTTCTCTGATCTTACGACGGCCCATGAATTGTTTGACCGCCCGGATGACTGCGTCAGTATCCTTCCTAGCAGAAGGGTAAGATTGAAGCATCCCCGTAAATCTATCCCTGATGACAAAGATGGTTTTGTCGTCGCCATAGTCCTGTTCAGCAATACGACGATTGTCAACGTAGTCGAATGTGACCAGGTCCCCAAACTTCGTGAGCTTACGCTGAAACGCTCCTCTGAACGTCTTCCTGTGCTTCATCTTGGCACGCACGCACGACTCACAGTATGGGTTCTTATAGCGATGAGTTAGAAGATGAACCTTTGATCTTGCCTCATTCTTCAAAGTTCCCCTCTTACTCAATCGGACTCCTCCATCTTCCTCATCAACATCAATGACATCGTCGTCATCTTCACCTCCTCCATCTTCAGGAATCTCTTCAACCTCAACTTGATGATCTTCATCGACATCATCCGGTCCAATGCTGGGCTCGTACCCATCATCGTCAAACTCGGCATAGTCATCGGCATGGCACGACATTTCCTCAGCATCACCTGCATCACTTCCAACAGCTACTTCATGTTGATCACCTCTCAACTTTGCTTTCTTACGTTTCTTTATTGATTTCTTGGGAGATTCACCATCGGATCGTCCAACGGCGTCGGAAAGATCCTCAAGCTCATCCCCACTCTCTCCATCAATAACCAAAAGACCTTCGCCTTCTGACGTTGAGCACTCATCATCAAGGCTGCCATGATCTTTTCCACGCAGGATGATTTTAACTTTCTCTTCTCTTGATCGACACTCACATAAGGAATGTAGTCTTTGACAGTCATTTCGATGATGTTGCCATTGGGATCTAACATGAAAGGAGTTTTCCCAGTCGGCCATACGAACGAATAGCCAAGGTCAACGCACCGCTTGCCCATGGAGATTACGGAAGGCGTGTCTTCCAGGATGTGAGCTTCTGCTGGTTCGTTGAATGCCTCGAACTTGATACTTGATCGTTTGGTCGAACATGTTACCCCGTTTGCTGTATGGAAGTTGACGACTTTATCATCATATGTTGGGAGATCCATTCTACTTATTCGTGTGGATGAGATAAGATCATGACCACTTCCAGAATCCAATATGAATCTCTTATCTCTTTCTTCAACAGGAACAGTGATACACATCGTGTTACCCCTTTTGCCATATCGACCCTCGACATGTTGAACATAGTTCTCCACGAAGACCTCCCTGGATATCTCACCGTCCTCGATGTCGAACCTGATCAGAATGTCCAGACTGGGGCCGACGATGACTAGGACTTCATCAATGTCACTGTACTCGCCCTTCTCATCGATCAGGATAGCCATTGCCTTCCCTCGGCTCGATGCTAGTCTGCATGAATAAGACCATTGCTCATCTTGCCTTATCTGATCGGTGGGCTTGCCGACTTTACCATGACCTTTGGGGATGGTCTGGGATTTCCGGCTGCACTTCACGACGTCCTTCTTCACGTACGTTTGGATGCAAGTCTTGGACTCATCAAATCTGACCTTCTTCTTGACGACATTCGATGCAACCTTGTGGAATGTCCTTTCGTCATCACTCCATTCATGGACAAGTGCAGGAGTAGCCTTTGAGCTTGATGCTTCGGTGTTCGGAGCAGTGTTGAAGAGATGAGGATCGTGACGTTTGTTGCATTTGTCTCCGTATCGGCACTTGCCCTTGGCCCAGTGCCAGCATGGTTCATCAATCTTCTTGGTCTTGTTCGCTGGAGATTGACTTCTCGGAGTTCCTGGCTTTCGACCATTACCTTTCGTGTTCTTGTTCGCATCAAACACCTTTTGGTCGTGACTGTATTCACAATCTTTTCCTTTTCTGCATGCTTTCTTGATGAAATGGAAATGACATGGGATCTTCTTCTTGGATCTAGGACTAGCACTTCGGCTGTTTGACCGTCCGCTTCCTTTCCCTTGACCTTTCCCTTTTCCTTTTGCATGCTGTTTTGGTTGAGGTGATGGTAGAACTGGAGCTGCCTCAGCCTTGGCCTTCGCCTTAGGTGCTGCCTTCTCCTTGGGATTGGCTTTAGCCTTCGCCTTCGGATTGGCATCTGGTGCAGCAGCAGTTGGATTTGGTGCAGGAGTAGTGGGTTTGCCACCACCTGCAAAGTCTCTTGCGTACTTCTCTCTGGCGGCCACATGCTTGTCTTCTCTGATCCTGGATATGTGCCTTTCGATGACGTCCAACAGGTAGCGATAGCTTCGTCTTTGATCTCCTTCAATCAATGATTCGTACTGCTTGATGTCGAACATCATGAGACTCGAATTCCGAATCTTCTTGTACAGAGAGTCACGAAGCCAATCATCAGGAGGTACATCATCCGGCATCATGTTTGACACCATCTCCATCCACTTCTCGTAGAACACTTCCAGGTTGGAGTCACCGAGATACTTCATCGATACGATGTGCTCCATGGTGAAGGCTGTCTCTCGTTGACCTGGTGTCCTGAAGTGTTCCAGAATCATAGCCAAAATTTCTCGTCCCATAACATAGGTTCCTCTTCGACTATGACTCTGTGTTCTCAATCTTAGTTTAATTGCTACATGACGAGCAACATCACCGGCTTGGGCTATCACGTTCGACAATGCGATTGACAACTTGGCGTCGATTGACTGATAAGGACTTTTGGCTTCAAGTAGGTGTTAACTTTTTTGAGGTAGGTGTTTGTTTTGTGCCAAGCACTGGCACCACTTCAGAATCTTTTTGTATTACAGTCTCAGTCTGGTATCATGGCAGAATATATGTCAGATTGAATTGATTGTAGACTAAATGCCAGAGAAGGAGATGCCAGATGAATGTCAGAAAACTGGTTTTGTCATTGGAGATTTAAACTCTCTGTCGATAAAATCCAAAAGTCCAAACATAACAATAAGTTTGGGCTTGCAGTTGCTCGTGGCTGAATATGAGAAAGCAACGATCAGACATACCCCATTGGCATAAAGTGGTCAGCGCTAAGAGCGCTATTACTATTATAAAGTGGTCAGCGCTAAGAGCGCTATTATTATTATTACTGTTACTATGAAACTTCCACATGATTGTCAACAGCCAGCGCATCTGTCGAGTGAGTACTGAAGCGAAACAATACATATAAAAGCACATGTCTGAAAATCTCTTGACAATGATGCAAGAATGACTCTCAAGCTGGTTCCTTTTGTCGGCCACGATGTGCACTATGTCGACTATGTCGATAAGCAAAAGACCCAAGATTGGGACATCAACGCAATGTCCTGTCAGATGGTGCTTTCTTTCGAGAAGCAAAAATTGATAGCAAGGTTGTGTGGACAAAATGTTTTCGAGTGTCACCTATTTGGGGCAGCCATCTGCATATCAAAATCGTAGGCATTTTCAATGCTACCTGTGGTCCAAACTGCAATGTCATTGCTTATTGAGTTTGCAGCACTGACCTGCAGCAAGGCAAAGCTTTTTGGTTAAATGGATCATGGGCTTCAGCGGCTGCAGCCCCTTGACTGTCCAGCGCACATGCCAAATCAGACTTGCGCATTGCAAATCACAAAAAGTACCAGCTGTTTCGCGTGAGGCGATGTTGGTGAAGGATATAGTCTCTTCTTTGCCGGGTTTTTCTGCTCCTTCATCTGCTCCATCTCGTTTCGTCGGCGGCACAAAGCAAATTTTGTGGGTCAACTTGAAGTCAAACAATGTCTGGCCATCAGTTTTTTGCCCAGAAGGTGTAGCCTTGTGGTAGCAGACAGTAGCCTCAGGCTTGATTTTTCTTTGGTTGAATAGCACTTCTGAAATTGTCTGCACAGCACCGTTGAGGCAAACCAAGGCATCTGAGGAAGCAATGTGAAAAAGCAAAGCTTTCTCAGGTAGTGTGTCACCTTCCTTGAACAACTTGAACGATCCCCTGCCAAATCCAACCAAAGGCGACATTGCTTTGAGACTGAGCTCATGGGAGGTCTGGTTGACCAAATAGAGCTGGTGGTTGGTGCGGATCTGGAATCCAATGGTATCTTTTCCTCCAAACTTCGTCTCAAATAGAAGCGTCTCTGCAATTTTGTCACAAGGAAGCAAGCATTCTGCAGGCACTTCCTCCACTCGACACCTTTTTGGGCTCGGTTCAGCCTCCGATGTTTTTTCTTCACTGTTTTGTCTCTTGTTGTTGGGTGAAGAATTGTCTGCATCTTCACTCACTGAATACTTTTCCAAAAATGCGTCAAGCCACTTGGAAAATTCATCGCCGAAATCTTCATCAGAACGCCACTTCAGCATCAAGTGCTTTGGCAGCACCAGACTTCGATCTTCACCTTCACCTGTCACAACAAGAAGATTGGTAATTGGAATTGCGGGAAGTGCATCCAGGAGGTCTGGGTTGACTTCTTTCTGAAATGGCTGAGCGCCAGGAATTTGAAAGCCTTCCAGCTTCACTTTCTCCACCAACTCTTCGAGCAAAGTCGCGCGAAGCCATTCCAATTCTTTGGCCTTCTCTCCGACACCAATGTAGAACAAGCTGGTCCCAGCATTCAATTGGGTCCGGAGGCGGCAAAAAGCACCTGCAAAATCACCAACTCGGGGGAAGAGGTCCACGATCAGCACAGCTGGAAATTTCTCCAGGTCAACTTGGTTGAAGGCCTTGCGAAAGACCTCTTCTGCAGCAGGACGGCCAAACTGACAATGCTTGGCTGCTCCAGAGATGTGATTGCTTGAAGTTGTGCTTGGGAGGCTGTCATCAGCCATGTCTTCCATTTCCTTCAAGTCCTTGGCGGCCATTTGCTTGCAAGGATCAGTTCGCCCAGCCTTGCGAAGCTCCGACTGAAAGAAGGCATTTGTCTTTCCAAGGTCAACCACATGACCTGGGAAGGCCCAACGAGCAGGGTAAAGCAGAGGTCGGCTGTCTCTCTGATCGCATCTGTCAGAAAATAAGACGCTGAACTGATGGTCCAAGTTGTGCCCTCCTTGTGCCAGAAGCTGCATGCACGCATTTTCCTCCAGGAATGTTTTTCCTTTCTGGTACGAAAAGGTAGGTGCGAAAATGATTGCAGCCGAGTTGGTATTGTCGTGCAACGCCCACGCAAGGCAGTTGATGTGATCATTCTGCCGTCCAGCTGGAAACAGACAGGGTGCGGTCCAATTCATGAGGACCAAGGTAGGAACATCTGCAGCTGCACCAGCTGTGTTTTGGTTGCGTAGCTTTCTCAAAATTTCCATGCGAAATGAGAGGACCTGTGGAACGATGCTATCACTTCCCTTGTTGACTCCTTCCCAGCACAGGAAGCGAACACAACCATCAAGATAGGCTTCCACTGATTCCACGATTTTCCTGTGTTCAGAAACGACATGTTCCTGCTTCGCATGCTGGCGAGCCATTGCCACTGATGCGACCTTCGATTGCCAAATTTCGAAGACCTTGATGTCATAGTCCATTTTCTTCACAACATGGTCGAACTCATCTCTCTTCAGCTTGTCTCGCATTTCCACCTGCCAGCATTGTGGAACAAAACAAACTCACAATTATCCTAATGATTGGGGAGAAGATTCAACAGAAAAGGTGTTTTGGTGCAGAGGCCATCATCAAGGCAACTTCATTGCAACGCCGACTAGTAGACCAAAAACTTTGAGGGAGGGAATAAAGCTTGAAATTATTATCTTATCATTGTTTTCGTCATTATTATGGGTTATGCTACTCATCAAACAACGACTACCACGTCAAGAAAAGAGCCCCTGCCTCTTGGGAAGAAGACACCGGCGCACGAAAAAGAGATTCCTCCAGCAAAGCCTTGAAACAAGGCATGTGGGTCGCAATGGCAAAGGATTCGGACTTCTCCAGTAACTGCGCGGCCAGCTCCATGTCAATGCGCTTGCATCCAGAGGACCACTCATCCAGTATCTTCTTCTGGACTGTCTCCATGGTGATGGGATGCTCAGAGCAAAACTCATCTGCTAAGGAAACGAGGCAAGCTGCTTTTTCAGCCAGTAGCTCACAAGCTCTGTCATCCGGCTTCTTCTGGCTGCGCTTCTCACAAGACTGGTGCTCCTGCTCCCAATGAATCCTGAGAACCATAATTCTCAAGGACCTGTTGCTGACTCTCAATCTCTGTTGCCACTTCCTGTTCTTGGCTGGGAAAACGTGTCCTGGGAAGAGACGTTTTGAAGCCAAATTCTCCTCAGTCCAAGCACAATTCTCCCATCCAAGAGTTCCAACATGGTTGAGGATCTCATCCAGCACGTCCTGAACAGCGAGAAAAGGATAGTACACATAAAGAAAAACTTATCTACTATTTTTCCCTGGAGAAGTGACAAAGTTAGGGGTGGTGTCACACAAACACTATAACTTAAAAAAAAATCCAAGTAGTCCTTGGGAGCGCTTTCGAAGAGGAGCTTCAGTGCAGTTTGCTTGCGACCGCGAAGTTGGTGAGCCGCAACAGACTGCTGGTTGTACTTTCGCAGGAAAGTAGTGTAGTCGGTGCCTCCTGAAGCCAACAGACGTCTGACCATGAAGGCAATTTGGATGAGGTTGGCTGCCTTTCTAAGGGATCCTCTCGTGCTCAACTTCAGGTTGCACAAGACCTCATCTTCCTTGCTGTTTTGCCGCATATGCTGAACCCAAATGACTGAGACGGAATCGAATAACTTCGGGCAGAAGCTTTTCAAGTCATCCAAGGAGACCTCTTCTTCAAAGACTGACAAAAGAAGAGCGAAGAGACTGGTAAGTCGAGCACGTCCTTTCAAATATCCCAGGCTAAAAGGCTTAAGTGCTGACTCTTCAGATCCCCAAAGGCTGGGAAGACCAGCTGCCTTCTCAACTGCCAATGGCTGAGCCATCAGAATCACATCTCCGCTGGTTATGAAGCCATCCTTGAGGTACATTGCCATGAGGCCCAAAGCCAAATCACGTCCTGGAGCAGGTTTCACCCCACAGCCATCGGTCCAGCTGAAGGACGACACATGGATAGCAAGTGGTGGCGACTGGGCCAATTCATCTTCCAGCACACTGGGAACTACTTGGTCGTGGTGATAGCAGATATCTGGTCTTTCAGGCCATGTTTCCAGCAGCCAAGTAGCGAAACGAGCCTTGTCTGCTGCCGTCTTCATTTTGTCTTCCAAGTAGCTTCCTGGGCCAGCTGGATAGTTCTGAAGAATGGTTCTCATTTTGGCCAGCCACTCCTTTGCGAACTGGGACGCATCATCCACACACTCATCATCAATTTCAATTGTCTCAACCTCTGGTGCATCAGACACCATTGCCATGTTCGAATTGGGGGGAGCTAGTCAGCCTGACAAAGCAACGCAATGCCAGCTCCACTTGAAACTCCAAGCTGCTATGAGCCATCAAGTTGCAAAACGACAAAAGATTGCAGCACTTGATGCTGCTCTGACAAACATATTTTCCAATTTCACTGTCATTATTATTATTTATTATTTCTATTACAGCGCCCAATTGGTCGCTACCTACATATTCATATTTAATAAGCGCCCAAACGGTCGCTAACCTACATAGGGAAGATAACCGAGGCAAACCGTGCAAATGCCAAAACTGAATTCTGAGCTGCTGTTTCTGATTCTGTGACTGCTCATGCCTTTCTGACACAACAACTTCAAATGGATCCCTCATGCCATTTTTTTTTCACTGAAAAGCATTGCGCAACGCATGCAACGCATTGTAGAAAAAAACGTTCTGACCTGCTCTCTTGCCTCTTCTGCGTCCACTTTTGGGAGCTGGGTTTTCTACAGGTCTAAGAGCTGGCACTACCCTAGGTGCTGCCTTTGAAGAAGGAGAGATCGATGAAGTAGGCTGGCTTTCAGCTGAAGGTTTGCTACCCGAAGCTGATGCAGTCGCACTTGGGATGCCTTCGTCATGAGCAGGCATTTCAGCTGGTGCGGCTGACTGGTCAGCTGACTGCATACCACCAGTTTCATCTCCTCGACTTCGAACTTCTCGACTAGAATCGTCTGGTGACAAAGGCCTCTTCAAGGCATTTGCTGCAGCAGGGCCAGGTTGTGCAGGCTGACTGGGTTCTGAAGATACCTTGGAGTTCCACAAACATTCCAAGGAATCATAGTGGCGTCCTTTGTGAGTCACTGGGCGCTTCTGAAGCTTCTGCTCGAGGATGCGCAAGGTTGCAGCGGCAGCAAGTTTCCTTTGACGCTTTGACAGTTTCCGATTGGAATCTGACTTTGACTCAGTGGAGGACAGGTCGTCAGCCATGGCAGGAAAAACTGGCAGCACAGAGACGCAGAAACAGAGCACTGGAGAGAAAAAATAATAGGTCAATGAAATGGGAACTTCATAAGAAGTGACTAGTTGGGTGCACCTGCTGCTCCTACCTGATGCTCAAGTCAATTTGAGTTTATCTGAATTGTTTCCTGCCACTGCCTCGTCTCATGGGCCTGGTGAGCCACAAGATAAACGGTTCATCTGACTGACTGGCATGCCCAAAAAAATTCCACACAGTGAGCCACCAGATAAACGGTTCATCTCACTGACTGGCATGCCGAAGAAAAATCCACACAGTGAGCCACCAGATAAACGGTTCATCTCACTGACTGGCATGCCAAAGAAAAATCCACACAGTGAGCCACCAGATAAACGGTTCATCTCACTGACTGGCATGCCCAAAAAAAACCACAGTGAACCACAAGATAAACGGTTCATCTCACTGACTGGTATGCCAAAAAAAAAATCCACAGTGAACCAGAAGAGAAGCGGTTCATCTCACTGACTGGCATGCCCAAAAAAAACCACAGTGAACCACAAGATAAACGGTTCATCTCACTGACTGGTATGCAAAAAAAAAAACACAGTGAACCAGAAGAGAAACGGTTCATCTCACTGACTGGCATGCCCAAAAAAAAACCACAGTGAACCACAAGATAAACGGTTCATCTCACTGACTGGCATGCCCAAAAAAAAACCACAGTGAGCCAGAAGAGAAACGGTTCATCTCACTGACTGGCATGCCGAAGAAAAATCCACACAGTGAGCCACCAGATAAACGGTTCATCTCACTGACTGGTATGCCAAAAAAAAATCCACAGTGAACCAGAAGAGAAACGGTTCATCTCACTGACTGGCATGCCCAAAAAAAACACAGTGAACCACAAGATAAACGGTTCATCTCACTGACTGGTATGCCAAAAAAAAAATCCACAGTGAACCAGAAGAGAAACGGTTCATCTCACTGACTGGTATGCCAAAAAAAAACACACAGTGAGCCACAGGATAAACGGTTCATCTCACTGACTGGTATGCCAAGAAAAAAACACAGTGAGCCACAAGATAAACGGTTCGTCTCACTGACTGGCATGCCAAAAAAAATAATCCACAGAGAAAACAGTTGATGCATTCCCCTTACTGTAAGCGCTGGGGGTCAAGCGCTGCCTATTAATATAGTTTTGGACTGTGCCCAGGTAATGGTCGTCCCTAACACGCTAACAGCAGTTCAGATGAAAAAATCGAGGGACAGCAAGACTGACTGTGAAAGCTGCAGCTGTATCTCTGTGGGTGGCTTCCTGCTCTATCCCAGGATGGCCTCTTAAAAACCATTGTTGTCAGAGAAATGTGTGATCAGGTAGCTGCAGTTCAAGCTAAGCTTATCCAACAGATCTCTGCACACTTGACTGTTTTCAGCGGCTATCCCAGGAACGACCGTGAAATCCAGGTCGAAATTTTTGTTGGCCAGATCCCCATCGAGATTTCAGGGGATATCCCAGGATTTCCCGTGAAAATTGGTGAAGCTAATCCATGTGAAGTACATATTTCAGAAGAGAAAAAAACATATCAATGTAAACAAAATGCTGCCCGTTTTTTTTCTACAAGGTTTAGGGTTTAGGGTTTAGCCTTCTACTGCAAAATCATGGATGCTTCAAGTATGTTCAAAAAAAAAACTTTCACAGAGTTGGAGGCCAGAAGCTGCCCTGTTTTCCTTTTACTCAGCGGTAGTGGTAAAAAAAAAAATCACAGAGTTGGAGGCAAAAAGCTGCCCTGTTTTCCTTTTACTCAGCGGTAGTGGTTTAAAAAAAAACTGTCACAGAGTTGGAGGCACGAAGCTGCAGTGTTTTCCTTTTACTCAGCGCAGTAATGATTTCAAAAAAACTTTCACAGAGTTGGAGGCAAGAAGCTGCCCTGTTTTCCTTTGACTCTACGCAGTAGTGATTTCAAAAAAATCTAAAGACAGGGAAAACAAAATCGCTTCGCAGCATCACTTCTTCTGGTTTTCCTGGGGGTCATTTTGGAAAGACCACTGCTGCTGCCAGTCCCGGCGCCAACGATAGCGCCCTTGAAGCAACTTCCAACCATCGTGGCTGGAATGGATTCTCTTGTATGTTGTCCAGTCAGCAGTCGACACCCGTTCCAACCTTGCTGCTTCACAGCATGAGTTCCACAAAAAAAAAAAAAGTCTCTAAAATAATAGGTTTGTTCCTAACCAAAAAAAACTGTTTGTCCCTAAAATAAAAGGTTTGTTCCTACTTGGGTTTGTTCCTAAAATATAAGGTTTGTTTCTACTTGGGTTTGTTCCTAAAATAAAAGGTTTGTTCCTACTTAGGAGATCTCCTAAAATATAAGGTTTGTTCCTACTTGGGTTTGTTCCTAATATAAAAGGATTGTTCCTACTTGGGTTTGTTCCTAACATGAAAATGTCTCGGTTGTTCCTAAATTTTAAAGATTTTGTTTGTTAAACTGAAGGATTTCTCCAAACATGTTCTCAAACTCATCATCAGCATGATCGCATATCTCACAAGATAAACCAAACTGCTCCTTGTCAGAGAATGTTCGCCACAGTGGCACAAAACGGTAAAGAAAACAATTTGCTAAATGGTAGCAATTTATCCATGGGAGATTGACAAATTAGCACAAGGGAGACACACCCGGGTGCTAAGAAATAAAGAATGATAGTTCAAAAGCAAGGAACTCTCCAGCTGCATTGACCATCGGGAAGGTCTCATTGCGGTCTTTTTCAACAACCCATTCATGGCGCAGCTCGCGACAGTACTCCGTATAGGTTTGGCCTTGTGCATTTTTCAACTCCCCCTTTGGAAAAAAACGCTCCAACTCAAGGAGAGCCACCGTGCTCTGGTCTGATGGGCTTGGTAGCATTGCAGCCGCAGCTGGTCGGCACATAGGAGCAGGTGCTGCCATCAGGGAGGCTGGTCTTTTCATGGTGCGAGGCAGGACTGTTTCTTTGATCCAAAAAAAACTCACAAACAATCGAGTTTCCAACAAAATTTCCCTTGAAAGAGGTCCTCGGGGTGAATGGGGTCCTGGGTCCGCGCGCGCGCGCATGCTAGCTTCAATTTGGAGCCCTTGACGCGCGCGCGCGCGCGGACCCAGGACCCCTTTCACTCCGAGGACCCCTTTCAAAGGAAATTGTGTTTTCCTCGGGCAGGACTGTTTCTTGGCCAGTAGCGCTTCAATCACAAAGCGACATCTCAAACATGTTTTTTTTTATGTCTAAGACACTTTCTTTGCCAAAGCACTTCAGGATTCAATCACAAAGCGACATCTCAAACATGATTTGGCTAATGTCTAAGAAAGTTTCTTTGCCAAAGCACTTCAGGATTCAATCACAAATCAACATCGCAAAGCAATCTGCAGCAAGGCATCTCATTTTCTCTTTTCAATCCAAATGCAAAATCTTGAAGATTGGCTGGGGATATTCAATCAACATCCTCAGCGTCAGCTTTAAGCTGACAAATGTGGCCAGCTGAATCCAAAACGTAACGACGCCTCTTCTGTTCCACCCAGGCTCGACATTGAAGGCACCCAATCCTGGCGCTTCTGCACCTGGAGCATCCATAGCGCTCGATCTTCTCTGAATCTGCCTAGCGGGCCAAGCCAAATTGGTGACTTTACGTGGTCATAAATGTGTTAGGGATATTATCATATGATATAATTATAAAGCGTCCTGCGCTACCTACTTAATAGGGGACCCATTATAGAGCGCTCTGCGCTACCTACGATGCCAAAAATCATAATACATATTATAATATATCAATGGATCGCCAGCTCTGATGCAACTGCAGCAACATTGTCTGAATTTCTGATCACCGACTGTTTCTTTCCCTTTACATCTTCAAGATAGTGGTATACCTTGACATTGAAAAGTTTGAAGTCTCGCCCCTAGCTGAAACAGAAGCCCAATAATATTGTCATAGACATCATATCAGAGTCTCCGAACATTGACATGTGTAATTCCCTAAAGAAGCCTCAACCACATGTGACTCCGGAGGAGCATTGGCACGGTCTGAGGGTTCTGCAGCCGCGGGTCTGCGCATGGGCGGTCGCGATCCAGAAGGTGCTGCAGCAGGCTTGGCCGCCGCGGCTACTGCAGCGTCTGCTGGTGCTGCAACTGCAGCACCTGGCAGAGCTGCTGCAGGTCTTCTCATCTTCGGCTGTCGACATGACTTGGCTGCAGCAGCAGGTCGCTTCAGCAACACTCTGACACGACGAGGTGCCGGATCCGGCTGAAACAGGGCTTCATCTGGCAAATCTGTGACGATCTCAGGCATTTCATGCTCCTGCAAAACCAAAGAAAAGACTGGAGGCTCCTTGGACAGCCGATGCTTGTTAGCATGGCACAAGCCTTCCAGCCATGCCTGCGCCTCAAAGAGTCTCCATGGATCCGACGACACGGCTTGAGCAGTCTTCAGGTACTGCTCCAACTGATCTTCAGACCACTGCCTTCTGTCGGCAATCGTCAAGAGGTCCCGCTTGAAACTGCCAAGAAGCTGAGCTGGAAGCATCAGCTGAGGTGGTTGCGACGCTTCGGCCGAGGACATGAACCTGGCAGTCTGAAAAAAAATACATTTCATTGCAGCAGCGGTGAGAACCGGGTAATTCAACCATGGGACGGTCCAAGAACTAAAAGGTACAACATGAGCGATTGTGAAAACCCTAGGTTCACGGAAAGGACATCCACAAATTTGGGAAGGTCCCATCGCTTACCACACGTTTGTACAATAATGATATATGGTAAACTTGGGGGGTATCGCTTGCAGGAAACTGCTGCATTTATATATATATATATATGTGTGATGAACTATGAATAATATGTGATATTTGGGTATCGCTAATGTGGATATTAGAGAAATATGATGACATAACCTTGAAAAGGGGTATCGCTAATTTGGGAAGGTCCCATCGCTTACCTCGTGTTTTTAACAATTTCCATCAATTTCCATAAACCAATGTCCGTCGAATACATATTTAGTATTGCCGGGGTTTTTGCGGTTGCTCACATACTGAAACGACTTTGAAGAACAGGAAAAAACCAAGGCACTGCTTGAGAATCAGCACAACATCCCTGGGGTCTTCAGGAAAATCCTTCCAGTTTGGGTTGTGGTTCTCCACCATTTGGGCACGGTCAATTTGCTGTCGCAAGACAAAGCGCCAAACATGGTTTGAATCAGGCTGAAGGTGGGTCGCTGTGAGCCCTTGCACGTGCATGCTCAAATGTCCAAAGAAAGCTTGCCAATCCCTAGTAGCATCCAAGACCTCCACCTGCATCTCGGTTGCCATTGCTGGCTTAACATGGTGCGTCATGTAATTGGCAAATTGCAATGGCGTTTCCAGGGTGCCAGCCTTGTTCAAAATCGTCGCAACGCTTGAAAAGCGCTGATCCAGCTCATTCTTTGTGTGGCCAGTGACCATAAACTGAAACTCCACTGAATCAAATAAACCCCTTCCCACAAGGAAGGCACCGAATTGGGCCAAATAGGCATTCTTCGTCTCCCTGGTGCAATTGTCCGCTCCAATGATGAGATGTCTTGGCAAGCAATAATCTGGTCCTCTATTTTCGACAACAAGTTGGCATCTGTCCAAAAGGTGGGCCAAGCAAGTTGCAACCATGTTGCTGTCCTTCTTGGCGTCAGGCGCAAGAATATAATAAACCTCGCAGAGGCCAATTGCCACAGCTCCAGTGAGATGCAAGGCCGGCCTTTGGACATTGGCGAAGGCTACATTGGCTTTCAAGTTTCTGGGACATCGAAATTTTGCCTGGTCCATCCCGTCCACCAACACCTTGAGGAAGCTAGTCGAGGAGTTCTCCATCTTAAAATTTGAATCCTGCTTTGACAATCGGTTGCCCCTGACATTGACAGATCGGTCCATGTCACATCTGTTGAGGTGCTGCTGCTTCAACTCGTCAATCTCCTGGCGCTCCTTCTTTGAAGTCAGCTGCGAACGCCTCTCATCAAAATCAGCACAAACTTGACATCGTACTCCTTGACCATAACCCTTGAAGCATAAAATCCTTTTCCAGTGTCGATTGAAAGCTTTGGTGAAGGTATCCCGGGACACACGTGGCTCATCCGACTTGTTCAGCTCGTAGACATGCCACAAAGAAGCCAAATTCTCCTGATTGAGGAAGCGCTTCGGGACCAATGCCCCCTGGTTGCCAACACCAACAGACATTGAATATAGTGGATGGCTAACATCGTGGACAACTTCATGCACTTGATCTGCATCAGGAAGTTCTTCCACATGGCGATGGCCACCATCTTCCACTGGTGTCAGCTCTGCAAGACCTGTATATAAGTTGAGGAACCAAACATCAGCCTCATCCATGCGAGGCTTCTCCTTGGGCATCCGGGCGCCTTTTTCAGGGAGAGCAGCATGTCCAAGCTTAGCCAATTTCACCATGTCGTCCACTTGCTTGTGGCCTACTGAGTGGCAATACTCCCAAAAGGGCCTGCACACTTTTTGGCCACCCATTTGCCAATCTATGCGAGCAGTCTTTACAGATAAAGCATCCACGAAAGATTTCACCTTTCCAAATAAATTCTGGAGTCGAACCTGCTGATCCTTCAAATTTTCAGCACGTCGATGTTCGATTTCTGCTTCATCAAACTTCAGGTAACATTGCAATCGGCAGCTGCAATGCTTTTGAAGATTTCCAGGCTCAGCATCAGATTGAACGTCAGAGGGAAGACTTACGGATCTTGCTTCAGATGCGTCTTTGTTATCATCTTCAGATTCAACATCAGGAGGCAAGCTTGGTGCATCAGACAGCGTATCTGACATTGCAGCAGAGAGTTCAGTGGAAAGTGCCTAAGGTAGCGGCATTCTCACCATCATGATCATGGTCAGCCTATAAAAACTATCGCAAAAACACTCACACATGAATTTAATTATCTGCTACATCATGTTAAGTTACGTCATGCTTTTTTTTGTCCGCTGACTCGTGTTGAGCTGTCAAACGTCATTTTTTGAAAACGGCTGCAGATTGCACCGAATGGAAAAACGTTTGCACTCGAAACAAACCAAAATGAAATGATCCGTCCCAGAAAATGACCTCTGCATGCAACGTGGTGGCACTACAGCTGGCACTAAAGCGGCATGCCTCTAATTTTTTTCCATCCTCATTTGAAGTCAAAGTCAAACTCAGGGTTATATTCTCCTTCCGGTTCATGAAGCAATCCCAAGATCTTCAGCCGCAAGTTGTCCAGTATGGCCTCGACGTGCTCCATGACTGAAGCCAAAGCTTCAGAACAACGCCAGTTTGTCTCCCACTCATCAATGTAGTGTAACGCCAGTCTCAAATCGCTGGCCAAATGCTGCAAGCGAGGCACCGTATACGATTGAGCTGCAATCAAATCTCGGAAGCGTCTCTTGTCACCTTCAGTCTCCCTGAGCACGGCCACTGGAATGTGAGTCGAACTTCCACGGACGATGACGCCACGAAATGTCGCCACAAAAACTTCGGCACGCATCAGGTCCAGCGTCTCTTGGAAGTTGTCAGTCAACTTGCGCGCAGCAATGCAGCATTCTTTCAACAGTGCCATGCCAAAATCTGCCATGAAAATTTTTTCCTCCTCTGACAACATAGAAATGGTCTGGAGGAACAGAGGCAACAGGTTCCACTGCTCTGCATGCAGCCACACTTGATGGTAAGCCATTGAATTGATAGCAGCAAGATCGCTATGATATGAAAAACGCGGTTTCGAGGTCTCTGGAAAATTAGCTGCGCGAGAACACAGAATGTTTAAAAGCGCTTCAAGCGCTACTATTAATTAATTATAATATAGCGCTCAAGAAGCTGCTACTATTAATTATATATAGCGCAAGATGCTGCTACCTATTATTATTATTATATAGCGAAGAACAGGCGGCTGCAAACCAGTGCAAATCATGCAAAAAGTGATGCTGACACTTCCACGCACAAGAGGCAACATAACTGTGAACAATGATCAATTTCTCAACGGAAGATTCTGAAAGATCAACATTCCTTTCGTTCTCACAAAAAAATGTCACTTCCAGTGAGCCCCCCACCCTCTCCTCATATTGACAGCCATTTTCTGACATATCATCTGACATTGGCTTTGGCATCTCCTTCTGACATTTAACCCAATCTCCTCAGTGTGAAATATTCTGACGTGGTGCTTGCTTTTCCTTTGGCATCGCAACACTCTAAATTTACAAACCAAGAATCTGAGGTGCCAGTGCTTTGCACAAAACAAACACCTACCTCAAAAAAGTTAACACCTACTTGAAGCCAAAAGTCCTTTCGTCTGCACGAGCACCGAAAGATTCGTCCAAAAGCTTCAACATTCTGTTGAGGCCGCCAGGTTCTTGCATTTCTTGAACCTCCAATTGGTTCAGGATTTGCCTTGGCTCTCCTTGGCACGACAGATAGATCAACATAGCCATTTCGCTGTCCTCAAGGCGATACAGAGCACGCTGTGCTTCGATAATCTTCTTCCAGTCCTTGTAGTGCGCTCTGTTTCCTCGGAACGTTTCAATACGCACTTGGGACAAGCTTGGCTTCGATCTGTCTCCGGGCTTTGCACTCTGTTGCAAGAGCGCCCGGATTTCTGATGTCCGTGCCGTGGATGTTTGATCCGTGTCATCTTCTGGATCATCATCTCCTGGAGGGTCGCCGCCCCCGCCTCGCACGGCACGCTCTACCCTGGGGCGCTGCCCACGCTCCGGTCGCCGCCGGTTCTCGGGTGGTCGCTGCCTTTCATCCACCGGTCGCGGCCGGTCATCGGCAGGCCTCTCCTCTCTTCTTGGTCTTGGAGGTGGCCTTTCTTGCCTCCTTCTCGGTTCCGATCGGTCTGTCACCGATATTGTGGGGTCGCTGGTCCGTCGGGACTCCTCAGCTTGCTCTTGGCCTTCTTCACCTTCATATGAATAGTATGACTCGTAGGTGTACGACCCTTCTGAGCCTTCTCCACCATCGTCGTCATCATCTCCAGGTGGAGGAGGAGGAGCTGCCTTCTGCTTCTTGGCCGGTTGGGCTTCCTTCTTCGGGGCTTTGTTGCTCTTCTTTCCACTTGATGCCGGAGGTGGCGGCGCTGCCGGCTCCTCATCCTTCGGCTTTAGCCGCTGCTCCCGCTGTCTTGCGAGATCAGCAACTTCCTTGCCGCAGGCTTTACAGCCGAACTCACCTCGAGGCAAAGCCCTTCCGCATCTGCCACATACCAAATCTCCATCCCTTGGAAACGCTGTCCATTCCTTTGGCACGGGACGGGACGCACTGGCCTCTGCCTTCTTGGGTGGCCCTGCCTCCCTCCTCACTGGCCTTGATGGCCCCGGAGTCGCAGCTCCTTCCACTGGCCTCTTCTTAGCTTCCGGCTTGCTAAGGGGTTTCGGCAACGGCGGTTTCGGTGGCTCTGGTGGCTTGCGTGGTTCCGGCGCATCCGGCTCCTTCGGACGGTTCCTTCCTTGCCATTCTTCCCATTCCTCGTCATGCCACTGGCTGCCATCCCAAAAGTACCATTCACCTCCCTCAAAGGGGTACCATCCGGGCTGGTAGGTCTCCTCACGAGCCTCTCGGTCCTTCCGGATGGCGGTGTCCACAGCCTTACGGACAATGTCTTCGACATCTCTTGCTGTGTACTTGCCCTTGCCTTTGCTCTTGCTTCGGCTCTTATTTCCTTTGCCCTTGCTATGGCTTCGGCTCTTACTGCCTTTGCCTTTCTCCCCTTTCTTTCCTTTCAGCGAGCCCGATCGTTCCTGTCCTTTGGACCCCTTATCCTTATTCTTCCCCTTTCGCCGTGGGGATCTTCCTCGGTGTGAGGCGCTGCCTCTTTCTCGGTCTGGGCTCTCGGCCTCTCTAGACCGTGGCTCGCCCTTGCGTTCCCGAGCCTCTCTGCAGTGGCTGTCACTGCTATTTTCTTCTGACCAGTCTGCCTCGGAGACCGGTGGCGGCGCAGCCGCTTCTGAGGTCGCTGCCTCTTCACGTGGCCCTGCCACTGGGGCATCCGCCCCTGTTGACGGCGCAGCCGCTTCCCCTGTCATGGAGCGCAAGCTCCGCTACCAATGCGGAGTGCACAGGGGGTGAAAGCTAGAAAGTCAAAACGCGGAGTCGCTGCTATCTTTTTGCTGCAAAACGTTTGGGCCAAACTACGGCCGGTATGTGAAGTGTGAAACACTATGGCAAAAACATGCAACCAGCATTGACAACCGACATGTAGCACTCACATATATATGTTCTTTCATTGCTTCCTAGAACCCACCCTTCTTTTATTTTAAGGGGCGCTAAACAAACGGGTCACTTTGGTAGGTCTGGGAGTCGCCTCCGAAAGTCAGGAACCCCTGCCCTGATTCAGCGGCCAAATCGCATACGTGTCAAAGGTGCCCCATGTCTTTCTGGTTGGTGGTTTGAACCCCGCTGAAAATGATGGAGTTCGTCAGTTGGGATGATGAAATTCCCAAAATTAATGGAAAAATACTCCATTCATGTTCCAACCACCAACCAGCTTTGTTAGTTGCATCCACTATTCTTGCTAGTGATATTATCTGGTTGGTGGTTTCCACCTCCATGAAACATATCATAATTGTATAGTAGTCAATTCTGTAAATCATCATCCCACTTCATCCCACTTCCATGGTTGAAAACAAGGCACATTTGAGCCATTACAAATATCCCGATCCCATCTCATGAAATACTAGTTGGTTGAATACCGTTTCCGTAGGTTGGGTTCGTTCATAATCCCCAACAAGCCAGGTAGTATAACTCCCATTGTATGACCAATGTGCCAGGCTATTTTTAATCACTTGAAACTAGAAACCACCATTCAGTTCTTGGTCTCCTTTGCGATGGATTTTCATCTACCAGAGCTTGGTTTTCATGGGGAGAAGCTTGTATTAATCTGGGTCAATTAGAATATTTCACTGACCTAAAATAAGACCATCTTGGGGATGATTTCCCTAAAATAAACCATGATTTCAGGGCTCGGGAGAACGACGTGAGGTCTTTTTAATGAAATTTACCAAAGGGGAAAAGGACAGTCGCCCATCTCCATCCCACCGAAAAATCCGCACCTCTTTGCTTCCGCTGAGGACCACATGGACGTTGTGCATGTGGTCCCAATGAAATCCAGCAGAGACATAGCTGGCACCCTGGGAGATTGCTGCAATTGGCGATATGCAACCTGCTTGGTGGTTTTAACCATCTTGAAAAATATTAGTCAATGGGAAGGATTATCCCATATATTGTGAAAAATAAAATTCATGCTTGAAACCACCAACCAGCAACATGATTTTTTGAAAAAATGTTGAAACATGCGGATTTTGACCAACCAAATCCAATAAACATACTGCGGGGAGTTGACCCATGGATGAGGATGATGATGATGATGATGATGATGATGATGATGATGATGATGTCTGGAAACGGGGATTCACCACCCAACGTATGGCAACTTGAATGGACATGATTCGATGATACAGCAAGCAACTGAAAAAAAGTATGCCAACAATAAATACAGCGAGCACATCAGTACCCTGAAAATCAAAACAAACAACATGAAACAACATGAAATAACATGAAACAACATGTAATCCCCAATTATTGGATCATATTAACCAATCCCCAATTAGTGGTACCAATTATTGTAATCCCCAATTATAAATGGAGGTTTCTAGCTGGGAAAATCATCTGTAAATGGGCCATGGCTTCCATAGCTATGTAACAAATAACCAGTAATAAGTGGATTCACTAAATATATATATATATATATTATCACCATAACCCGGTTAATAATATACCATCTGGTAAAAGACCAGTTTGCTATTGAAAATTGCCATTTATAGCTGAATTACCCTTAAACAATTGTGATTTTCACTAGTTGAAGCATTGATCCACCCAAAACCTTCCCCTCCTCCCACCTTGGCCCCGCCCGAGGACATCCAAATGCGCCGCTCCTTTAGCTGCCATCCTAGCGTTTCCAGCGGCAGCCGCGACGATGGATCCGGCCCAAAAGCCTGGCAGAAAAAATCGCAAAGTTGCTGCAAGTCTCACAGATCTATAGTTAATGGATGTTAATGGTACATATATATATATATATTATATAATATATAACATATATAATATAATATATATTAAACATATATATATATATCATAGATTATCATAAAATATCACAGAATATCATAGATTATCAAAGAATCTCATATATGATCATAGATTATCATAGATGATCATAGATTATCATAGATTGTCATAGTTTGTCGTAGATTGTCATAGGTCATCATATATATATATGATATATTTGGTCCAATTTCATGATGGCGTTTATGATGCATATACCATCATATATCAAAGTACTGGTGGTTATCGACCAAACATAACATGCAGCACCCTGAAGGATTGACTCGTCGTCGTTTTACAACTGATGCGTGTATTGGACATGTGTAATGGATATTGGGTGTGGATCTATACCCTCGGGCTATGACTGACATAGCGGACAATGGACGCCCATTTAGAGATGATTTACGGCAATGAAAAAATGTGGTTTTCCAAAGCAAACTGTTAAACTACCAGAGGGTGATATGACCAATGATCATCTGGTTGGTGGTATTAGTGTGTGTGTGAGTGAAAGTCTTAGGGGAAACCATGCCATTGATTGATAAATTCTCAAATGTAGCGAGAGCCATGGAGATGCTGGGAAAATTGTGACAAAGTTCTAAGGGTGGAAGCGAGAAAACCAGCAAAAATATGGAATTCAACATGATTTAACTATTCAACCAACAACAAACTGGGTTTTAAGGAACTGAAATTAGCTGCAATGGTTCAGCCACTCACGAGATTATACCGGTTTCACCCCACCCAAAACATGTTTTCACGTACTGAAAATGACACAACTGTGGAGAACTTGCGCAAGAAGGAGGATTGAAACCGATCAGATCGATCAGCAATAGTGGGCAATCCACATGGATCTAATACTGGTTGGTGGTTGACCTACCCCTCTGAAAAATGATGGATTTCGTAAGTTGGGAGTATGACATTCCCAATATATGGAAAGTCATAATCCATTCATGTTCCAGTCACCACCAACCAGAATGATTTTCCTATTCAACCATCCATTATCATCCATTACCAACCAGAATGATTTACCCATTAAAAATGGTGGATCTTTCCATATAAATCACCATTTTCCCATGGTTTTCCCATACTTTTCCCATTAAAAATGCTGGATCTTTCCAGTTCGTTTATCATATCAAGTCGCGCTACGACTGGGATGAGTCGTCGCTCCAGTGATGTCCATTGGAAAAGGGTCAAATTTCCATTGAATAATCTCGACCAAGAGATCAGATCAGAGATCACAACTACTATCCCCTATATAACCATTATATTAGTGGTTAGCCATATCGACCTATCCCCTATAGTGGTTAATAGTGGTTAATCATGGTTATAACCATAATTATATAACCATTACAAAAACCTTACAACCATGATTAACCACAAGAAAAACCACGATTTGTCCACCACTTTTCGGTCAAAATTGGTCAAATGACCAGCCCACACCGGACCACGCCACGGCCCGGCGGCACCAGTAGATCGCACCATGGCGGGCAACTGGCATCTTCCACCTGGACAGGCTGGACAGGTCAGATCAGGTCATGGTGAAACGGTGAAACGGTGAAACCACAACTGCTTGGTGGTTGACCCAGACCAAAATGGTGGTTTAATGGGATATGATGGTGGTTTTTTTTGGGATCTAATGGGATATGATGGTGGTTTTTTTTGGGATCTAATGGGATATGATGGTGGTTTTTTTTTGGATCTAATGGGATATGATGGTGGTTTTTTTTGGGATCTAATGGGATATGATGGTGGTTTTTTTTGGGATCTAATGGGATATGATGGTGTTTTTTTTGGGATCTAATGGGAATCTTAGGTGGTTTTTTTTGGGATCTAATGGGATATGATGGTGGTTTTTTTTGGGATCTAATGGGATATGATGGTGGTTTTTTTTGGGATCTAATGGGATATGATGGTGGTTTTTTTTGGGATCTAATGGGATATGATGGTGGTTTTTTTTGGGATCTAATGGGATATGATGGTGGTTTTTTTTGGGATCTAATGGGATATGATGGTGTTTTTTTTGGGATCTAATGGGATATGATGGTGGTTTTTTTTGGGATCTAATGGGATATGATGGTGGTTTTTTTTGGGATCTAATGGGATATGATGGTGGTTTTTTTTGGGATCTAATGGGATATGATGGTGGTTTTTTTTGGGATCTAATGGGATATGATGGTGGTTTTTTTTGGGATCTAATGGGATATGATGGTGGTTTTTTTTGGGATCTAATGGGATATGATGGTGGTTTTTTTTGGGATCTAATGGGATATGATGGTGGTTTAATTTTTGGGATCTAATGGGATATGATGGTGGTTTTTTTTGGATTCTAATGGGATATGATGGTGGGATCTAATGGGATATGATGGTTGTTTTTTTTTGGATCTAATGATATGATGGTGTTTTTTTTGGGATCTAATGGATGATGATCTAATGGGATATGATGGTGGTTTTTTTTGGGATCTAATGGGATATGATGGTGGTTTTTTTTGGGATCTAATGGGATATGATGGTGTTTTTTTTGGGATCTAATGGGATCTAATGGGATATGATGGTGGTTTTTTTTGGGATCTAATGGGATATGATGGTGGTTTTTTTTGGGATCTAATGGGATATGATGGTGGTTTTTTTTGGGATCTAATGGGATATGATGGTGGTTTTTTTTGGGATCTAATGGGATATGATGGTGGTTTTTTTTGGGATCTAATGGGATATGATGGTGGTTTTTTTTTGGGATCTAATGGGGTATGATGGTGGTTTTTTTTGGGATCTAATGGGATATGATGGTTTTTTTTTTTGGGATCTAATGGGATATGATGGTGTTTTTTTTTGGGATCTAATGGGATATGATGGTGGTTTTTTTTGGGATCTAATGGGGTATGATGGTGGTTTTTTTTGGGATCTAATGGGATATGATGGTGGTTTTTTTTTGGGATCTAATGGGATGACCTAATGGGATATGATGGTGGTTTTTTTGGGGATCTAATGGGATATGATGGTGTTTTTTTTTGGATCTAATGGGATATAATGGTGGTTTTTTTTGGGATCTAATGGGATATGATGGTGTTTTTTTTTGGGATCTAATGGGATATGATGGTGGTTTTTTTTGGGATCTAATGGGATATGATGGTGGTTTTTTTTTGGATCTAATGGCATATGATGGTGGTTTTTTTTGGGATCTAATGGGATATGATGGTGGTTTTTTTTGGGATCTAATGGGATATGATGGTGGTTTTTTTTGGACCTAATGGGATATGATGGTGGTTTTTTTTGGGATCTAATGGGATGACCTAATGGGATATGATGGTGGTTTTTTTTGGGATCTAATGGGATATGATGGTGTTTTTTTTGGGGATCTAATGGGATATGATGGTGTGTTTTTTTTGAGATCTAATGGGATATGATGGTGGTTTTTTTTGGGATCTAATGGGATATGATGGTGGGTTTTTTTGGGATCTAATGGGATATGATGGTGTTTTTTTTTGGGATCTAATGGGATATGATGGTGGCTTTTTTTGGGATCTAATGGGATATGATGGTGGTTTTTTTTGGGATCTAATGGGATATGATGGTGGTTTTTTTTGGGATCTAATGGGATATGATGGTGGTTTTTTTTGGGATCTAATGGGATATGATGGTGGTTTTTTTTGGGATCTAATGGGATATGATGGTGGTTTTTTTTGGGATCTAATGGGATATGATGGTGGTTTTTTTGGGGATCTAATGGGATATGATGGTGGTTTTTCTTGGGATCTAATAGGATATGATGGTGTTTTTTTTGGATCTAATGGGATATGATGGTGGTTTTTGTTTGGGATCTAATGGGATATGATGGTGGTTTTTTTTGGGATCTAATGGGGTATGATGGTGGTTTTCTTTGGGGATCTAATGGGATATGATGGTGGTTTTGTTTGGGATCTAACGGGATATGATGGTGGTTTTTTTTGGGATCTAATGGGATGACCTAATGGGATATGATGGTGGTTTTTTTTGGGATCTAATGGGATATGATGGTGGTTTTTTTGGGGATCTAATGGGATATAATGGTGTTTTTTTTGGGATCTAATGGGATATGATGGTGGTTTTTTTTGGGATCTAATGGGATATGATGGTGGTTTTTTTTGGGATCTAATGGGAATCTTAGGGTTTTTTTTTGGGGGATCTAATGGGAATCTTAGGTGGTTTAATAGGATCTAATTGGGATATGATGGTGTTTTTTTTGGGATCTAATGGGAATCTTAGGTGGTTTTTTTTGGGATCTAATGGGAATCTTTTCATGGATATCTGGTTGGTGGTTTCAACCTACCTACCCCTCTGAAAAATGATGGAGTGAAAGTCAATGGGAAGGATGACATCCCAGATATGAATAGATATGATGGAACATAAAATTCATGTTTGTTTTGTTTGGCTGGTTAGTAGATTTTACATCATTTTACCCTTAGCAAGAGATTTTTTGCAGTACTTTTGAAGTTGACCAAGGTTGGCCCAGCTGTGGGGATGAAATAGCTCAATTTTTATCGGACAAACATGTGTTTCGGGATGGAAGAAACACAGCTGAAAACATACTGTTTCCCATTTCACAGGGATGCAAAAACTAGACGTATACAAAATAAAGACACTTGATAGGCGTTCATGGATTACTCACAAATTTCAAACCCTCTAAACGTGACCCCCATGAACCAAAATTTTTGGGTTCTTGATCAAATACCAATGAATTCTTAGCCGAGAGTGGAGGAATCTCATGGTCGCAATGGAAGATCACTATGTTTAATGGGCAATCATCCATATCTGGGCCATGTTTAGCTATGTCAAACTACCGGAGGGTATCCAATCTAGGATTCGCTAAGAAAGATTGGGAATGATGACACCATCCCTTGCCGATGTAGCATTTATAGATGGGGATATTACTATAGCTAAACATAGCAACACTTTAAGCCGTACTGGGGATGCAGCCACTGCGCGTGCTTCTCTTACTTCCCCATGTACCATTCCAGTGGCGCAGTGAAGTCGTTGCAGCTCAGAATTCTCCTTCCCGTTTTTTCCTACTCCATCGACATCCCATGATCTCCATTTCTCTCCCCTTAAGTTCCCTGTGTAAAGTCATTAAAATCTCCACTTTCCATCACCTCATATCCAAACAGTTGATCCAACCCTTCAACATGTCTGAAAACCGTTACAATCCCAACGGTCCGTCGTCGAAAATCCCAGCGGCGCAGTACAGGGCCAGCTCCTTCAGATCGTCCAAGGGGATCTTGATGGGCGGCAAGACCTTAGACCGAGTCGTTGCAAGTTGCCCCAGTGTCAATGGCGATTTCACATAGAAAACATGGGAACTGTAGCGACGAAGCATTGGGGGTTGATACTTAGTCTGGTTGGTGGTTTCAACCTACCTACCCCTCTGAAAAATCATGGAGTGAACGCAGTTGGAATGATGACATTCCCAAAATTAATGGAAAATCATAATCCATTCATGCCCCAAATCATCAACAAGATTAATATTCTGGTAAGTTGGTTTAGACATCTCCAAGTTCACGAAAAAGGCTTCATGATTATATCGAACTGGTTCATGGTAGTCAACCAACAGCACTTTTGGGGACGACTTCCAAGCATCTGTAGCCCCCATCCGTTATAAGTTGGCTTGTACACCCCATGAAATCCAAAATGTTGGAAGTGTCATAAACCATAGTCATTGGAGTTATGTTCACCAGCTTAGTTATCAACGGGCCTCCGCATTGCAAATGATATTTCAACACATTTCAGCAACCAGACCTTGGGTTTGTACATACATAAATGATATAATGCAATATATCAATGTGAAATTATCTATGTATATATATAATGTGTATATGTATAATGTATGAATATATATATATAGTGTACATACATACATATATATGTATATATATAATGTATATATATACATTATATATATAATGTATATATAATGTATATATAATGTGTATATATATAATGTATATATATAATGTATATATATAATGTATATATATATATATAATGCTTAATTATATAATGTATATATATATAATGTGTATATATATAATGTATATATATATAATGCTTATATATATAATGTATATATATAATGTATATATATAATGTATATATATAATGTATATATATAATGTATGTATGTATATATATAATGTATATATATATTGTATATATATAATGTATATATATAATGTATATATATAATGTATATATATAATGTATATATATAATGTATATATATAATAAATATATATATATATATAATGTATATATATAATGTGTATATATATATATACTACATTATATATATAATGTATTTATATACATCATTCTGCAGTAGATTCAAAATACGGTTGAATGTCAAACATCTTGACAAACATTCTAGCATCCGATGGCCTCCGGATCGTCGGGCAATTCATCGGCGTCGTAAGGTACGTTCACCTGAGGGCGTTGTGTGGGAACATGTTGGTGGCGAACATGGGATATTTCATCAACACAACAGGTGATCTATCTATATATATATTATATTATATATATTATATTTATTATATTATATATATATATTATATTATATATATATATGAAAAAAAGAAAAAGTATGAACAACTATGTTGACAGTATGTTATAATTGTGTCTTGCTACATCTTACTGTTCTATCCTTTTGGTGAGCCTCTATCATTATATAATATATAATTATAGTATATTATAGGATCCGACTGCCCTTGGACTGTGCTGCCTAAAGATTGGCGATCGTGAGTTCCAGCAATACATAACATCTCAAAGATCGAATGGCTTAAGTTTGAACAATAAACAACCGGATAGAGAAAAACTCATAAAAAGATAAACAATTTATAAATATAGTTAAATGTGTACATATAATTACATATATATATATATATATACATATATAATTTGAACATACTTGGATCAAGTATGATCAAACAATATGGTGACACAACAGGTGGAACCCAGGCACCAGCGATGCTGTGGCGCCACTCCTGCAGTTTGTGGACTTCGTGGAGTGCGTGGAGCGCTTGCAGGCGGAGAGAAAGTCCTCCCAGGGATACGCCTTGGTTTAATGGCATTTAATGGTGGTTTAATTGGATCTAATGGGAACACCTGGTTAGATGTAACATTTACCCTCTGATTATGTCAAAATAGCTATGGCTATATTGAAAATGGCCATAGAAATAGTGGATGTACCCATTAAAAATGGTGATTTTCCATAGTTATGTTAGTTTACCAGAGATTACTTTTATCGGCATAACTGGCATAACTGGTTGGCGGTATACCTACCCCCCTGAAAAATGATGGAGTTCGTCAGTTGGGATTATGAAATTCCCAAAATTAATGGAAACATATAATCCATTCATGTTCCAGTCACCACCATCACCAGCTCATAACTATGGTTGTAAACCGTTTAAACCCCCATAACTCGGGATTGCACAAAGAAAACAAACACAAAAAATGGTGGATTTATATATCTCCACTGAGTTCACTACTGGTTCACTGCACTTCCGAATTTCGGAAGTCGTTGTTGTCACTGTCTTATCCGATGGAGAACTCGTCATCCTCAGCTCGTGAAGTTTCATCCTTTGACGGTCAAGCTCATCAGCTGGCACGATGGCACGATGCGAGATAACCATGGGAAACAAACAGAAATCACAAAAGAAAACAACAAACATTTACAAAATCAACATATATATATATATTACGTATATATATATATAGAGATACGTATATATATATACATAATATACAAAATTACATGCATCATGCATATATCATCCGCAAGGATTCAAGGACGTACGCAGAATCTCTTCTGATGACCTTCTCCCAGGGAATGCATGGAAACGGCCTGGAAGTCCATCGCGACTCTGCCTGGATTCAGCAACCTGCGACGAAGCATTGGATGGTTGACGTACTGATTGAAGTGTTTTTTTGTGAATGTAGCGACTCTGACCAGAGATACCCTCTGGTTATTTGTTACATAGCTATGGAAAATGAACCATTTATAGATGATGTACCTATTAAAATGGTGATTTTCTATGGCTATGTAACAAATAGCCAAAGGATAACTTAAAGAAATCTGCTGCACATCTGCAGATGTTGGAAATCCTCCAAGGTTGACACCGTTAACAATGATCCTAGATCCTGGATCGACACACGTGCAGATTGATTGGAGCCTGTGGATCAATGATGCCCCTTGAAGGGTGGCCTTGGCAAATGATGGCAATCGTAACTATAAATATTTACCCTTTGGTTATTTGTTACATAGCCATGGAAAATCCTCATGTTTAAGAGTTACATCATCTTTCTAAATGGGTCATGTTTCCATAGCTATGTAACAGTCATAACCAGAGGGTATCACGTATTTATATCCCAGTTCTAAGTGGGATGATATAACTATTATATAACTAACTATGGTTTAAAGTAACTATCCCAGTTGGGATATAACTCATACAAGATCAAATTTTCGCAGTGTTCAAGACACAAGCCGTCATCCCTAGTGATTTCGAGAAATTCCAAACACATTTTTGTCAGTTCGGAATCCCCAAGAAATCAGTCCCAATTGAATAAGTATTGGTTACCCTCTGGTTATTTAACATAGCCATGGAAAATCCCAACCATAAATGGAGATTTTAATGGGAAAATCATCTATAAATGGGCCATTTTCCATGGCTATGTTAAATAACCAGATGGTAATTCCCCATGAAAAAACGCCAACAGGACGTTTGGTCAGAGCTCAATTCAACGATTTCAAGCTTTTCTTCACAGCGCTTGGCTCATGAAACACCCTCCAGATGGGTCGAAATATGTGTGGCTCATGGTTAGCCATGGTTTCTGGAGGGATCATGAGGGATCCTTTTTTTTTTTGGGGGGGGGGGTAGGATTTTCCTACATCTCCAAGATCATGACTGGTTGGTGGTTGACCTACCCCTCTGAAAAATATGAGTCAATGGGAAGGATGACATCCCATAGATGAAATGGAAAAGAAAATTCATGTTTGAAACCACCAACCAGATGAAGTATCAAGTTACCCTCTAGTAATTTAACATAGCGATGGAAAATCACAATTTTGTAGATGGGAAAATCAACTATTTCGACTGGGCCATGTTGAATAGCTATGTGAATGTTTACCGGAGGGTAAAAATTGCAAAACGTTAAAACCGTGTTTTTGTGCCAATCTTGCTGCCTTGAAAACGCTACCTGACTAGATAACATAACGGTACATTTCTGCAAGAAAACTGACCACGGTGAAAACTCAAAATTCTCCCGCAATGCCTTTAAATGCATGGAAAAAATGACTAGGCTTGACTAGGCTTGACTAGGCTTGACTAGGCTTTAATTTATTACTGGTAGTTTTTAGCGACAAAACCAGCTGGATTTTGTTTGACAGCACTGGATCTGGCAGGTTTTCTTCCCCTGCCTCCAAGGGGATAAGCCGACGCCGACAGCTGGGACTTGACATTCTTCGAAGTAAAAGAACTTGGAACTCGGATCAAAACTCACCTCACTGGCCGGATTTTCGGAGTGACGAGCCGAGTAAACTGAACGATGAAGGACGAAAAAAAGGACGATTCATGGAGAACAATGGTTTACTATACGTATATGAGGTTTACCATACACAATTGACTTTATGGCTCAAAAAAAAATGGGTGGTATAAAATGGTATAAACCTCAAAGATGGCATAAGATGGCTAAGTTGCTTGAAATAAGTACGCAAAAAAAGGATTGGATTTATGGCTTTAAGGCAGGCAACTTGCAGGAGGCATCACCTTGTAGATGGACAACGCAATGGGACGATGATCTTCGTGCATGGGAATTTCAGGAGCCTATTTTAGGCCATATTTCGTGGGGATTTTCCCTGAAATTTAGGCCTCAAAAATCGGCCAAACATATATGGTAGGTACCTCCAATTTAGGTTCCTGAAATGGCCATTGAGGCTTTGGACCATGACAAAGCTTCTGAGCCTCTGCGTATCTAATTTTGCTGCAAAGCTTGTACAAGAAATGCTTTGACAGTGAAATCTGCATATATCATCCGAGGACGCCCACTATACGCGACGTCTTTGTCTCCGATATACATGACTTCTTTAAGATTCTTTAAGGGGTAAGTCTATGATATGCTCGCAACTGGAACAACCTGAAAAAAACAGCTATTTTGAATACTATGTTTTTTTCATAATTTCATGTGTAACCAGGAAGTCGTAAAATATGGCATTCATAACCAATATAGGCCATATAGATATATAATATATAACCATTATGAACCATTTTATATCCCATTATATGGTCATGAATAACCTATAAAAAAAACGGCGAAAAGTGGCAGAGATTCACTGAATCATCCACCAAGTAGCCAGGCACCTGCCGGCGGCGATGCTGACAGGGGACGATTGCGATCACTATGACTATCTCATTAGGATTTTACTTGTGTGGTTTATTAACTATATATATATGTTATATATAAGTCATAATACATACATATATATATGTATATATAATCACTATATTATGTATCCTATATATATATGTGTGTGCCTAGTAATATGGTTTATTGATATGTTGGAACTTCCCCTAGGCTGCAAGCTGCACCTGTGTTGAAGGCCACAGAGCTTCCTTGCCGTTGCCGGCGCCAAAGCTTTGGGCGCCAGGCCACGCCTTAACCGTTTACAGTTCGATGTGGAAAACCCACCATGGATGTAGATCATGTCTAGAGAAACCATAGGTTTTCCAGATTTCTGTAAAGATTTACCATCTGGTAAACTAACATAACCATGGAAAATCACCATTTCCAATGGGTAAATCCACTATAAATGGTCATCTTCAATAGCTCTGTTGAATTACCAGAGGGTATCCTAGGATATTTTTCGAAGTTAAAAGTGCACCATGTGAGCCGTATATGAGGAACCAAATAAAGAGCCACAGTTCACAGATATTGTGTGAACCATGCATAATTAGAAGTTAATGGGAAACTGTAACATGTCTTTAATCCAAATCCAGACATGTCCAGAGTGAAAGGTTAGTTTATAGAATGTAGGGTTCTGGGAAAATGATTAGATGATTAAACACCCTGTGGCGATCTATCTGGGCTACTTTCAGGGTTTCTGTTCCCGCAACCTGACAACCATATGCATATTTTGGATTATTCCCCTGAATCATGTACTGTATAGACAAAAGCGCAATTTATGGTTATGTTCGATATGATTACTGTAGGGTATAAATCAACCAAAATGGGATTCGGTAGCTGTATTGCATGTATTAATGAATTATTAATGTGTCGACGAACATTGGGATATGCGAATGGCTCAAAATGATCACATTTCCAAGAATCGATGGTGTATTGTGTACATGAATGCTTCATGTTTGAGCATAGCCACAGAACAAGTAACCAACATCAAGCAACATTGGCATATGAACCAACATAATTTGGCGAACACTTGTTTCACGAAAGCCTCGATTTGGGATTCCCTATGTCTTATTTGTTGGACTACTTTGAACGATATGAAAGTCTTGGGAACATCATCCCATCCAGCAAGTCTGAAGAGCAAAACATGCCAAGGGAAGTGTGGTGACCAGGTGAAATGATTCAAGATGTAGTTAACAAAAACGACATCTATCAACATTCAAATTGTTACCCTTTGGTTATTTGTTACATAGCCATGGAAAATCACCATTTGAATAGGTACCTCATCTTTCCAAATGGCTCATTTTCCATAGCTATGTAACAAAGAACCAGAGGGTAAATCATCAGGAATCTGTCCAAAGACTTTGACAGCAACGCATGACGTGGGTCAACATGCTCATCCCAGTGGCAAAGCACACGGCTTGCAGTTCTCCGCATAGCCTGGTGATGTTTTTGGGCCAAACGCCCTGAGATTTCGCATCTGGGATCAAGAACACATAGCAATGTCATTGAAATGTCAGTTAAACCCAATAAATGTATATAAATGTATAGACATGTCATTGCAATGTATAGAAATGTATCATTCAAATGCCAGAACCCCAATAATAAACCTATAAACCTATAATGGGTTGGGGATGATTTGTTAATGTTTTCATGTTCATTGAGTATTGGGTGTACAACATTACGCACATTTCATGAACATGTTCACACAAATTGTAAGCCTCAAACCATGAAGTCTCCATGTTTGAAAGTATCCTACATGTCTTGCATGTGGAATCCAATGCTTCCATTATCAGCAAATAATTTTTACGGCAAATGAATGCAATTTCTCTATGACTCACATCCGTTCTATTCCCACCCTAAGCCTACAGCTTTGCGAGACCGGCCCCAGATGGTGTAAATCACGGCTAAATCAGTCGGTCAACTCAGCCGCCTTGAAAGGCGTCAAAGGGTTCTTGCAATTCGTCCAATGTCGACAGATTCCATCGAGTCCATCCCTGGAAAAATCACAACGATGGGGAAGTGAACGCACAACGGGAAAACCCGTTTGTCTTCATCGCGTTGTGTTTCTTTTTGGGGGGAAATATGGAAAAATCGCAAAACATTGGGGTATACGAAGGTATACCCTATCCGTGAACCACCAAAAACATGTTCGCTCCAAAACACAACGCCCAAATGGGGCGAACACGGCTGTAACTGGACGCAGTTACACATGGAACAATCGTCCTTTTCGGATCTGATCAAAAATCTTGCAGGATATTGAGGTTGCATGATTCTTACCCATGCGACACATGGTCAACCTTTGGTAGTCCACAAAAAATGTCATCTGTTGCTAGTTGTTGTTCTTTTCCATAGCAAAAAAAAAGGATTACACTGATTACACTACCTATCCAGTCGCTTGGGGATGTACACCAATGACTTCACTCTTGAATCCTGGCTATGAAACCATAGGATCCATAGGTTGAGGCCGTTGAACATGGCAAGTTTTCCGTTCTGTGCTGGTGTCATCATGGCAATGGAAACAATTCGAAACAATTAGTTGGATGATTTTCCCATGACAAGACCTCCAGTGATACCCAAAATGGTAAACGTTTACATAACTATGGAAAGATCCACCATGCTATCAATGGGTAAGTCCACGAACTAAATGGGCCATGGCTTCAATAGCTATGTAAGAGTCATTACCAGAGGGTATCACGTATTTATATCCCATTTCTAAGTGGGATGATATAACTATTATATAACTAACTATGGTTTATAGTAACTATCCCAGTTGGTAATTCCATTTCCTTCGGGGATTTTCCAGCCACGTTTGATGACGCCAGAGCATTCGGTAGCCATGACACCTCCATTGGCTTGCGCTTAGCCGTTCCATGGGACGTGAAGCTAACCCATGGCCCGTAAAAAATGATTGCTTTGAGCCACCCGGCCATCAGGAATATCCTGGAGGTTTCCATAAATTGGGGATCCCCAAAATAGATCAAAATAGATCAAAATAGATGGTTTATAATGGAAAACAGCAAAATAAACTGGATGATTTGGGGGTACCCCAAATTTAGGAAACCTCCAAATACAGGTAACTGTAAGTGGAAATGGACAATACAACTGACTATAACTTTCGTTGTTGAAGGAACATAATCAATCTAAATGTAACAAACATTTAAAAAACGGTAAAATCTCCCTGCTTGAACCTGTTGCATTTGTTGAGAGGAATCTTGCATAATTCTGCATCAGTGCTCTGGCAATCAAAATCACACACAGATGTAATCGCCAATTCATCCCAATTTTTAGGGGATGTTTCCACTGCAATCAGATGTTGCATGATATCGCCGTGTATACACAGGAACCATGATGATACATATTGTATCAACCTGTTGGTCACCAGGGGTCCGCCCAGGTTTGGATAGGTTTTGCCTCGAAATGTGGTCGAAAGTTCAGTGGGGCCCACTTTTCACCGACCGCTTCAACTTTGTCAGCCAGCCCCCAAAAGCTGAGATCATGCGGTGCCAGGCGAAATCGGTCCAAGAACAACATAGAAAGTCTGTCATAGCAAGACCTACAGTATGAGATTCCACTAAGACATACTAAGACTATAGATATCTCTAGATATCCTTATAATGTTGCATGCTAGCAATGCTCTAAAAAAGATATCGCCTGCGTTTCCGGCCATGGAAACTTGTACTTCGCCTGCGGCCCTCGACCATCAACCACTATGAGGAAGGCTGAAGAAGCCACCAGGTCTGCCTTTGGCAGGACGCAAAGCTCTACAGCTACAGGATGTGGTGATTTTGCCCAGCTGAGAGGTTTCACTAACTTACCACTAGCACTTCTATCTATGAAAAACTTTGGTTTAGACATGTTTAGACTCTTAGACCGTGACATTCTGGGGATGAACTACAATGAACTATTCATGTCGAAAATCATGGTACTAGCCGGGCGTTTTTGTCAAAGTGGATCTTGAAATGCCTAATATGGCTGGAGAATACCAGGGCCTGGGTCATTTTATTCGTTCAAAGATTCAAGGAGAAATGTCAGACAAATGGACCAGGATTAGTAATGCCATCTAATATTGATCTTCGAATCTTTCTCATTTGCAATGCTAATAAAGCCTATGTTGGCGTTCTAAAAAAACATGCCAAAGCCTCGTGAGTTGGGCCATGCGACCCCACCCTTAAAAGACCATGCGACCCCAGCTCAGCTCTCAGTTTTTTCCGCTTTCAGAGGATCTAAAGGCCTCAGAAAGACCTGGGCGAGCGCGCCAGATCTCCGGCTTCGTTAATTTACATGAAAATACATGGGGATAGCAACTCAAAAAGGGTGGATTGTTGCATTTTTTGGATGCACCCCGGTTGGAAGTCAGTTTATAACCTTAGGGATAGATCAAAGCCTGGGTCACCACCAGGCTTAACCAATGTTTAGGCGGCCGCATTGTCCACATCCACAAGGAGATTCCACGGCAAAAGATACCGCTGCTGTATCTGGCTATGGCTGAAAAAAAACATTAAAATCAATGGGTATTTCACTTACATAGGCCTTATATAGGCCTTATATATGGTAGGTACCTCCATTTTAGGATCCTGAAATTCTCATTGATTAAAACAACTAAGCCAATCAGTTTATCCAGTATGAAGCCCAACCCTTTAAAGTGATCCAAAATGCCCATGTCACTCCTTCTGAAATCACATTTAGCCACCCACCCCAGATGTTTCCAGCATTATGTGACTGCGTGACCAGCGGGTTTGCCAGTTTCTGGTGTATCATTCCAGCACCTGGATGATCATTCACTATCATTATGCATGTTTGTTCAACTTGATGCATTTTTTGTGAAAAAAATGATCATCAGAAATTAGAGATAGATATGATAGAATTCTCATTACATATTCTCTGAGCAAATTCCAATAATTCCAATAATTCCTACATCAGAAATCAAACAATTTTTTGGGGATGATTCCCCGTGTAAAACTAAATTAGATCTAAAAATATCCCTAACATTGGATGGTTCCCACTTTGTGGGGCCCCCTAGATTGCCAAGTTGGTTTATAACTCCAATAACTATGGTTTATGATACCTATATACATATACATATATATATATAACTATGGTATTCATGGGGGTTATAAACCAACATAGCCATCACTGGGGGGGCCCTCTTTTTGTCCTAAAAATGAACGGAATCTGCCTGACCTGGAGCCTTCCCAGAGGTCGGCCTGGTTCAAAGAGCCACGCGAGCTACGCCGCTTGGAGCGCGCCGCCTCGAGGCGTCCGCAAGAAAAAAGTAGCTTTAGTTCAGTAGGTGAGCTTGGATTTACTAATGGTACAATGTGAGGCCCCCAAGATATGTTTGTTGGTTTATAAGCCCCAGTAACTATAGTTATAAGTACCATAAACCATAGTTATTGAAGTTATAAACCAAGTTAGCTATCTAGGGGGCCCCACCTTGTAGATTAACTGAATGTTGAATTAATGATGAAATTTATCTACTAATAGATCAACTAATGGAAATACCATGTAGGATTCATGGTAGATATCCAGAACGGTTGACTAATGAATGATGATTAATGGGTATTTCAACCATGTATTTGGGGATAGATGTGGTGTCCAAGTTTGGCTTTGGAATCGCTATTATTTGGTTCAGCAGGTGAACGATTGGATTTATGGTAGATATGTTGAGCTACTTAATCGGGTCTCACAAATCAACTTATAACTGGGGGGCACCACATTGTATCATTGTTACTTTTGTTATCATTAAATCAAAAACATGGATATACTTTGGTAAGGGCTGGCAAGGGTGATATTTGTATTACTTCAAGTATGATAATTGCTGTGATCATCATTTACTCATAGTTTTTATTGTTTCATCTCCCTGGTCAATGTTCGGCCTATCTTCATATTCTCAGAGGTTTGTTTGGGTGAAAATCTGAACGAAGCTGGGGTTATGACCACCCAAAGATAGGGGTTCCCTGCATGTTTTCCCTGAAACCAATGCTGGGGCATTTCAGAATGGCTTTGATGGACAACAATGGTGATTTTGCATACAATGTATATATATATATATATATTAGAAAGAGAGAGCGAGAGAAAGAGAGAACAAACAAACAAACAGGAACAATTCAAATCAACCCCATAAGCTCCATCAATATAATGTATATACGTATCATATAATAGAATATATATATATATAATATTATATTATATAATTATAATTATGCAAACTCTTCACCAACTTACCCATCCGTCTGCACCGCCCTCTGCCTTGCCAGGAGAAGCCTGATCCACCGGGTCCATGGATTGGGTGTGAAAGCACCGAGGTTCATGGATTGAATGGATCCATGGATTGATTTATCTTTAGTTTATCTTCAACAGTGAGTTTGTTTATTGAAAGTGGCACATGTGTGAATTCCATAGTGCACATGTATCTTCAAACCTTCCTGTGTGAATATGTTCAAACACCCTAAGCCACAAGCATGTTCTTAGCTCGGTACAACTCTTTGATTGAAAGGGCCAGCGAAGAAAGTTTACACATATCAAACAAAATAATTGCGGCCAACCAGGGCACCAATTTTCCTGTTTTCAACATGATATTGGTTCAATCATTCCACAATCCCCAAATTTGAGAAAGATCGGGGAGGTGTCCTAAAAGAGGCATACCCACAACATCGGTTTCCCTTTCAAACATATGGAGCTTTCCTAAGTCATCTGGGCTACCCCCAACAACTCATCCAAATTTGAATAGGAGTGTCCAATATAAATCATCCATTTATAGTACCACCATTTTCTACATTTTTGATAGAAATGGATGATACCAATATAGGAGCTCAAATGGATGAGAATTGAGGCTACCCCCATGACTAGCGAAATTCTCCATAAATCTATCTTGGAGCGTTCAATATAAATCTCATCCATTTATGCAGGATCCCGAAATCCCCATATGTTGAAGAAATGTTGGGGTCCCGCAATTGCGGGTGCCATTGAGCTGCCGTGTCAGAGACATCGGAGGCCTCGGACGTCGCCGTCGAAGCGGAATTTTTTAGGGAACGCAAATTGTCAGATGGCTGGAACATGACCATGTTTGAAAATGGAAAAGTCATCTGTAAATCCATATCCATATATCCATTAAATATATAGAAGAATTTAGTATGAAATGCTGTAAAGAAATCCGGAAGAGGTAAAGATCCTGCATTTCAGGGAGACTTTGGAACAATTTTGCTAAGGGGTGATGAGCCGTTGAAATCCCGTGGTCGGGGCGCACATGCGCCATCTATTCAGAGATTGTGCGCAGGTGTTACTCATTGTATACCGTACAGTATGTCTGAAGATTGCAAACTCCCCATAACCCATAGGATCCATGTATGGTATATATGGTAACATTTACCATCAATATACCCCCAATGTTAGCATATATACCATACATGGATCCTATGGGTAAGTGATCATACCAAACTTCGCCAAGTTTGAGAATGTTTAAAATTGTTTAAATGTATCTGAGCGCCATACCAGGTGATTTCCCATTGAGCCATCCCGTGAACTGATGGTTGGTTCATAAGCATGCCTATTAGATGATCATTATCCGCAATACACCAGGTATATAACCCCTTTAATTGTTCAATGGCCCATTCAGGTACCTAAAATTGAGGTACGTTAGTACCATATTGTTAGCCATATTTTGTAGGGATATTCCCTTACACAGGCTTAAACAGTAGACCTTATATATATGGTAGGTACCGCCAGTTTAGGAACCTGAAATGGCCATTGATAATATAGTAAACAAAACACCCAGAGAGGTTGATGGATCATGATGGATCCCTGGATTGATTTAAATATCTTGAGTTTATCTTCAGCAGGTGGTATTAAATCTTGAGTATCCAATCAACTTAAACGTTAACATCTTTTTCACTGGCCCAGCACCAAGTTACAACGCTGTTCCCATCGCCAACAGCCTGGCTGTAGATTCACCGTTTTTTGAATGGAACAAGTAGCCATGAGGATCTCACCAAAAAGATATAACTTAACTGGTTAATATAACTTCTACAACTTATATAACTTAGATTAATCAATATACATTGGTGATCATTGTTTATACATCTACATATAAATTGGTGATTTAACTTTTACATATACTTTAGCTTATCTCACCAGCTTGAAAAAAACTAAACAGTTTTTGTTTATAACTTGACCGTAACTTGGGCTGAGGAATCACATCAACATGTTCTACATATCCCCGGCATAGATTCCCCTTAAATGTTGGTTTTCCCATTGGGAAAATAAGAAAAATCAGCTTAAAGAAACCCAGGTATATGGTATATAATTATGTTAGTTTACCAAAGGATATGATATAATATATCCCCTAATATCATGTATATAATAAACAAATCCAGGAGAAAGACACTTACAGGCGAGCGAAAAAAACACATACCTGGTTGGTGGTTGACCTACCCCTTTGAACAATATGAAAGTCAGTTGAGATTATTATTCTCAATATATGGAAAAATAAAACATGTTCCAAACCACCAACCACATACACATATTAGGACTTGACCAACCTTGCAGCAACATATTGCAATATGTTGATTCACTCCAGCAAAACATATGAAATAACAACCTATGAACGTAGGAAACCCATCAAATAATCGGTGCTTTATGTAATATGTGATTAGTTACTAGTTGTGATTGTCAATGTGGGCGTATGGAAGTATAGCCCATGATGGCTGCGTCTAGAAGGGTCATCAAATGGTGTGTGTTCGCTGTCCATGTCACTGGTATGGCTTGCCAATCAAAAATCGAGGGTTGGCTGAAGGATTTGTATGTAATCCCACAAGTGTAAGAAATCTTGAAATCTGCAGTTCAATGAAGTTCAACGGCTAGTCCTCCTACAAAGGATGTTCTTTGGACCCAAAAAACACTTCATCTTTGGATGTCCAGAGAAGGTGGAACTCTCAACTCCCTCACTTTCTGTATGCTACCGGGATTTCTGCTGGATGCTACTCATGCTGGTGATTTCTGGTTGCACGCCTCCGCGACTGGGCTGTCTACTAGGCCTCAACAGCCCCAGATGTTTGAGGTGGGTGGTGATAGGGGTTTTGATATGTTTTGATCTTTCAAACATACAGTGGATGCGCCAGCGAAATCCGAATCACCAGATGAAAACGCCGGTCAACATCATCACCATCATCCCATGATTTTTTGTGGTATTCTTCCCATCCTCTTGGTGAAGGAGTTCGCTGGCCCATCCACAGTAGGGATGACTAAATAGGTATGCTGGATTGACCCCCAGGATGGCATTGCTTGACCCACAGGATCCATGTATGCTATATATGGTAACATTTACCATCAATATACCCCCAATGTTAGCATATATACCATACATGGATCCTATGGGTGATGATATGGATGTCTATTGGTGGCCTCCAACGAATGGATCAAGATCAATTCAATATGGAAACTGGCGAAACTTCACCACACACCCAGGTTGAAGCAATGCTTTATGGTGTGGCCAGGGCCGATGAAGCACGATGATAGGCATATGTATATTTACATAGTATACATTAAACTACATGAATATATAATATATACATGCGTAGATTTGGTCTTGATTGCAACAGCAGGGTGTTGATAACCAAGAACCCCGAACAAAAGAAGTCTTGCACAACAACTGGTCTCTCACAGCTTCTAGGTGACCTTTCTTGTCCACAAAAACAGGAGTTCTGCCCAAGGGGCAAGTAGACTGTACCAGTGATGATTTGTCTCCAACAAAATGAAGGGTATCGGTCAAAGTTTGGCCTTCAAAGCCTGAATACTATTATTGGTGTTCCCACATTTTACTATAGATATCATGATGTTTGTTCGTCACTATGATCATTATTAGTATTCCGTATGGATCCAAGATGATCCAAGTACCTTCTAAAGACACTTTTTTGTGGGGTATGATTACGGGGCTAAGTCTTTTTCTCAGGAAGTATGTGGATCCAAAAGCCCATAGGGATTATCAGCAACCAAATGTGCCAGTTCTCAAACATCAGTGTTGCCCTCTGGTAAACTTAACACTCTTCAAAATTGCCAATTTATAGCTGATTTTGCTAGTAAAAAGTGGTCAGGTAGGCCATTAACAAAACCTAAAATCCTATTGAAATCATTAACATAGTTGGTTACCTGGTTGATGTTGCTATTAAAAATGGTTTACCAAAGGGTAAGTTAAACCCAACCACCAGCTGCTCAGCCCGGAGCTTAGATCAGCAGTGCTGGCCGTCAAGGCAAAACCTTGTGACTTGGAGCCCAGGACCATTTTCTGCCACTCAGTCTGTGGGACTTGGGTAATAAATATGGTACGTTCCATGGTGCCCCACAACCCAAAAAACATACTTATACTGTTATATTTGATTTATGTTAGCTAAGTTGATAAACACAACTCCAATTTCAAGAATGGGTTTATGATAGATAGGGTCAAAACGTTACATGGGGGTCTGGTTTATGGTCATCCATCCAGTTATGGGAATCCTTAGCATGGATGTATAATGATGTACACATCATTATAAATCTTCATCATTGGAGTGATGACCATCCCTTAATATAATTTACAGTACAGGTACTGTATACAATGCAACTTTTTGACCATGGCAGAAATTTGTAGCAAACTCGAAATGCCCAATTTAAAAGTGGCTAAATTGTACTGAAATTGAGAGTTAAAATACCTTTATTGGTGAACGGAGGCTCCTATGGCGTACGGCCGGGATTTTCGTGAATCTATCGGTGCCTCCATTTTTTTTGGGCCAAATCATTGGATGCGTGCATTTTTTTCGGGTTGCCTGCAAGGAACCAAGAAATCATGGGATTTTTTTTTTTGTCAGATTTTGCAAAGATGGCTGTGTTCAAATATTTGCGTTGCAACGTTTGCAACTAGAATCGCTAGTAGATTCCTGAGTTCATATTCAAACCCAAAGGTTGGACCAAGTAGATCCCATTTACGTCTCTAGTTTCTGTTCATGATTTTGGGTAATTATTCACGGACGGCTTTAGATTTCCACAAGCACGGATTCAGATTAACCAGCTGCTACTCATGGCAACTGGAGATATCAACAAAACCACTTGAAACATTTGCTAGTTTTGAACCACTTGAATGAACAATTTTTAATTCTGGCCTGTTTTTCCCAATCCTCAAACTGTTTTTTTGGGCGATCACAAATCTCAGCTACGAGGCCTGGGCATCCACAATCTTCCTCCCAGGTGACCATCTGATCAGCACGCTCTGGCGCGGCGCCAGCGTGCAAGAAGAGACCATCAGTTGACGAAAAATTGAGTTTTCCTAAGTCATGGGGGTACCCCTAAATCATCCATTTTGATAGGATTTTCCCGTATAAAGTATAAACCATCCAGCTATTGGGATACCCACATGAGCCACATGACTATGGAAACCACATCTCATGGATAAATGGTTTAAAGTTTAAAGTACAGCGAGAGTACCAGATAGTGCATCAACGAATGCAAATGGTGCCTGAGATTCCAGTGAAATTACATGAACAAATCCATTGACAAGTGACTGAATAAAGCACTGAATCGATGAATCAGTGAAACAATGGATGAATGAGTCTAGGAAACAACGAAACAACGAAGCAACGAATCAATGAATCAAGGAATCAGTGAATCAATGATTCATTGAATCAGTGAACCTATCGCTCCTGGCCAGGTCCCAGCGCCATTCATTTCATCAATGCCCAAGTGATGGCGGCGTTGATGCTGCGAGCAGAGAGCATGCCCAACCCTGTTCTGCAAGAAAAAAATAAAATTGGTTCATTGATTCACTGATTCATTGAGGCATTGACTCATCAACTCATTGCCTCGTTGCCTCATTTTACTGATTCATTGATTCGATGGTCGTTTCATTGAATCATTGGTTCATTGATTTACTGATTCAGTGATTCATTGGTCCATCGACTCACTAATTTATTGCTTTTTCGCGCTGCTCCGAACGCCTCAGTATTTTGCGTTTTTCTGGTGAAATCGAGCTCTCGCTAGAGTCTCATGCGCTTTTTGGTCAACATCGACGCCCCCCGCGCCGCGGAAGCACAGACCCTACTTTCATTTCGCGACCCCAGGAGCTGCCATACCCGTAGAAACACAGGGTTTTGCGCCCAAAAGTGTTTTCACCCCTGAATTCACACACTCCCGGACTCTACTACTTGATGCTGAGGTTGACATGATGGTGTGAATGCTAACAATGACCATCGTCCGTAACTCGGAAGTTTGCTAGCTGAACTTCCTTTGATGAGGTACAAATAGGTATATAAATACACATGTGTTTGATGCAGTTGTTGTTCATTTTTGTTTTGTCACTTGAAGGTCTAGGCCGTATAGCCATGTCAGTAATGAGCAAATATATCCTTTAAACCATTGGGGTGAAATTGGTTTCTGGCGGTCGAGTTTTCTCGAGGTGAGGTTTGAAAGACTCATTCAGTGGATCCTTTGTTTGCAGAGATGCCTGATGCATGTGTTTCATGGTGATGTTGATTCAAGATATTCGTTGGAAATCAAACCATCCTCAGGCAAACCTTAAAATGTTCATGGTCTTCTTTCTCCTAAACAAAAACCGATATAAAACCTCAGTTGTCATATGCAGTGCGTTTCATATGTTTTCATCCTCCAGACCCGCCCTAAAGTGAGCTTTAAATTTCCGAAACCATGCTTCAAACATCTTCTCCAGCTGCTTGCCATGCCCAAACATCAACCAAATCTTGATCCGGGAAGTTCAGTGCATCAGAACCAGATGCCTATCGCTTGGGGATGATGGTTTTAACCAAGACATTTCTGGTGGGCTTTTAAAGCTTGAGGATGATTTCTTATTGGCTTTGCTATTGGCTTTGCTACATGAGCTTTAAATCATTTTAAATCTGGAATCTCTCAACTAGATGGAGCCCTGTTTTTGAGCCACAACTGCACTGTTTTTTGGCCACTTCTCCTCAACAAACACGACAATCACTGGTTGGTGGTTGACCTACCCCTCTGAAAAATAGTAGTCAGTTATTCCGAATACATGGAAAAATAAAAAATGTTCCAAACCACCAACCAGCTTGCGTGACACCACCCTTTCAACGACGCCGCACCTAGCGACGATGCAGGCGAACTTCCCTCCGGGGCGCTTCTGTCGGGTGCCTGAGATCTACCGATGAAGGTACAACGTGGGGCCCCAAAAAAACGAAATTGCGTTCAGTTGGTGAACATAACTCCAATAACTCTGGTTTATGATACGCAGATAACTATGTTTAATGGGGGTTATAAACCAACAAACATCACTGTGGGGCCCCACATTGTAAGGTCATACCCAAATAATGGGATTCCTTCTAGAATGCGTATGTTAAGGTGGGATAATGACTTTGTTCTCTTGGAGGAAAATGCTTCAAAAACCCAATGTTTGAACTTGGCGCATCTGAAAGTTGCCCAGACATGACCCACCAAACAAGGGATTTGGGGATGATCCTGGGCTGATGCCAGGTTTCCGTGGGTACCTACAAACGTTTGTGGGATTAATTTTACCCAGTTACCAATGGACCAAGCATCAATGGACCAAGTTTCAGGATCATCATGATGAATCATGGATAATCCAAGTAGCTATGAGTTGCTAACCAGTTGACAATGAATGATGCTCCAGTCTTTTCTTGCCCTCTGGTGAACTACCACAACTAGACGGAAATCACATTTTTTAAGAAATAGATCATCTACAAATGAGACATTTTCCAGAGCTATGTTCGATTTACTTACATGGAGGTTTCCTAAGAGTATGTTCCATTATAAACCACCCCTTTTTGGGGTAGCCCCATTTCTGGAAACCAACCTCCAACGTCGAAGTTTCCTCCTGAGTTCAGGCTGCAGCGAAAAAGCTGGGTGAAAACAAGTACTCACGGTGAGCCATTCTTGCTATAAGATATCTACTATAATATACTATAATATACTATAATATACTATAATATATGGTGGATATAATATCATCTATGGCTACTGGTAGTGAAACGAGTATCATACATCATTCTTAAATGGTGCTTATGATAACTGCACCATTATCTATAGATTTATGAACCCCATTGACCCCTACCATAAACCCTATTTTAGTGGTAAATAACTAAAATATAACTAGCCGGATGTGCATCATCTCACTATAATCGTTAAGTATGGTCAGCTTCCGTAATTGTTTTCATCGGATGTGATCCCTCAACACCTGGCTTCTATACCACTTTCTGAGTGGAACGGCATTAGAGGCGA
>CAMXCT020006751.1:40000-155000 GCA_947184155.2 Cladocopium goreaui | reverse complement strand
TATATATATGTATGTGGGTATATATGTATATGTGTATATGTAAATATATATATATGTATGTGTGCATATATGTATATATGTATATGTAAGTATACATATATATATATATGCATGTATGTGTATATATATATATGTAAATATATATATATATATATATGTTTTTGTGTGCATATGTATATATGTGTATGTAAATATATACATATATATGTATGTATGTGTGTATACATGTATATGTATATACTCTTTGGATCCAGATACTTCATTTTGGCTGGGCCAAGCGGCCAAGGGATTCGAATCATTTTTGTTTCCGGAGATATGGCCAAGATAACTCAGCTTTCCTTTTTGAATCATTTCAAGAATGTCAGAATGCAATATAATTATGAGTTTTTTTTTGTTTTGGAGATTTTGTGATCATAAAGATGCCATGTATCTATAATTATATCATATATCTTTTTTGGAAAGGTAAACATGTGCTTCATGTCAACACCTGTTTTCAATGTGTGCGTTGATTTTTTCCCCGTAGAAAGTAATGAAGCTTTCTTTGTCTTGCTAGGACGAGTGCTGTTTTTGTTTCTGCTCGTTTGGCTTCGGTCAGCCCAAATGCAATTATGTCTTGAAGTTTGATGTGGGAACAAACATCAGTTCTTCGACATATCCCCAATAGACTACTTAGTGTGCAATGTGATATTCACTTTGATCATCTTTGATATGGTCTTTGATCAACAAATGGATAACAAATAGAGTCAACAATAGTTAATATCAAAACCAACTCACAACACACTTAGTATATAATTTGAGATGATTTAGATTTAGATCTGCGAAATATTTATTTTACACGGACATTTTCCATGTTCTACTAACATCTACTATGTTAAGGCACACTCAACGGGTTTCAGCTCGCTTCCAATCTTCCAATTCCTCCACATCCGCTGCTGCAGTCGCTACCGGGACCTCCTGGCAATGGGCATGGTGAAGGCTTGGGCCTCTACCAGGGCTCGGATACAACAAATTATGGGGATTTAACCAATGACAAGTAGTGAAACACGTGGATTTCACACAATTAACCATAGGGACTTAACGTGATTTAATCATTAGAGAATAATAAAGAATGGAAATATCAGACAAATTAAATCACATAATTGTCTGAAGATGTGGCTGGCCAAATGAATGTGGTTCCTTCTGTTTCAATTATTTGACTATGCAAATGATTTATTTTTCGTTGGGGATATTGTGGTCAATGCGAGTTATAATATATATGTGTATAAATATATATATATACAGTATATATATATAATATACATATTTGTATATATTATTATATATTATATATACACATGTTGTGTGATCATGTGCGATTGTGTCAGAGTTGAAAATGTAGACATATCGTTCAATGTCGACACCTTTTCTTTTGTTCCTTTTGCTTTCTTGCCATAGAAAGTTGGCAGCTTCGTTTGTCTCGTCAAGCAAATTGTTGTGTTTGTTTCTGTTTGGTTTGCTTCGCCAAACAAAGTGTAATTGTATATTTCATAGCAGAATAACACCGATATCGTCCATCAGTTCTTCGACATATCCCCAATAGACTACTTAGTGTGCAATGTGATATTCACTTTGATCATCTTTGATATGGTCTTTGATCAACAAATGGATAACAAATAGAGTCAACAATAGTTAATATCAAAACCAACTCACAACACACTTAGTATATAATTTGAGATGATTTAGATTTAGATCTGCGAAATATTTATTTTACACGGACATTTTCCATGTTCTACTAACATCTACTATGTTAAGGCACACTCAACGGGTTTCAGCTCGCTTCCAATCTTCCAATTCCTCCACATCCGCTGCTGCAGTCGCTACCGGGACCTCCTGGCAATGGGCATGGTGAAGGCTTGGGCCTCTACCAGGGCTCGGATACAACAAATTATGGGGATTTAACCAATGACAAGTAGTGAAACACGTGGATTTCACACAATTAACCATAGGGACTTAACGTGATTTAATCATTAGAGAATAAAAAAAATGGATATATGGGTGTGCCTGAAGATAAGGGATTAGGCACGGAAATTCAATTGAATAGTGGGTAAAATGATAAAATTGGATTAAAAACTTATTTTCAAACAAATCCAGTTGTACCCTTCGGTAGCTGGGTCGAGTCAAAAGAGCACGGCCAAACTTTTTGGGATGGAAAGCAACTTCTTTATGCACGAAAAAACCGCGGTATCCATTCACTTTATAACACTGAATCCCGTTTTGCTTGGCTCTGCCTCATGTTTCACCATGATTTCAAACTACCAATGTGTGCTGGTTGCCCAGCAGTTTCACACTTTGCGAAGAAAGCCATGGCCGGCCATTACTTCGATGACGAATCCCGATTTCAAAGGGTGATTTTCCAAAACACACACTGTTCATTGGCAGATCTTATACCTAATGGTGGTGGTTTAATGGCATTTAATGGTGGTTTTATGGGATTTTTAATGGTTGTTTAATAGGATCTAATGGGAATCTCAATGGATAACTTGTTCGTGGTTGCTGCTAACCCCTCTGAAAAATATGAGTTCGTCAGTTGGGATGATGACATTCCCAACTGAATGGAAAAATAATCCATTCATGTTCCAAAGCACCAATCAGCTAGGGTTTGTGCTGATGACTAATTATAGTTAGGGGTAATGAAAGCCAAAACATAAGCTTTGGGGGCACCTCCAAAAGTGAGGTTTATGTTCAGTCAAACATTTGTGGGAAATCCAATAGACCATCCCAGTGCCCAACTGCATAAACTGCTTCCATCATCCACAACTGCATAAACCAAAAATAGGGGATGGTCACATCCTATTACATCGATAGTTTATTCCATTATACCCCGATAATATCTCCATATTATCCCCGATGTATCCCATTATACAACCGTTTTTGGTGGCCTATAAAGTGAATTTACCATTAAACAACCATAGATATCCGTATTATCCCCATATGATTGGGTTCACTCGCTACTATTTTCCATTATATCCCCGTTACGGTATATCTTTGTTGATGATTAATTTAATATACCCATTATATAAACAAATACAAATCACAAGTTTGTTGCTTAAATACCTATGATTTCTCTAGTATATTCACATGAATCTCCAAATTATCTCTATATTCTTGGGTTTATTCCCTACAATTTCATACTATTCCATCATATCTCTATGATATTCCCATCTATTATTGGGTTTGCCACATTACCAATGCTCGCCAGTTATGTCGATGTTGGTCCCCCACCTCCTCCTCTCCATCCAGCTGATCCTGGTCAATGATGGTTTAACACATTAAACAAGTCAGGTGGCTACATAATTGTCACCTTATAATACATCAAAATGAACTAGCTGGTCAATAAACTGGTTAATCAGCTCTTGGTGATGATACAGTAACTAAGAATAAAATCAGCTACTGGTAGTTTTTGTAATTTAGCGAATTTATCACTAATAAATACTAACACGCTGGTAACTGAAATCATCACCACCCCTTAATGGCTGGTTAAGAAGCTCCTGTACAGGTGACGTCCCGGGTGGCTGCGGCTATTGTACAATGTGGGGCTCCCAAGATAGGTATGTTGGTTCATTGTTCATGACTCGAATGTCGAGGATATACTGTAGATATGTGGAAATCTACAGTTGAACGGGTTTACACAACAAACTTAAAACTGAACAGGGGGAATTGTACAATATTCATCTCAGATTGTAGTTCATCCACAAAAAAGAGAGATGCAGAGATGCAACATGATGGGTCAACCGTGGTTTGCCGGGAAGCAAGCAATGTTTCAGAGGTTCCGACCAGGGGTGGGGTAGTGGGGGGGGTCCCGGCACGATTCTGTCTTCAACAGATTCGCGGTGGGCTTTAAATGCCTTCGCCACATAGTTCTAAACCATGAAATGGCAGAAAATGGAGGGCCCCGCGAACATCCATCGTGCTCCATGCTCACCACGATCTGTCGTTCTCGATGCAAATGGGGACGCAAATGAGGCCACTGAGAAAGTGCAGAATGCCAAGAAAACTTGCCACTCATACGGCAAGCAATGAGAAGAAACCAAGCATTTCAGCATCGTAAATCAACATTGCTCCGTTCCAAGACTTTATGTTACTGTCGCACTTACAAACAGAACTGTCTTCTAACTTCCGTTTCTCAGATGTCACAACAAATGAATGTGCAGTGTGAAAATCAACTATGAACCGAATACGTAATTACGTTGAAACAATAAACACATTGAAAAACACTGCAAATACCAGTAAAGTAAAACATTGATTGCTCCTTCCAAACATCCACAGATACGAATGCACAAGTTTCACTTCTGATAAATCTCTCGAAAACAATTGAAAGTCTCGCAAAAAACTATGCGGCAAAGCCAGCATGATGCAAACATATGCAACATTATGCAACCCTTGAAGGAGCGAAGATCCACATTATATCTAGTTTTTACTTACTGTCATTACTATCTGGTTCTTAGTCACCACTTAAAATTTTACTTACCCTCCGGTAAACATTCACATAGCGAACTGGAAGCCATGGCCCAGTCGAAATAGTTGATTTACCCATTAGCCTCTGGTTATGACTAGCATAGCCATAGGCAATCGCCATAGAAATAGATGGTTTACCTGGGTTTACCTATTAAAAATTGTGATTTTCCATGGCTAGCGGCTATGTTAGTCATAACCAGATGGTGATAGCATGGTCGATCTTTCCATAGCCGCTCCACTGGCTCCACAGTGACAAAGCGGAAAGGAATCCAACGTCGGAGGATTTTCAAGGCATATCATGAAGATTTGTCCTAATTTATACAGTATATCAATCATATTTGATTAAATGGTTGAAAATGCTTGAAAATTCAAACCAAGCTAAGAAATGCTAAGAGCTTTAACCATCATTCACAATCTATATCCCATTGACGATAACATACGATAACCTCCAGCCAAGCTAGTTGTAAACCAACTTAGTCGTTCCGAACTGGGGCAGCGCCATAGTCAACAGTTGGATCGTGGGGGGATGGTCATCAATCCATTCATCTTGACCATGGCACACACGTGATGGCCCATATCCGATTATATCCCAGTATATTCCAATGTAGCATTATTCATTATGTATCCGTATATTAACCATTTACTCAATGTATGTATATATATACATATACTCATATATATATATATTCCCATCCTTCCCCAAGTCTCCACAGTTATGGCCCAACAAAAACACTTAAAATAATGGGATTACTAATACAACTCCTGCAACTAAGGTTATATATATATAATGTTTAAATGTGTTTGTTCAACCAATTACAACTGTTGAGGGCTATAGATGCTATAGCTATAATGTGGGTAAAACTATGCCATAAACCATCCCCCAGTCATCACCATTTTGATAGGTGGTATGGTGACCATTCCCAGTCATGGCTGGTTTATGGCATAGTTTTACCCACATTATAGCTACAATGTGAGGCCCCCAAGATAGCTAAGTTGGTTTATAACTCCAATAACTATGGTTCATGGTATTTATAACTATAGTTACTGAGGCTTATAAACCAACTTATATCTTGGGGGCCTCACATTGTATAGACCGCAAGACAGCCCTGACAGCACCAAAAATTTCCCGGCGCCTCCAACACAGGCGCCAATGCGAGATCTCGCCGAGCCAACGACGTCCAGGAGCTCCGGGTTCTCTCCCGCGCCTGAAGCAGATCCCAACGATTCATGGTCTAGGAATGTGTATAGTGTGTATACATATACATATATAGAATAGTATATTTACTGTATCATATGTTCATATATGTTCAAAAAATGAGTAGCTTGATATGTTGGTGTAGTTTCAACCATTTGCTGCTATGGTACTACTCATCTATATCTTGTATGAATGGATATGAGTTTAGATATGGGACAAACCCGATGAACGACAACCGATCACCATCGATTTTGGTGAGGTGACCAATACAACATAAGGTGGTGCTCCCCAGTTGTGTTTGCGTTTTTTTTTTAACCTACTTAGCTATAGATCTACAATGATCTCCAATCATTATGCCAACTTGGCTATGGGGCAGCACCTTGCAGGCTTCCAGCATTCTAGAATTTCCAACGCATTGATGAAAAAAACACGTACTTTTACTCTTACCCTCTGGTTATTTAACATAGCCATGGTATAGATGGCCCATAGAAATAGATGGTTTACCTATTATATAAACGTGATGATTTTCCATAGCTATGTTAGTTTACCAGAGGGTAAATCATGTCCCTCCATTTTGGGGATGCCCAATAAATTGGCGTCATTATTGGAGATCTTACGGGATTGTCCAATCATTTTGGTCAAATATTCATGGGAAAATTCCAAAAGAAAATCTCCAAACAAACATTACATTCCCATACACCATGAATCATTGGGATGATATATATATATATATATGTACGATATCTATATATATACACACACTATACACATTTGTGTTGTTCCTTGACCGCCCACCGGTCCAGGCAGGACCTGACTCTCGACCGGCTCAAGGTTGTTCCGCCCAGTGCGCCTTGGGAAAAAAATGTTGGGTCGACCATCAGTACAGGTGATGAAACGTGGATTATACCCTGGTGCTCCAAATACCTTCTGAGAAGGTGTAACTAGGCCCCAAAAAACACCCGCAAATACAGCCTCAGAAGGTGTTTAGAGCCCTAATAAGGATACTGAATATAATTATAATTTCATAGTTGATGTATTGAATATCATATTGTGTGATTATTCATTATTGTTCCTATATGATTGTACTATATGAAACTATACAAGATTATTGTTATCTCATCATGATGATTATTGTTATGTGATTATTAGTATGATAATTGCTATTTTTTTCAAAACTGCGATCTAAGAAATTCTACACGATGACAAGCGTGCACTCATTTGCAAGACCCTGTCAAGGGGAGCTTCCTGTGAATTAGTAGTTGCACCGTTGCACCCGAGCACAGATCAAAAGAATAATCATTAAAACAAAAACGGAACAATGGCATGATGATCCAATCATGTCTAATATAGTAACAATTTCTATCTGAATCATGTCTAATATAGGAACCCCGCAAGATGCCGAAAAGGTAATTGATCATCACCGTTTCAAATTTGGGGTAAAGACCATTTGGATCACCTCAGATACCCGGTAACTTCTCATGGAATATCGCGGAATACCAGGAACATGATAGGAAGAATTCCCACGAATTTTGGATGATGGTTTCTGTTCCACAGGGAGTTGCTCCATCTATGTGTATATATATTATATGTATGTATATTATATATATATATGTATATATTATATATATATGTATATAGCTATATAGCTATAATATATACATATATAACTATAAATATATATATATATAGCTATATATGGGTGTGATGTGCATCAAAATTATTCCTGCACCAATTGGAAAGGTTGTGAGCCTGAGTGCCTCATTCGGCTGCCAGGACACTTTTCCGATTTGTCCTCGCCAGCAGCTTCAGCACTGAATTTGTGCCTGGCACCGTTCCAAAGGATATTGATATCTTTGGGTACAAGGTGCCCCATGGTCAACCATCAAAAACAACAAGAGCAAATGGTGGTTGAACAAACAACAAGAGGTAATGGAATATTTCATCGTTGTGCCATGCGTGTATACATAAGTATGTATATATATATGTGTGTGTATATATATATATAAGTACCTATGGATCCAAGTACCTTCTGAGGAAGTATGACTGTGGTATGATTTGGGGGTTAAGTCCCTTCTCAGGAAGAATCTGGATCCATAGGGTTCCATTTAGGTGTATAAATCATAGCCCTTTATAAATCATAGCCCTCGGAGCATATTAATTGCATTATACAAGGTGGTTCAACTAAGCATTGCCTATTGACAATAATACCTATTTGGGCCATTGCCATTTGCACTTCTCTTAGAATGCCTTGCAATGGCTATCAGGATCCACAGTATCCTAGTTCCTATGGATGTTTCCGGTGTTGGTCAGCATCAATAGCCGACCATATTCTGATTGTTTGTTCCACGTTTGTATACCTTTGCTGGTTACCGCCGAACATATTCAATTTCTGTTTACTAATTGCATGGCTCATAAATAGTTATAAAATGTTATAAATTTATAAACAGGTTCACAACCCATGCTGTTGTCACTTCCTCAGTTCTCCCCCGCTGAAACTGATGGGCTCAATGTATGGCCATCCGTTTCAATGGCGAATGTAGGTTTTAAACAAAAAGGGTCACACATCTAGTGATTTACATCCCAAAATGTTGACCATGATGCTGAATAACCCTTACAAATCCCTATGTTTTTCCTACCCCTATGGCCCCTATGGATCCCTGTGGTTCGTTTCCCTAACCCCATGGCCTATGATGGTTCATAAACCAATTAACAAATCCACCAGTTCCCCATCAATTCGTCCACCCCGTGCTGCTCCAGCCTCAGGAAGTCATAGCCGATGCCGGCATGGCGCGCGTAGTAGGCGGCGGTGGCACCATGGACGTCGCGCCTGGGTTTATAAACCCCATTAACTTTACAGTTCAAAGATGTTATAAGTATCAAACACATTATTGGAGGTATAAACCAACTTAGCTATGTAAATCTATCTATATAAGCATGGTCAATCTTTGGTAGTCCACAAAAAAAAGTCATCTTTTGCTGGCTATGGTTATTTTCCATAGCAGAAAACTAAATGATAGAACTACCAATCCAGTTGCTTGGCGATGATTCTAGATACCCTCTAGTAAATTAACATAGCTATTGAAAATGACCATTTATAGTGGTTTTTCCCATTAAATATGGTGATTTTCCATAGTTATGTTAGTTTACCAGAGGGTACGTCATGATATGTCTACCATACAATCTTTGCACCTACAAAATCTCAAAGCCGCCTATGGGGTACCACCTTGTGGAGGACTAGGAAAGTTTCCAGAAGATGGGCATCTCTTTTCAGAAGCCAGGGGAAAAATCAGGCACTGCTTCCATCAGAGAATGTTAAGCCGTTGACCTCGATTTTAACCTCTGAAGTTCCTGAAAGGTGGTACCAAACGCCATGATTGTTGTTTGAAATACTGCTCATGAACTAGTTCGATATAATACAACTAGGTATCATTTCAAGCCATTCGTGAAATTGGAGTGTACCAACTTAGCTAAGACAAATCAAGTATTAATCCCCCCATCTTTCTTGGTGAAATGCCAATGTTTGCTGGTTAAATCATCATCTTTCTTAATGAATTCCTACTTTTTTGCTGAAAAATAATATCCCATGTTTTTGCTGGTGAAATCTCATTCTTTGCTGGCTAAATCCCAATTTCTTCATGTTTTTTTTACGTTTTTTTTCTTTCCCATAGGATCCATGTATGGTATACATGGTAACATTTACCATCAATATTACCCCCAATGTTAGCATATATACCAGCACCATGGATCCGTCATGGGTTTTTCCTCACCATTTGCCAAGAACTGAGAGAATCGAAGCCAGGGAACAGCTCCATGACCTCATGACTCACGCGTGGTGCCATCCAGTGGAGAACCTGATCGAGACGACCTTCGACCGGTTGAACTTACCCTCTGGTAAACATACAAAAAGCTATTGAAAATGGCAATAGAAATAGTTGATTTACCCATAAAAAATGGTGATGTTCTAACATAACTATTGAAAATGGCTATAGAAATAGTTGATTTACCCATCAAAAATGGCGGATCTTTCCATAGTTATGTTAGCCCGTTTACCAGAGGGTTCCCTGAAAATCTCTTCATTTTAGAAGTTGAATGTCACCATTTTGTACTGACAACACGTAACCATGAAACATGTTTATACACCATGTACTGTTGAGAAGGAATTCATGATCTTCATAAATGGACGATTTTCACGTTTGTCCAGCCATATTACCAAGGGCCAACCCGGCTTGGCTGATTCGATTTGCGAATGCTAGGTATGATTTTTTTGCTGGAGACCTCATGATTCATCAAACTTCACGGCCAAGTTTGAGGAAACCCTTTTTACGTGGACTCCAAGAATTGTGATGATCAATCCGTTGCTGGGAAAACCTACTGATCCTACTGTATATATTATAGTTTGTAAATGGGGGTACCCCAATAGCTGGATGGTTTATGCTGGAAAATCCTATTAAAATGGATGATTTGGGGGTACCTGCTTTCGAGACTTCGATTGCAAAATTCTAGTTCTCACTTCTTACATCGCGGTTCTTCTTGATGCTCCTAAAGTCTTGCATATATCACTACCCTGATTCAGACTCCTATAAAGAACTGACTAGAATTCAGAATCCCAGAATGGGATGAAGGGACAATCTAATTTGCAGACCTTACCAAGGTGCTCCATGTATGGAATGGTTACCATCATCTCTCCAAAATGTATGACACACACATATATATATATAATACTATATATGTACACATACAGTATGTATATATATATATATAATAGTTATATATATATATGTGCAGTAGATGAAATTAAAAATTCATGATGCATATGGTTTAACTTTTCGCGGCAAAAACCAGGCTTTGCGCTCTCACCTCTGACAGCCCGGCGCGGGAAGCCAAGTGCAAGGCCGACCTGGAACGTGGTAAGCCCAGGTTGGGAAATGGGTGAGAAATAAATCACATCCAAAAATGGTGATTTGACCAAGAAAACCATGGAAATTCAAAGTTGATGATAGTTGATGTATAATCAATTTGATGTATAATTCACCTCATTAACTAGTTCGATGTATCTACGATATCCATAAAAATCTTAGTCAAACTTTAGTCAAACTAGAAGCAACTTAGCTAACGAACTGGGGCACCTTGTAGGAACTGAGAAGCCACAATCATGGGTCCATGATTCCTCGTTGGAAACATCTTCACGATGATCGATGCCAAAAAAACATAAACAAGACATGTCATGTTGTTTCACAAACTCGTTTTTTGATTTCTATAGATTTGTGTTAGATATCTTAGATATGAGATATCATGATATATATCTGGTTGGTGGTATACCTACCCCTCTGAAAAATATGAGTTCGTCAGTTGGGATTATAGGTATATATATATATAACTATATATATGTATATATATATAATTATATATATATACCATCTGGTTATGACTAACATAGCCATGGAAAATCACCATTTTTAAGAGGTAAACCATCTATTTCTATGGTCTATTTCTATGGGCCATCTATACCATGGCTATGTTAGTCATAACCAAAGGGTATATATTATAGACAGATATACACTGTCTAAAAAGGTACTTAACCCCCCAAATCATACCCCAAACACTTCCTAAGAAGGTACTTGGATCCATAGGGTATATATATATATATATTTGGTCACATCCTTCCATCTGCGGGTCCCCGGACTGTCCCTTTTGATTCACCGCATTCACATCCGCCTACGTTCGTGCCGTGTGCTGTGGCTGGACGGACGTGGCATGACGCATATTGGTGGGGCATTATCCAGCATAGATGGGCGAAAAACGTACGAAAAGCGTGAGAAAAAACGTGAGAATGATGAAAATGTACCTATTGAATCCTATTCAATCCTATTGATTTATCTCTTATATACTTAAGATTGTATGATTCATGTGCCCAAACACTCAGTGTGTACAAGAAAAAAGTACCTGCAAAATGGGCTTAAAAGTGCCAGACAAATTCAGGAACAACATGATTGGTATGGGTACCCTCTGGTAAACTAACATAGCCATTGAAAATGGCCATAGAAATAGTTGATTTTCCCATTAAAAATGGTGGATCTTTCCAGTTCGTTATGTAAACGTTTACCAGAGGGTACGGTAACATCTCATGTTTCTCGAGGAAAAATAGCAGTTGTCGTGGGGAACAGATCCGGGATTCGCAACCAAACTCCGTGGCTATTCTGTAGATACCCTACAAATGACAGTATTTCAACGACCATCCACGATTTCTGCTGCGTTCTTACTATATTAGGGTGTTTCCCCTTGATTGCTGCTTACCCTAGTGCTTTGATAGTTCATATCCGAAGTTCAATGTCTATTTTTCTTTTAAGGATCTGAGCCAAATACCTGCAATTTACTATCTTACAAACAAAAAAGTGCTTGCAGACGCTTATATACGTGATTCATAGTGGATTCTCTCGAGATCTTTATCAGTTAATCGCTGATAGTAATTTGCTGACCTGAAATAAAGTTATTCGCAGATAATTAATAACACCTTATATGATCTTGATATATGATAATAATTGATTACACCTCATATGATATGTATTAAAAAAAAACAAACAAACATAATTCCAGTGACGTCGCGACGTGAGGTCCTTATAGTTCATTCAGACATATCCAATGGTCATACGGGTTAGCACGTTGAATATCCATTTGTTCTCCATGATTGTTGCTTGTAAGTTATACCTCGCCAAATAACTCACGAATCATACTCTACATGCTATATGAATCTAGTTTTACATCATATTGATATCATGATATCATGTTCTATAATGAATCATACTCTCATGTTCACCAAGTTGGGTTTAAAGTTTAAACTCAATCCCTATGTGAATCTTTGAGGCCTTGCCCTCCAGGAGCACGTCGCAGACCTTGCTGCTGGGCCTGGCCGCCGGGGTGCCCAAAGGGGGTGTCTTAAGGAACACGTTGACAATTTTGTGGCTAAAAATACCCTCTGTAAAATATATTTTAATGGGTAAAAATACATAGTTTAAAAAATACAGTACCCGTTGAAAATGGTGATTTTCCATAGTTATGTTAGTTTACCAGAGTAGGCTATGGGGATACCCTCTGGTAAACTAACGTAGCTATTGAAAATGGCCATAGAAATAGTGGTTTTAGCCATTAAACATGGTGATGTTCCCTTTTTACCTAGTTTACCAGAGGGTATCTAATGAACAGATTGGAATCTTCTAGGTTGGAAATCAGACTAGAATCCTCCGAGTTGGAAATGAATTCAAGTCAGTGAAGCAACCATTAACCAATGAAGACATGGGTACACGATAAGTATATATTATTATTAACAACTTACGTAGTGTTGATGTATGTTTACATGTTTTTTTTGTTTAACGAGGTTCTTGCCCCAGTTCCTTAACTAACTTGGTAAACATATATAACTCTATATATATATACAGTAATTATATATAACTGCCATCATCGGGACTGTAAGCCCAGAAACATAACTAGGGGAAAAAACCTTGGTTGTGGGACGTTGTGGGTCATGCGCAAATTCCTCTCAGCAACTCTCAGCTATCTGAAGAGAAGGGGTATAAGGCCGCTCCAGCCACATCCACTAAAAAAAACATGGCTCATCTTCTAGTTCAATCAACATATGTTTACTTCATTTACAGTATTTGGCTTTGCATGTTGATGCTTCGCCAGCAAACTGGTTGGCACCAGCTATAATCAGTACCGAAATCAGATTTTGGGACACTGACATATTTCAATACATATCTTATCTTATTTGTCATCATTGACTAACCATTTGCTTGCAGGATCTGTACTCGAGTGAATAGAGACTATAAAGCACTCATCATTCCGGTTTGCCCAAAAATGGTGGACACCCTATTTTACGGCAAACTTATACAATCAAACCATTGTGATCAACCATCAAATGTTGGGATACCCTGAGTTTACCACCAAAACAACTGTTCCGCGCACACACACAAATGTGACAGACCTTGGTTCAACTTAGGGTCCTACAGGAGTCTTGTGTTTTTTGTTTCCCCAAATTGTTGGTTTCTGGTGTTTCTGTGTGTTTCCTTTGCGTGTTCGATTCGAAAAGGGGGTGGTACTTTGTTTCGACCATGACTCTTAGCATCCAGGGATCACGCTGAGTCCTCAGACGCAAAGAAGAAAGCGGTCTGACCGTGTTGATCAGCCGCGTTGGCATCTGCTCTGGCTTTCCTCCGCTGCTCAGAATAGCGCTGAAGTTCAACAAGAATAGCGAAGGACAACCCGAGTTTGACGAAGACAAAAGAAAAACATCAATTGGTTTCTCCAAATGGAATAACTATCTCAACTATTCAGCATTTGCTTCCCGCAAATCTCCCAATGATCTCATCATGATGTTTCCCCCAGTGCAGTGAATAACCGGGTTTGTCGAAAAATCGGCTACCCCTTAGTCCCACTGAAATCATCATCAATTGTCCCATTTCATGGTGTTTATTTGCGGTATAATTACCCCATTTCAGACACACCCAAACCTTGTATTGTCATATAGTTCTCCCAGTGATAGCTCTGAAATCTTAAGATCCTTGGTTAGAAACGTTATATATATATATATATATCCAAATACAATAGGCCCATATATTATATATGGAGGTTTCCTAAAACAGGAGGACCCCCTAAATCATCCATTTTAATGCGATTTTCCCATAATTAAATCTATCCCTAAGGATCCATGTATGGAATATTTACCTACATTGGGACTATTTTAAATTACTTTAGGGGTCAATGTAGGTAAATATTCCATACATGGATCCTCTGGGTATATAATCATCCCTTCTTTGAGTCATCCAGCTATTGCGGGACTTCCATGAAGCCAGGCTGCAGCAGCGACTGGCACAAGTCGCCGAGGCCGTCAAAGGAAGCGCTGTGGAGAACCTCGGCGACGGTAATGGTGACGATGTCATGCGTGCCACACAACGTTATATGGGACATGTATTCCACAAAATGCTAAGGAAAAAAAACATGCATGTAATAATATCAATATTAATTGATAACGATGATAGTAATAATAGAAAAATAATTACTCTATATACATTATTCCACAAATTACACAGAGTTTATACACATTTCATTGGCAAAACTTGTTGAAAGATTGGAGCCATGGAGAAATCCTGGAGAAATCGATCCCCTCCAAGGCACGCAGACGCCCTTGGCATCGCGGTCGTTGGGATCGGCCCGGGCCTGGAGCAACAGCCGTGCCATGTCGCTGTCCTGCGCCTGCACGGCGCTACGTAGCGGACTCCTGGCGCCAGGAGATGAATCTTTTTGTTTTCCCCATTTGTTTCTCCACTTTTTGACTTTTTCCCCATTTTGCTTCCTGTTTTTTTTCACTTTGGAAAAGTTTTGCTTTTTGATGTTTCATTTGTTTTCCTTTTTTGTTTTTTTCAAGTTTAAAAATCATTAGAATAAGCTATTGAGGAGAACATAAGGGTACAGTGAAACCACTGTTTAAGAACCCTCGCTCATAATTCCCATGTTTTCCACCTATAGCACTTAAGAACCCCAGGGTAGTACAGGGTAGGCTGGAAAATTCTTCATCGGTTCCTATCTAACGGTTCCACTGTAGCCAACTGGGGTGACACTTCCATGATCTGGGGAGATACCCTATGGTAAACTAACATAACTATGGAAAATCACCATTTTCAGTGGGTAAATCCACTATAAATCACCATTTTCAATAGCTATGTAACAGTCATTACCAGAGGGTAATGAACAGCACATTTCGCAGGTCTCGAAATCAAACCATCAGAGATCTTCTCTATCCGGCTTTTCCAACTCTGGAGGATACTACTAGAATCTAATATAGATATAGTTACTGAGGTCTTTGGAGCCCACAAACAACCCCCAAATACGCTGTCAGAAGGTGTTTGGTATATATGATCATATGTCAATAATTATAAATGATTAACTGATACCTGGAAATTACGATATTGTTTAAAAATGAGGTGACATATGGAGATTTCTGGATCACGTCTTACACCGTAGGTGTAAATAAAGACGCGAACAGAGACGGTGAAATCCCAAAAGTGCCACTGTCTAAAACCAAGAGAAACCAAGACCCTTCAGGGCATAGATATGCATAGATATGTATATCCAACAGTTGTCAATGTTTTCCAGTTGTTTACCAAAAGTAAATTTCATGTCTACTAAAGTATTTCATGATATTTCATGTTTACCAAAAGAATTTCATGTTTACCAAAAGTATGTTTACCAATGTGTTACCAATGTTTAGCAATGTTTACCAATGTTTACCAATGGGATCAATGTTTACCACAAGTAGGTTTTCGTGGCAAAAATCCAGCTGATCCAGCTGATCCCAGGTCAAGACACTGCGGGCCATCCCAGTGAGAGGGCGATGCGCCCTCTTTCAGACACCGCGCGAAGGCACTGAGGGCGATTACACGCTTCCTGGGTCGAAAATGTTCGTTGGGAGACTGCGACTTGTATCTTTTTAAAGAGAAACTGAAGATGATATGGGGATGGGTCAAAACCCTGGTACCTAGTGAACCCCAAAATAGCTGGTAAATGGATGTTCATCCCACTAAAAATGTATCTATAGGTATTGACCCATACCCATATATATATATATATGATACAATATGATCAAATAATGATGGCACATTTAATTACTTGTGAGACCGTATTCGGTGGTTATTTTTGGGCTCCAAACACCTTCTCAGTCTGTCTTGGAGCACTAGGGTTTACAAACTATTTTCATGCGAGAAACCAGGAGTATGAAAATTATAACATCCTTAGAATCAGATATATCATGATATATCAGATTTCTCCAGGGTGCCAAGTTTCTCCTTTGGAATGCCCGGCTGCAACAACGGCTGCGCCACTTCAAAGAGTTTCGCCCGCGACCGCCGCGGCGTGGCACTCCGCTGCGCCGCTTCCCCACTGGCGGAGCGTCGCGGCGTCGCCGCCCGCGGTGCCACGGCGCGAGGAGCCGAGGCGCCGCGAGGCGTGGTGGGCGCCGAGGACGAACGCTGCGCAGAACGGGTGACGGCAGGGGCGTCTCTGCTTCGCATGGGGTCCTCGGGAAACCGGTGGAAACCATTCACCAACAAAAATGGATGTACTATATTGGGAATAATATGTAATTAAATAAATAAATATATATATATAACGAGGATCTATACAAGGTCTTGCTCCATTAGGTAGGTTGGTTTGTTTGCCTATAATTTCCCTATATTTTGTGATTATATAAAATAGACGGGCAATAGACCAACATTAACATAAGGTAAGTATGTGGCTCCACCTTGTATGAAATCATGAGGTAAACATCATGTACATATATATATATATATATGTATATATATATATAGAATCTAGAACATCCCTGAACAACAATTCGATTCAATTCGATCTTTTTTGTTACCTCGGCGCATGTCCTGAAGCGCAAGAAACGGGACCTATTCATCAAAAGGCATCCTTTTCCTCTTAAAAATGACCGCGCGAGACTGCAGGACTTTGCTGATCTGTTACAGAAACCAATGACGGTTTTATTCCCATCCTATCTTCTTTCAAATACATCTGATCCCTGGCCTCCCAGGTACCCAGTCTCTGAGTGGATTTCGTTGCCAGGCCACCGTTCTGGTCTTTACCTTAGCGCTGGAGGCGCCGCTGGTGCCGCCGGATCTGCGGCTGCAGGTGCTTGCAGCTCCGGCTTCGCCTAGGTCCACATCAAACCTAATGATTTAATGAGTTATCTGAGTTAACCATCAAAAATTGGGATAAGACCATTAAAAAACGATTTCACCATCGAAAATCTGGATTTAACCTAAATGATTTCACCATCAAACATAATAATTTCACCATCAAAAATGTGGATCAAATCAAAACTAGGGATTCAACCATCAAACATGTGCTTTATAGTTGTGAATGGTTTTATCTCAACCACCTAAAATGGGTGCATACTGGAATTTAATGGGAATAAAATGGGGATGTATACAAGGTCTGACTGACCCCATAGCTAAGTTGGTCTATTTGCCTAATTCAAGTGGGTTCATGGCGATCGAAAACCAACGTATAGATAAGGGCACCACCCTCTGCAAGAGCTCATATATGTATATATTATACAGTATATAAAATGGATCAGCGGGGGTTCATATCTATGTTGATGAAACCAACAGGAAGGAGACCCAAAAATGATTTGGTTGATTGCACGGGGCCAAGGATGGGATTACATATCGAACTAGCTTACGGTGACACAACCAACTTCACCACGGGGTTGCTGTGATCTCAATGGTTGCTACTAGCTGAAGTATAGGGTTCCCATGATGGGTCATAGCAATTCCTTGAAAACAGAACCCTATTTATGATAAACTAGGTTTATTAATTTTGGGCACGGTACACATGATTTATTGAATGATGTTCCAGCCGGCAAAGTTGCAAACTGTTGATGGACACTTTCCAGCTGGATATTTCTACCAAAGTCTAGCTACATTCACCCTCCAAGCACACCCAAATAATGATAGAGGAATGATCGAGGATGATAAAGGTATCTCAAAAATGACACCATCACCATCAATCAACATCAACTTACCCATCAGTTACATGATTTGATGGCTATTTAGAGGTTTCCTGGGGGTTTCCCAAAATCATCCATTTGAGTTTTGGATTTTCCATCGAAATCAACCATCCAGCTATTGGGGTATCTCCATTTATGGAACCCCCCCATTTGATGGTAGAAGAGACCTGATATATCACCACGTGACTTCCAGAGGAAGTGCTGCACACGCTGATGCGCCGCGGACGTGTCTCGGTGATCGTTGTGGCCGATGCTCGGTCCATTGGAGCAGCATGGCCTGGATAGATAACTCTTTGGCTTTGCAAGGTGGTGCCCCAGTTCGTTAGATAAGTTGGTGCAGATATAACGAACTAGTATTCATGGGGTGAACATAAACCAACAAACATCACTGGGGATACCATCCTGTGGGAAGTTCTGGTGAATCCCTTCCTCACATGAAAAACACCCAGAAAGCCATGGGTTTCGTAGAGATTTACACATATTTGGGACCAGTCAGGGAAGTTCATCATCAGTGTCCCTATCAAACATAATGCTAACCTTTTGGGTCAGTCCATATTTTCAGACACGCAAAAGATAAAGCAGATATTGCGTTGTTAAAATGATAGGCATGTTGAACATGATGATATGATGTTGAATTTATAGTAACCATTATTCATGGGTTAACCCCCTTTCAACTGGTTAAATCACCATGTGCACTCATTTTAGTCATACCCAGTTCAATGATTATGTTGAAACTATATATATATATATTTATAATAATATATATATATATGTTGAAATGATAATCACTGGTCAATTCAACCATGAAACACTGGTTTATCATCACTTTTCCTATAGTTGGTTACATCCTATTCTATACCCTTTGGTAAATGTTTACATAAGGAACTGAAAAATCACCATGTTTCATGGCTAAATCAACGATTTCTATATTTCTATGGCCATGTTCAAGTTCGCAAAATCAACCCATCCATGTCACGGATCCACCTTTGGCAAATCTTACAGGAAACGGATGCTTTCTTAAATATGATGGTCACGATGGTCACGATGGTCACGATGATGATGATGATGATGATGATGATGATGATGCTGATGATGAATGATTATACATTCAGGTAATCGGGTAATCGCACTATCTGTTGAACAATCTGTTGAAAGGATTTTCCTTGAAGAGTCCCAGCAAGGCCAGCACGGGATACACTCAGATCACTCAGCTAATCACACATGGCCAGCATTGGAAGTTCTCAATTCATATCCAGCCCATGATTTTTGGGATTCACTCGTGCCACACTGAACATTACAGCCACATGACTTACCAAAGGGTGTAACAGCCCAGTCAAGCACGGCATGTTTCAGTGAGATATGCTCCGCTAGCACGGCTAATAATTCACGAAAAAGAATGGCCAATATGGAATAATAATGATAATCACAGAATTTCATGATTGTACTATAATCATTCATTATCATAATTCACTACACTATAATTAATAATAATTCACTATAATGTTTCAGTGATGGTTCCGATGGTTCATCCACTTCCCATCATTCCCACGGAAATTCCCACGGTGAGGTCATTCCGATGTTCATCCAGACTGCCATACTCTGGGATTCACTGCCATAAACCGTTTACCATTTTCAGCTGGTTTATACAACTCATGTTATATCTGGTTGGTGGTTGACCTAGCCCTCTGAAAAATGATGGACGAAGTTCGTCACTTGGGATTATGACATTCCATTCCCAATATATGAATGGAAGTCATAATCCATTAAAATCCACTAAGCCACTATAATCCATGAAAGTCCCAACTGTTTCTGGAAAGTCATGTCATTCATTCATGTCCAGTCACCACCACCAACCAGTAATATCCAGAAATCTGGTGGATTTTGCGGGATGGTTGCCATGGCATGGCCATATAGCCATGGCATGTCGTATCCAAATGTGGCCCCAATAATCAATGGCCTATGTTTATATATAAGTTATAAGGCCTATTCCCCAGAAAATATGGCCAAAAATATGGTACGTTTACGTAGCTCCAATTATTTAGGATCCTGGAATTCCCATTGAAATAAGCAGAGCAACCAGCGTAAATACTCTTAAACATTTGAATTTACTCTAAATCATCAATAATTTCCAGATAATCACCAGCTAAATTCATGGATAACTCAAAAAAACTTCCGAACAAGCTGGTGCCCCCCTCAGTTATGTTGGTTGGTTTAAGTTCACCCCATTAACTAGACTATATAGTTCGATATTTCTACCATAAATCTAATCGTTAACCTACGTTAAAACCAACTTAACTGGGGCACCCAACCCCCATGGGTTTATCATCATTGTTCCCAATAACATCTGAATAGTTAGGGTATCCCGGATTGGAGACAAACCCATTTTTTTCAATGCAAAAACATTAAAACATTGACAATTCCAAACAACAACTAGACTTTCCACGGAAAAACAATGCAGAAATCCGAAACAAAAAAAACATGTTTTTCCATAGAAAACATTTTTTTTTTCCATAACCTTCCGCAAAAACCGCCACACTTCCATGGCTCACTTCCCGCCTGCCGTGGCCGCCCGGACCTTCGCCGGTGCACTCAGCGCGGCACGCAGTGCTTCGGTCTCCTGACGTAGGGCCTCCTGTGACTCGCGCAGCGACCTCGGTGGTTATTGAACCAAAAATGATGAAACAATATGAGGATTTAATCAGTTGGTGGTGTGGAACACGTTTTATTTTTCCATATTAATGGGATGATTAATGGATTATTAATGGATTATTAATGGATATTAATGGATTATTAATGGATTATTAATGGATTATTAATGGGATACCCTCTGGTAAACTAACAGTTTGCGAACTTGAAAATGGCCCAGTCGAAATAGTGATTTTTCCCATTGAAAATATGGTGGACCTTTCCATAGTTATGTTAGTTTACCAGAGAGTAACCATATAGTAACAAAAAATAGAGAAATTATGGTTAACTATATATATATGGGTAAATTGTAATAATTCACTAACCTGAAATAAGGCAATTTTGGGATGATTCCTCTTACTAACCATGATTCCAGTGAGGTCGCAGCGAGGTCGTTATAATTTACCCATATATATATAATAATATATAGTAATCATAAATCATAAATAACCATTTATGATTACTAAATATATCCTGGTTTAAATCATTTTAATCCCTAGCATGTGTTCGACCATATTTTGGAGGTAGATATTCTATATCCCCTGAAAATTAGCCGTTAAAATCCAGTACAATCCTTTGTGTATATAAGTATATAAGTCTTACACCTAGGTATGTATGTGAGTTGGACACCACATTTATGTATTGAATACCAACATGTCATTGTTTACTTTGAATCTATGATTAGTAATCAATGCTAATTCATCGTTAACGATTGTTGATTGCTATACGTGTTGTCACTACAACTTGGGTTGTTATCTAAGAACCTTTGATCATCCATGGTATTGTTGTGAAGGCTTAAACATTCTATTTGTGTAATGTCAGTTATTCTCCGCGGGATCTTATCCCCAGTACATACCCGAACAATAATTTGGTATGTTGGTATCTCACATATGTCACTAAATATTACAATGCACATTATGGCTATGGAAAATGATTGAATCATGATAAAAGTGTATAATGGTAAATTGCATATAGATGCATATAGGGGTGAACTATTTCCCATTTCCTATACATATATAAATAACATGTATACATATACATATATATATACATACATACATATATAACATATATATATATATGTATATTGCCAGAAGCAATAGTTATGGTACCAGTATTTGTTCTGGGATATGCTATTCTATGGAAAATGTTATGTAAAGTTGTTTTTTGCCAGTGAACCCACACAGAAATCCTGGTCCACGATAGGCGTCAATGAGCAGTTCAATTTCAATGGATCTAAAAGGGACACCATCAAGTTGCTCCAGTTGAATTCCATGTCGATTAGCATCATATTCCTAATTGTATCTCAATATCTAAAACATATCTCAATATATCCCATGTTATATCCCAGTTGTATCCCACAATCTTCCAAGTTGCTCCAGTTGAATCCCATGTTGGTTCACAATGTCCAGCAGTCTTTGGATGGTCGCGTTGCCGCCGTTACCGCTCGCGGGGTTCGCGGCTTTCGCCGGGGTGGGCGTTCGTGGACGAGGGGCGAAGGCCATGGGATCGGCGTGGGTCACATGGATATCTTTTTGTTGGGATATAAAAACTATCAAACTGGTTTATTCTATACATAATATAGTTATAAATATTGTGTATGTATAATTCTAGTTGTATACAGTTATCTATCTATCTATCTATCTATCTATCTATCTATCTATCTATCTATATCATATATATACATAGTTGTTTGTAGTGGTTTAGTGGTTGGGTTACTGCATCTTTGAGTCACATTATATAGCGTTATACTTTGTTAGACATGTATATTGTGATTCAACAATTTAACAATATACTCAGCTTATACTTAACTTTTGCCAGTAATACTGAACTGTGTACAGTGTTAAGAGGCGTGAGCTTGGTTAGAATATCACTTTGAATTGTGATCGACATTCATAGTCTACACAGGCTCCGATATGATCTATAACCTTTTGAGAAAATTGGTTCCCTGTGTGTTTCTGAAATTTCTCTGGCTGGTGGTTCAACCACCCCCGGAACATTCGGCTCAGTGGGATCACTATGGTTAAAGATGAACAATACGTGGAACCAACCAGATTATCAATTGCTATATCTGGGTAAATTATAATATTTCACTAACCTGAATTAAGGCCATTTCGGAATGATTTCCCTTATTAGCCATGATTCCAGTGAGGTCGCAGTGAGGTCGCAGTGAGGTCGTTATAATTTACCCAGTTATATCAACATCATTATATCCCAGTTTTGGTTAAATCATCACGTGTTTATACGTGTTTTATATATGAAAACGTCTCATTGTTCACAGGTTCGGACAGCGCATCTTTCGGTCCTGACATGACATTCCTGTAGAGCTGAGCCAGCATGAGCCAGCAAAGCCATGCACCAACGATTCCTGTCCGTAATCCATGCTGGCTACTGTACAAAAGCTCCACTGTTCCAAGGGAAAAGATGCAGTATATGTTTAAGTGGTGTTTTTTTGGGCATTGCCAGATTTTAGTACCAAGAATTATCAGTAAGATTATTTTTTTGGTCCATGGATCTCGACAAACTGCTTGGGTTTTTGGATGTTTGTCATCCATCATTGTGATCGCCAGACCCACAGAAAATGGACTGTAATCCCTTATAAATGGAGGCTTTGGGGGGAGAATCAACTATAAATGGGGCATGTTCCATTGTCATGTTGGAATACCGGAGGGGATACGACGTGATTTTCTACGATAAAGATGACGAATGTTAACCCTGGATCAAGAAAGCGACTAGTTCATTCACCGGCCGGGCTTACCATTCAGAAATGCCAACAGTTGCCTTCCAATCCGGGAACCCCCAAATGTGGGATGAAAAAAACCCTCCGATACTCAAACATGGCAATTGACCATTCCCAATTCTTTTAGGATCAGTTTCCGAAGTGTCCCATTAAAACCTTTGAAACGATAAGTTACCCAATAGTTTATAGATAAGCGGCAATTGTCATAGGATTTTCAATTGCCACCTTTGGGTAGCGGAGAAAATCACCACTTTTGAGATCTGGTGTCCTGAATCCCAAAGTGTGCACTGGGTCCATATGTCCGAATATTTTTTTCAAAACAAAGGCCCTGGTTTAGTATTGGATCTGCTCATGTTTATCTCATTTAGGGGTTATGTGTGTATAATATGTATATAGATTTATATATTATATATGTGTGTGTTATGTTTAATATATACATATATATGTTATTTTAATTATATGTATATATATATATAATATACATATTGATAGATAGTTTATATCATATATATATATGTATAATATCTTTAATATGTACAAATATAATATATATATATTATAATATAAATACGGTATTCATATAATTGATGTAATATACATATATAGTACATATCGACTGGGACTAGGTTTGAAGCACCAAACTGCCGCAGTCTTCTTTTCTGTCAAATTTAAAGAACGCACGGGTCACAACCTTCTGATGCTACAGCTCCATTTCGCATGAAGCTCAAGAGATTGCTGCATCGTTGCGCACGTGCACCCTGGCAATGCCAGGACGGCTTGATACCAACAACGCACAAAGATATACAAAGATGTGATTTGGATCTACAAGCACAAAGAAACATGGTATAGGAACACAACTCGATTGACAGTGGTAGCATACAGAATTGTGAACTTTGGAAAAAGGTAGGTTCCTACGTACACATATATATACATATATATATATATATGTTATATATATATTATCATGTATATACATGTATGTAAGCCGTTGTAAATCATGTTTGTACAGTAAATCATACCACATATTCGACCCCTGATGTTTTTGAAGCTGCGCGATGCACCGGACTCACGAGCGGTTCCTCGTTCATCGACGATGCCATCCCTGGAAGCGAAGATGCCATGGAAAGGTCACGGTCGCATAAAACATGACTTGAAACATCTGGGTCAGGAGAACATGGTTTGAATTAGAAACACTGTGTATATATTGTGTATATATTGTGTATATATATTGTGTATATATTGTGTATATATTGTGTATATATTGTGTATATATTGTGTATATATTGTGTATATATTGTGTATATATTGTGTATATATTGTGTATATATATAATATATTGTATATACATATATATATATGCGTATATAAATATATGTATTAATGAATTATTGAATTCACTAGACTATATACAATATGTTTTTTTGCGTCAATTGTATGCATGGGGGGTTCCTGCACATAATTTTCCTTTGAACCACTTTTGCGAAAATCGGGCACCTCCAAAACACGGTAGTTTTGCAAAGTGAAGGAAGAGAATGTAAATGGATTAGGAGGTCCAAATCTTGACATGGTGCAACTAGTGCACGATTTCTTTACATCTTGTATCAACTTTGGACATATGCAATCATTTAATTTAAACATTGACATGCTGGTTTCTGTCAAAACAACAAACATAACAGTCAAACAGTCACGCTGTCACAGTCATAGCAAAGAAGCTTACCTGCCCCCTATCCCCCCATTTTTTTTGCACCACTTTGCACATGTCAGATGGCTGTGGGCAATGGCAAGCCAGTCACAAACCCTGGCTGAACAACTAGAGGGGTCACCCCCTAAATGATAAAAGTTGATAAATTGATATAAATTGCAAACAAACAATGGTCCTCATTGATGCGGGCACGGCAAAATCTCCCTTTGGGAAAATAGCCCCGATTGGAAAGGTCATGAGTGGCTTCAAACTGCATCAGCTAGGAAATGAATTAGCCATTGTTCAAAAACACCACCTCTATTGTGAGGATTGTTCATGATTTAACTGCTATAGAAACTATCCAGAAGATGATATTGAATCACTCACCATCACTCAACATACAAAGCAACAAAACAACCAAAACAACAAGGAACCCCGTGATGCTGCGATGATTTTTAAAAAAACATACAAATGGATAGTCACTAGGGCCATATCCCATCTCTCTGTACCTGGATTCAGTTGCAAGGCCTTTCACGCCAGATATTTGGCCAAGAGCTTCTTGGTTGGCGGCAAGAACCTCAACCCCCCGCGTTGAGGGCTCACAATTTTTGGAGTCTGGAGTCAATCCTGGGATACGCAACGGCAAAAAACATCTGCATTTTCTTTTGGGATTGGTGAAAACGGGAAAACATCGTTAGATATCGTTGGGAAGCATGCCTTTGAGCAGCACCTTGAGTGTCTTTTTCCAGTGCTCAGTCTGTATATGGCCTCAAAAGCATTGCTTCACTGACTGCTTTCACGGCACCTGGCGATACAACTCCACAGCTTTAGCATAGCTGCTGTTATTGTCCGTGTTAAGAAGTGTGATGGCAACCATGGCCAAATAGTCCGTCTCTTCGTGCTCAGGACCAAGAGTCAAGAGTCTTCACTCCATCAAGGACCCGTCGACCCAACTTCTCAAGCTTCTCAGCTGAAAATTGCGATCGAACAGAATTGTTGCCAGTTTCGCTTCACAGCTTCAAGGCTCTCAGAATATGACTGCCACCATTTCTTGCGCCGAAGCCACGCAGGTCGTGCTCACGACTTGGCGCCGATGGGATGGGGTCGGCGAGTTCACCGCGAAGAACTTGCCCAGTGGCGCGCCATTGGATCCCAGTGTGAAATCAACACCAGCAATGTAGAAATCAGCAGAACATGAAGAAATTTTGCTCCTCCATGTAATGGCGTCTCGAACTGCTCGCTTGGTCCGGTAGTGTTTTCACATTTCTCACCATGGCATCGGGCCCAGGGGCCCAGAAAGGGCAGTTGCTTCCCGAGCGACCTGCAAGTCCTCCATGCGCAGGAGACTTCAGCTCCTGATCTGATTTTTTTCCGGAAAAAAATCCATTGGTTGATGAAAATGATAACTGTCCAATCGCCATTGTCGCGAGAGAATTTGAAGTTCGTTCAAGGGAGACGGATCTTTAAAGATCAAGCACCCCTTTCCGCGTGCTTGTTATTTCACATTAATATACACTAATCATAATGTCAACTCTGGGGTCATAATCCCTGCTTAACTCATTCAAGTGTGTCACCCTCCAAATTCCCATATTAGAGAAGCAGCTATAGATAGATAGATGGATAGAATAGGATTAGATTAGATCCGATTAGATAGATAAGCTTCGATAGATAGGATAAGATTAGAGATAGATAAGATTAGACATTTTTTTTTAAAAAAAAGATCGGATCAGATAAGCTCAGATAAGATCAGGCAAGCTAAGATACAATAAGAAACACACATAAGATAAAATAATATAAGGTAGATATAGATATACGTAGAGATAGAGATAGATATAGAGATATAGATATAGATATAGATAGATAGATAGATAGATGGATGGATGGATGGATGGATGGATGGATGGATAGATAGATGGAGAGATGGATAGATGGATAGATAGATAGATAGATAGATGGATAGATGGATAGATGGATAGATGGATAGATGGGTAGATGGATAGGTGGGTAGATGGATAGATGGATAGATGGATAGATGGATGGATAGATAGATAGGATTGATGGATGGATAGATGGATAGATGGGTAGATAGATAGATAGATGGATGGATGGATAGATGGATGGATGGATGGATACAGTAGATGATATAATTATATATTAACTATCTATTCATATTTGCTCTCAAATTGGGGTGCTCCCACCCCATCCTGCCCCCCCCGCGGGCATCCCAACTTGGAGTCATCTGCAGAGCCTTTCCTCGCCTGGCTCAAATAGCCTCGCACCTGAAGAGCCAATTTGGGCCAGTTCACCATGCCAAAGACATGCCAAAACCACCGATCAGTTCAAGGGACGTTGACATTTTCTGGGAAAAAAACATTTTTAGGTTTTTGCCAGGTGAATTTCATCGTGTTTTCACCATACCCATGTGCCACGAACGGTGCCGGAATACATGGAGGATGTGGGATAGATAATGATTATCTATTCAGTGGAACATCTATAGAAAATATATGCTTTTGACATGTGTTTAAATGGCTTCTTCCCATCAAAACATAGGCTTCTTGCAAATGATCCTTTTGACATGGTAAACCAACCATCAGAGGTTGTTTGTCTGCGAAGGAAGAGCAGAGATTCCACAGGGATGACTTCAAGAGAAGTCTGCACCAATGATGGCGTGCGTTGACACACCTGGGATATTGTCATGGCACCCTGGCACATTGACCACATTGACCATCATCTATCTTGATTGTTTCAACCCTGTGAACAACATTAAGTAGTAGGATCTGTAATGTTGGGGGGTGAAAGACCAATCAGGCTAATAAATATGAGCACAGACACTAGTCTGAATATTAAACATCCGTTTATGTTAAAACTGGTTTTCAAACATATGTCACTGTGATTATCTTATTTGTTAAACTGTCAATTGATATCAATATCATGATTGTTACGTTTATTATCAGTATTAAATTATGAACAATGTTTCTTCTTATTTTCTGGTTGGTGGTTTCACCCCCTCTGAAAAATATTAGTCAGTTGGGATGATTATTCCCAATAGATGGAAAAATAATCCATTCATGTTCCAAACCACCAATCAGTTATTGTTATTTACAGCATATTGATGTGGATCATCCCAAATTAGATATACCTTCTGGTTATGACCAACATAGCCATGGAAAATGGCCCATTTATAGATGGTTTACCTATTAAAAATGGTGATTTTCGATGGTACCTCCTCGAAAACCATTCCAGTCCCATTGTCTTTTAGCACGACTGGAAATTCACACAATATCCCTCATAAATGGAGGTTTCTAGGGGAAAATCATCTATAAATGGACCATTTTCCATGGCTATGTTAGTCATAACCAGAGGGTACATTCCATTTCGACCCACCATGTCAACCCCCCGCCATGGGACCCACCATATCGCTGCCTCCTTTGCCAGGACCTTACCCAGTTCCACACCCCACCTGATGTGAAGCGCTGAAGCTTGGGATATGCAACACGCGGTTAGTAAGTGGATTAAGCTTTAAAACATGTGTTGGATAACAAAACTCTGTATATACCATATAAATTACCGTATAATAAATAAGAGATATCATACGCATGATTAGAGGTGTGTATATGAGTGATGTTATAAGTTATAAGCCGTATCATTAGCATGGTTCGGCACCACTTGCTTGGGATGCACAGCCAAGTGGTGATGCTTCCTGGGAGAAATATCATCTTGCCGGCTTTGAGCAGTCTCACATCTACTCAAAACCTCAAAGTCCCTGTAACAAATCGTAAGGCGCTTGTAAGCTACTGGCACGTGCATTGATACAACAGTCACCATCCAAGACTGGTAAAGCAAATCTTCGAAGAAGCTTTAGCAACAAACAACAAATTCATTACTAGTTCAATAGAAATAAGATAATGCATATGTAATGCGGCTGTATCTCGATTTCATCTCCTCCGCACTAGTTCACTATTACTACTTTGCAGCAAATCATTTACCGAAAGCCACTATGCAACTCTAGTCTTTGTTTGTCACACGGGTCTTACTCAGAAACCCTACACCTTGGGTTGGACATGTCTGGTTCCGAAAAACATGTTCTTTCTACCTACAGTCTGTTCTTTCTACCTGCAGTCCCAAACTACCGGTACAAACAGGTCAAGTACCAAAATCTGTTGTAAAAGGGTTCCTGTATGGCTATAAATCAGTTATAAGTTTTAAGAGTCTAGGTATTGTCTCACCACCAAGCTTCAAAAACCCAGAGCCAGCTCCTCAAGCCGCTTCGATTTCTGAGAAACCCAAACTGATCGAAGGAATTCACATTCAAAAGCCAGCCTGAGTCTTTTTTTCTCACCCGTTGACCAGCGGCCCAAGAATGCCCAAGATATCCCGTGTTGAACTGACATACACCTTGTGCCTATGATATCCTGATCTATGGATCTTTTTTTGGTATCCTCTGGTGAAAATTTCACCACTTATTCCAGGGATCGGCGAATTTCTGTGGCCAGGGATCGATCTCTTTAGGCTTACAATGGCTGACACTCCAGTGATCTCCCGGAACCGTATCTCAGTGGTTTCTGCCTCGTTTTTGGTGGCTAAGCTTATGGTCACCAAATCATCCAGCAACCGTCCCCAAAGTTCATGCATGAGAATATTGGTTTAAGGCAAAATCCAAGGCGAAACCCCATACCCTAAAGTTATGGCCGATTCTATGGTGAAAATTATTGATGAAGTCATGGATTTACCCTCTGGTCAACGTTTACATTCACCATGCTATTAATGGATAAATCCACTATTTCGACTGGGCCATGTTGAATAGCAACACGTAACAAATTACCAGATGGTATCCAACCATTAACACTTATTATCCACTATTAACCATGATTAATCGTTATTAACCATGTGCACTATTATAGAACCACTATTAACCCAACATTAATGTTATCATATATCTTATATATTGTACTGAAATATCCATCCTTTGTCATCCAGTTGGATTCGAAAACTCCCGAAGAAATGAAACAAAACCGGGATCCTGCAGATCCCCGGGATCCCGGGCCGATGGTGGCGGTTCGGTGCTCATACATGGCCAGCAGCTGACCAAGCCTCATCAGGGGGCTGGCCTCGTCGGTTTTTTTTAAATATATATCAAGATATAAGGTTTCTTGTTGATGTGATTTTAAGGATGTTTAAGGGATAATAATATATATATATATAACACAATCATGATAATAATAATGATAATGATAATAATAATAAATAATAAATAATAATAATAGTAATAACTATAATATAATAGATACTGGTTTCCTATGTTTGTCCGATTTTCCTATGTTGGTTTCCTACAGTATGGTGTCCTGATGTGTCCAATGTTCCTTTTCGAGTCTGGGATAGATTTATGTGATTGATATGCTGATTTCATGGGGTTGGACCGTTCAAGACTGACCTGTTTGTCCCTCGAAATTAGGCCCAACTAAGCTGCTTTTCACGTCAGATTTGGTTTGACACCATGGTTGAAGTTGAAACAAAAATCCAGTTTCTGTGTTTCTTTGATGAATAACCTGATGGCCAACAAGTGCGGGAAAACCAGCAAATTTGGATTGTTCAAAACAGACTCGATGGAGGGTATTACCAAGCGATTGACTGATGGTATCTCATGGTCATATTTCTCAAATATGGCCAACATGTTCAAGCCATGTCAAAATCATCTCAACACATGTTAAAACATGTCGAAACATGTTAACACATGAAACATGTAAAACCATGTGAAAAAATGTTACCCTCTGGTAAACTAACATAGCTATTGAAAATGACCATTTATAGTTGATTTTCCCATTAAACATGGTGATTTTCCATAGCTAAGTTAGTTTACCAGAGGGTAAAACCAGGTTCGTACCGGCCGAAGCCCGACCCAAGCTGAGCTCACCAGAAGGCATTGCATACCGGCAACAAGAGAGACCTGCGATCTGATCAGCACGGACTGGTTGGGATAGCCATGGCAAATATGAGGAACATATTGGGAAAATATGGGTGAAAATGGCAAATATTGGTAAAATATGGGGAATATATGGGGAATATATTGGAAATATATTGGGAAAAATATTGGGAACCAGTAATTGCTGGAAAAGATTGGGAAAATACGGTTGGAAAATGGCGGAAAATGGAGGACAATTGGGATACGAACAATCATAACCAGCAAGAAACAAATTTGGGATAGCCGGATAGGTAAACTAACATGGCGACAAAAACAACCTTGACAAAAAATGTAAATCAACTATGGGCCATGTTCCAGAGCTATGTAAAATTACCAGAGAGTATTGACCATATTTGGCTGAGTGTTCGCAGGTGCCTTTGGGTACTGTTCCTTCATGTGAGATATTCAGAATGGAAAATCTGAGAGGCAAGAAACAAGACCATGTGTGCGAGTTGTGACTATAATGGCTATCAGCCTTATGATACATTCCTGGGAGACTTTCCATCTTCCATCAAGTCTGTGCTATATTGCAACGATAATAGACAAAAGAAGTATTGTTTTGTCGCCTAAATCTCAACCATCTGATGGTTGATATTATTTGATATCCGATATCCCATGTGCTTCATGCTTTGGAAATCTCATGCCCTTCCCCCGTCCCCCCCCGTCCAAAAACGACATCATATCCAGACTGCCCCGACAGGGACGGGCGATCGCCCGTGAAGGTCTTGTGCGGGATGAGCTTCTCTGAGATACCGTCAACCTGAGCACCACCGCTGATCGCCGAAGATGCTGGTAGTATTCCCAATCTTATTTAATGTTAGCACTACATGTTAGTCAATGTATGTCAATGTTAGTCAATCTTAGCACTGCATGTTAGTCAATGTTAGTCAATATTAGTCAATGTTAGTCAATCTTAGCACTGCATGTTAGTCAATATTAGTCAATTTTCCCAGTCTTCCCATGTTAGTCAATGTTAGCTGATTGCCATCTGAAGTGTTTTTTTGTGTTCACCCGTCTGTTCACCACCGTCTTTTCTTGGATTTGCTGCAGAAGGACACCCCCCAACAACTAATATCTGGTTGGTGGTGCAATAACCATCTGGTTATGACTAACATAGCCATGGAACAATCACAATTTTTAATAGGTAAACCATGGGGTAAATGGGCAATTTTCCATGGCTATGTTAGTCATAACCAGAGGGTAAGACAAAAACACACATATATCCCAGAGATTCCCCAGTCGTGGAATTTCCCCATAAAATACGTCACATCATCAGTAAATTATTGTGTTTTTTCCATGTTTTTTCTGTGTTTTTTCCCGTTGGTTTGGACCCGCGGAGGGCCGGACCTTCAACTCTTCGGAGGTCTTTCCCAGAGCCAAGGCATCTGACAACGTCCACGGCTGGGTATCTGGGTTTAACAAGTGTTAATAATAGGTGAATGGTTCATATAATTACAATGGATACTGCGTGTTAATAATGGTGAATATACTGGATAATAAGTCTTAATACTGATTCATAACGGATAACATGATAAACTTGATACGATGTGGGGCTCCCAATGATAGCTAAGTTGGTTTACAAAGCCCATTCACAGTCACATGAATACTAGAGCGACAAGTCACAGGTATCATCACTCGTCAAGTCATTGTGCCCGAAAGATGTAACAAATCTACTGCCAGCTGGTGGTTTCGACCCCTGAAATCTCAGTCAAGTAGAATCATCAATTCGGATTGTTCAAATCACACATGTTTGAAACCACCGATGTAGAATCTCGATCTAGATATTGATAAATGGAATTCTCATACCATAAAGGGAGAATATCCATTTAGAATTATCATACCATTTTGATATTCTCCGGAATGCTTGCTGGCAAAAGACGACTATGAAAATGGCTGACCTTCCAAGGCTGTTTCAATCGACTTCATCCTGAAAAAATCTCTAAACCCATGGCCACTCTCAGGTTTCCGCAAATGTGAAATATAGCAACCTATAGTAATGTACAGATAACATATATATATATTATATACTTTTATAATATATATATATATATATGTATATATAATTATATATAAAGTATATCATCATTTCATCGGGTGGTTTTCCCCTTTTGGCTGTTGCTTGTCTGAAATCATGCCATAAAACCCACCAGGAGTATCGGTGTAGCCAACAAACATACCTCAACTTCTTGACCGAGCCACCCACAAGATCCCAAAGGATCCACCCATTTGCTGATTTTGATGGCTAGCCTCCAATCAAACCTGGAACTTCCAGCATGGCTAGTTTACTTAACGATCTTAACTGATCTTAACGATGTTTTTTGCCATATTGAAACATCATTGAACGATGATCTTAACGATGATCTTTTTGCCATTGAAACATGTTATAACATCTTAAAACCTTCAATTTCCCATTAATATAGGTTGCTATATTTCACATGAATGGATCTATATTTCAACTACATAGATGGGATCAATTTCCTTATGGATTCTCCACATTTGATTCGCATGGCTCAGTCGGATCCTGGCTGTGCGAAGAAGTTCGACATGAGCTCATCGTGGTTGGTGACTGCCTCCCCCGGAAGCTCCACCTTAGTGATGAAAAATGGTTGTTTCACCCTGGTTTTCGCCAGCAAAAAAGGGGTTAATAGTGGTTCTATAATAGTCGTTAATAACGAACTTATCATGGTGAATAGTGGATAATAAGTGTTAATGGTTGGATACCCTCTGGTAATTTTTAATGTATTGCTATTGAACATGGCCCAGTCGAAATAGTGGATTTACCCATTAATAGCATGGTGATTTTCCGTTATGTTAGCCCGTTTACCAGAGGGTAAACCACCCAAACACTTGGGGGCCTGACATGGCTTGACATGGCAAAAACTACAAGGTGAAGCCCCCTAGTTAAAAATGTTGGTTCAGTTGGTTCATAACCCCATGAATAGTATTGTTATATCCCTCATAAACCCACGGGGTGAGGCCAAGTGTTTAAATCTATTTAGCTATCGGTGGCCATAACCCCATGAACCAACACATCCACCTACAACGCGACATTCTTCAAGTGGCTGGATTTTGAGACTTCGCAAAGCCGATGAAGTGCGAAGGCACTACACGGCCCTGATGCATCAACTGGTAGAAACTGTGTTGACCTCAAGGGCTGGGGCGTAGCCGCAGGAAAGTGACACTACGCTGAACGCTGAAAATGACGCAGAAAATAGAAGATTTATCTAAAGAGATGATCTTCCATAGCTACCTCTTAGTTTATCAAAGGGTACAGCGCTGTAATTTAAGCTTCCCCTGCAGTCAGTACATCAAAACAAGAATAATATGTAAGTTGGGATATGCGGTGTATTCTGACGAAATCCCCAACTTTGATCCTTAGACCCCAATTTTGTCATGATGAAATTCATTGAAACCCCCAAGTTTGGTGGTTTCCCAATTTCGATATGAGCCCCTGGATGTTTCATGCATTATCCATCACTTAAATCCCTATATGTTTGTTGTCAAAAACCTCCATTTTCCCCCCTGGATGGTGAAATCCAGTCAAATCCATCATGGGATTCACAAACTGGTTGGTGGTTTCAACCAACCCCTCTGAAAAATCATGGAGTTCGTCAATGGGAAGGATGACATCCCATATATCCCATATATGAAATGGACAATAATCCATTCATGTTTGAAACCAAGCAGCAAAGAATTCCTCTCGTCATCTGGGTCTCCCTGGCCGTTGGTTCCAGGCTCCCCAAAGTTAATGGCGCCGGTGGGCACCGCCACAGGAGTGCCGTCCTTGGAGCCATAGGACGATCGTTCCATGTCATTGGCTTTCCCACATCGGGATCCCTCGGGTAATTTGCTACGTGTTGCTATTGAAATTGGCACATAGAAATAGTTGATGTGGTTAAAACAATTTCACAAACCATCCCCAAAATCACCATTTTTATGGGTGGTAGAGACCATCAAAAATGGGCTGGTTTATTTTTTTTAAACCACATTATACATATTAGAGTGATGTTTTCCATAGCTATGTTTTCCACGTTTACCAGAGGGGAAAACGTTTTCTTAGTCAGCTCAGCATGGGTCAAGCTTGGAAGCAACATCAGATGGTTCACCATGAATCTGTACTCTGTTGTGTTACATGTAACGGACTCTTGATGGTTCACCCTACCAAACGGCCATGTGTGCTGATCGAATTCTGGCCAGTGTTGTCACCAAATCGAACGACTTCTGAAATAGCTGGAGAAATTGTTTTTTTTTTCCAGATTTACCCTCTGGTAATGACCAACATAGCTATTGAACATTGCCATAGAAATAGTGAATTTTCCCATTGAAAATGGTGGATCTTTCCATGGTTTTTTGTATGTTTACCAGATTTAGTTTTCTCTTTCGCTGAATTGAGATGGAAAATCCACCCATCTATGGTGAATTCCGCGGACAGTCGGACAGGCTGTGCCACTGTGCCGCCCGAGCCATTTGCACGCCCTTGCCGTTGCCTCGTTGCTGGCGAGGATCATCCCACGGAGCGGTGAGCCAGAACTGGCTACTACTTTCACCCTCGAGAGCAAAGATCCGTAAACATCCATGATATATTTTTTTTTTTCATCATCTTAGTTGTCAAGTCAGTCAAGTCCTCCAGTTGGCAACTTTTGATACACATATTTAGTAAACTTGGTGAAGTCCTCATTTTCCCAAAAATTGTTCCTCACCTTTTGGTAGTAAAATCCTCATCTTTTGGCTGGTCAACACCAAAAGAAATTTCCACCAGCCCTGAGTTGCCAGGCTTTCCATGTCCAGCTGCTGGATGTGTGGCACGAAACGAAGCAGGGCCTCGATGAACGTCAAAGTGTCGCGTCGCGCCACCGAAAAAGTGCGTCGTTGTTTTGCAATGATCACTTCAACAAAGATGGAAAATTCTAACGATTATATAAATTATATATATCATTATAGAGGTATGATTATTGATGACCATGATCATTTCCTATGGATCCAAGCAAACCTCCGAAGAACTCGTATTTCGGGATCGGATCTCAGAAAAACTCGAACTAGCTATGGAATACATCACGTGGAATAGATTAATTGTGGGATAGTTTCGTTGTGGCATAAAATATGGGATCTTTAATATATATATATATATATTAATATATATATATATATATATTAATATATATATATTAATATATTATATGGATTCTATAAACATTCATGGAATGTTGAACATAAACGATTACAGCATACAGGAACCACAACCATCTCCAGGTGTCCGACCAAAAAAGGCCAACGGATGACGTGGCTTTTAACGTGTTGCGAACTGGAAAATGGCCATAGAAATAGTTGATTTACCTATTAAAAATGGTGGTTTTCCGTAGCTATGTAAACGTTTACCAGAGGGTAACTACAATAGGACATAATGCATGATCTGTGACAATAGCTGGATATAATTGGAAATAACTAACTCACTCAATATGATTCAATATGTACCATGGTCAATATACATCAGGGATTTTTACCATCAAAAATGGGAAATGGATGAATTTCGAAAAACATAGCAACAATTTCATATTCATGTTAGCAAACGCAAATGCAAAAAACAGAAAAAATAGAAAAGGGTAGTTAACTAACATATGATATTTCTCTTTCATGGGATCTGTTGGAATGTGAATACGGGTCAGACATTGGATGTTTCACCTATAGCCTAAAGCCCTTAAAAGTTACAACTGACTTATAACCTCAAGTATTTAATGGTGAAAACTTTAAGATACTGAAGAATAAACCGAACAAATCTATGGTAATAACATGTCAAGTACCTTCTTGTTTCGTGACTTTTCATAACTTTCACCCTTTCACCGCTACCGGGACCGTACCAGGCCTGGCAGTAGGGCAGGATGGCCACACCTTCGTAGCCCAACAGGCTGCCATTCCACACCTAGGTCAACCATTAAGGCGATCGAAGCTGGATTTACCCATCAAACACGGTGGTTTTGCGTAGTTATGTTAACGTTTACCAGAGGGTATCTGAAAATCTTAGGGAAACCCTTCAAAATCGGTGCTTTTTTACATGAACACCTCATTAATCCTCAATGAATATTAACAGTTTTAGGGGGATGAATCCCATTTTCAGACCCATTGATCCATTGGCAATCCCACAAGAAAAGACTTCGTGTCTATGTAACAGAATGGATACAGACTTTGCGAAGTTTCAAGCTGTAGTTCACTGGGATGATGCCCTTTGGAACATTTAGGTGTTTAAAACCTATAGAAAGAATAAGTAGATACCTTCTGCAATACCTACCCCTCTGAAAAATATTAGTCAGTTGGGGTTATCAGTCCAAATATATGGAAAAAGAAAAATGTTCCAAACCACCAACCAGCTATGTGTCGATGTTTCCTTTTTATACCATATTGTCGATGTGCATATAAATACACATAAATCAGTGATATTTTTATAGATTTTTTTCTACAGTAAGGCCCCTCTGGAGGACTGCCCACTGAGAAAACACCTCCAACTCTACGATCTGTGGCCCCCCAACGTCCAGCAATCCCAGGATCAGGGGCAGATTATCTTTGGCCGCCGCCTGGCGATGCGACTAGACGCGACTAGAAATGAAATCCAACAAACATCAGTACCATTGGACCTATTTAACAGACATATATAGAAGTATATATATATACATATATTTATATATTATAGTGTACAGAAATATGTATAATTGTATATATATATATAATGTAGATAGACTATAGAATATGTAATACATTAATAGACATATATAGTAATAAATTATTGATATTGATATCACATAGAATATCTCAGTGATAGAAATGAGACTTTTTTTAATATCAGTGGTGTCAATCTATCATAGAACCACTATCATTTCATGAGAACAACACTATTATTTAATGATCTAGCACTATAAATTAAGTTGAGACAGAAAATTTACCAGGACAAGAACGTGGGATTCCCCATTGCTATCTTGGATTGCCAGAACGTATTACTCCCCGGAAATGGAGCCACAACCCTTCAGAAACTTGCATGGTCCACGCTCATCGTCGAGACATAGGCATTCAAATATGTAATATGGTGTGTGTATATCTCAACCAAGAAGGTATCTATTTGCTTCTCCTCCTAAAACAGGCTTGCTCCCAACTCACCAAATACAAGAGGAAGAAAATGTGAGGTAAAAATAAGAAGTTTCCCTTCGAAAGTATAGATTAGTTAATATCATATTTCACAATGTTTAGCTAATATTAACATTAACTTAACTAATGATTATAGATTAGTTATATAATATCACAGTGTCAATGAGTCACAATGTTAAATGTTTTTGTTTAAATCATGTTAAATCCCAATCTCTGATGGCTATCCATCCAATATGTGCACATTTGTTTGGGCCGAACTACGGCGATCCCTGGGTCCGTGCCTTCTGGAAATGTTCATCCATGGCATGCCTCAAGCTCTCAGCATGGAAAAGTGGGAAACCTCCAAATCAGAAGTAGATTCTAAGTAGATGCCCGTAAATATGATAAATAAGAAAATGCAACATCTATTGTATATTATAGACTTATATAAGTTATATATACACAACCAGGAACGACTTTACTATCCGTTTGGGGGTTGCCTTAAACCATTTGGCCTATCTTCCAGGACGCTGGGCGCCCCTGGCCCTCCTTCAAGAAAGGAGTTCACCACACCAAAGCCATACCTTGGACGAGGGGAGCCTGGAGCCCCCTGGAGATGAAAAATCCTTTCCCATTTCAAGGGTTGATCATGAAAAACATGCTTGAAAAACACCAATCATCGCCAATCAGTTTTGGATTCATAAAACACTTTAAAACTATTGAAAAGTGAAACTTCATGGAAAGTTTTTGGGTGATTTTGAAGGTTTATAAAAACCCTGGTACGCTTCCCCAATTGTCAACTTAAGGGGAATTCCACAATGGCCAGGATATGTGTTTGTCCTTCCCCCGTATGTTGGGGTTATACTATACAGGGTTACACAGCATAACTTGATTCAAACTGGCTCACGGTGGGTTCTCATCATCCCAGTTCCAAGCAGCTCCAGCCTTCAAGTTCAATACCCCGCAGAATTGCAATATAAATGGGGCAATGTCAATAAACTATGCAAGACCATTGCTGGTTGGTGGTTTCAACCCCTCTGAAAAAATATTAGTCATAGTCAGTTGGGATGATGAAATTCCCAAGATGTGGAAAGTCATAATCCATTCATGTTCCAAACCAACAACCAGTTATGTTCCCAGATTGAAGTTGTGGGTGTTCTCCCAACATCCGCAGCTACGCCATTCGATCCGTGCCAACACAGGTCCACCAATTGATCCCGAAAACCCAGGGTCATGGCCAAATCTTATATCTATTTTTGGGTTGTTATAACATGTATTGACCATACCATCTATCCAGATATGTATTCATATATATATATATATATATTGCTATTTATATATATATATATATAGCAATAAATATATATATATCAATATATATATATATATACATACACACATATACATATGAATATATATATATAGCCATATGTATATATATATATATAGCCATATGTATATATATATATATTTAAACATACAGATCCTTATATAATCATAATATATACACCCAGGTATATCCATCATTTCCATCCCTAATATTGCCATAAATGGGTGTTTTCTTCGTTGACCATGCCTCTGCTCGGCACGTCGTCCTGGGTGTCCCTGCTGCAGAGACAACGCCAGAACTCCCACGGCACTCCAAACGGAGAAACGACCTCCCACCTGGATGGGTCATCTCCCATTCCCACGGGGCAGCAGCTCCCAAACAAGGGTCATTTAGGTTCTGAGGATATGTGTATATATATATATATGTATAAATATACATATATACAATACATATGGTTACATACATATATGGTCATACATATATATACATATGGTTATATATATATGGTTATATATATATATATATGTTGATATATATATATATATGGCTATATATATATATATGTTGATATAAATAAATATATATATATATATATATATGTGTTATATATAAATATGGTTATATATATGTTATATATATATGTTATATATAAATATGGTTGTATATATGTTATATATATATACATGTGGTTATATATAAATGTAAATGGTTATACATATATATATATGTTATATATATATATATGGTTATATTTATATATGGTTGTATATATATATATATATGTATGGTTATATATATAATTGTATATATGGTGATATATATATACATTGTTATTATTATTATTATTAGTAGTAGTAGTAGTATTATCATTATACATACGTATATATACATATGAACACACAATAGTTCGATACAACCACTAGATACCGGTTATTTTGGGAATCCATGAATAGAATGATATTACAAGTTCTATGATGTTGTATGTATATCCTCGAAATGAATTTGATGGAGCATACCAGAGGATGGTAAGGTGAGACAAACACTGAGGAGCTTGCGATTGGACACTAATGCCACAAAGGGATTGGATCTGCACAAATATGGTTCGGAACATTGGCAGTAGAATGGCAGAAATACAGCCGTTGAATCATAGATATATCACCAACTTGAAACAAGGTCACTGATTTCAGACATCAGATGAAAAAAAAATCTTCCATCGACCGAAGTCGCCACAGGTTGGATCATCTGACTCCACCCAAATGTCAGTTCCTCAGCCAAGTTGTTCGAAATTAGAGCTGCAACTAGAGGATGATGATTTGGTGATTTCCTGTACCCCCAGTCATCATCCATTTCTAGAATTTTCTAGATGGATTGTCCATGAAATAAACCATCCAGCGTTTTTGGGCTACTCCCATGTTTAGAAAATGTTCATTTATGGATATGTGAGGTAGATACCCTCTGGTAAACTAACATAACTATTGAACAACACATTTTTTTATGGGTAATCCAACTATAAATGGCCATTTTCAATAGCTATGTGAATGTTTACCAGAGGGTAAACTATAGGTGTTTTCCACCAACCTTTCACTTGGCACCCGGCTCCACCGGCACAGACCTTTACGGGGCGCTTTTTTAGCGGAGCGGAACCGGATGGAACCGGGCTCCCGCGCCCAGTCCCAGAAGCCAAAGACGTTGTTGGAGTCGATGCCAAAGGCCTGGATGGGGAGCCAGAAAATCCCAGCCAGAACATCCAGAAATGATTGGGAGTATGTTTGGGAATATATTATGTGTATATATATAAATTATATATAATATAGTGTATATTATATTATGTGTATCTATATATATATATATACATGTATACACTTTATTATATATATATACATATTCCAATGAAACATTGAAATTGATTGGGGCATCCATTGGAAATATATGATGTTATGACTTAAGATGTCATATCACGTTATGACATGTTTGAGTTCCGTTGACTGTCACCGGTTCCAAGTCGATTGGAAATGGATTCAATCATATTCAATACCCCTTTTTTAGATGTCCTTGGGGTGGTATTAAAAAAGCAAAAAGATGCACCATACATCTAAAAATACTGGAATGGGGTACTTCCACATCCGCATGTCTTTTAGATGTCTTTGTAGTTACATGGGGCACTTCCACTACCACGTTACAGTACATGCGAGTCTAGAGGGTATCTTTAAAGTACCAAAGTACAGGGAGGATCATCCCATGGTTCGCACGAAGTGAAGAAGCATGGTTACGAGGTTTTCTTACTGGAGATATACCGTCTAGAAAAGCGCTTAAGTGGCTTATAGAAGATGGAATCCCTTATATACCCCTAATATATCCTAATATTAGATATCAGCCTAAGAATCCTGGCTTGCTATTGGGTCTATTCAGATTTCTAGTCTATTCATTGGGCCCATCACATGCACAGTATTCAAATTTAGGATGATCTTCTGAATGGGTCCGACCAATTGCTCGTGGGTTGACAACCTATACCGCCTATACTACTATACCTAACAAGAAATGGAGCTGGAACTCCAGTAAAACAACAATTCTGATACTTTCGTTCCAAAATACCCTAAATGGGAGCAGTGGGAGCAGGACATTGGACTGGTCATCTATCAATACCCAGGGAAGTCTTGGGAGCTACACTATACAGCAGTTGGCGGTGAAGCCGCATTGTTGGAATTAAACAACCAGAATCCAACTGTGATATCAAGGGTCGAAACCTTCAAAACCAGAAAATACCTTTGAGATTCCATGATTTGAAAAGGGCTGGATTGCCGTTCAGTCTTTATCTATTTGTCTAATGCCAAAATTGGTAGGCATGATGGAATTGACGCTGATGCTGCATGGAACCGACTGGAAAAAGACAACCACATTTTCACGACCCGCGATCGTCAAGGCCAGTATATAATCAGATATTGGTTGGATGAGTGATTTGTTGCAATGGTTACAGGCCAAATACAACGGGATTGCAACAGGTTCACTGCAGCTGTTGAACTTTCTCCCAAGTTTTCATATCTCAAGATATCTCAAGAAGTTTTTTGCCAGATGTTCTTGAACTTAGTAGCGACTTTAGCGCAGTTTTCTTGGCTTTCCCAGACTGCTGACAAAACCACACTAGCTACGATGAACCCCCCTACGATCCAACCTTGGTCTTATCCAGTGCTGTAGAGCAGGCCACCACGTGCTTCGCCACACCTGGGCCGAAATTTGAATTAGAAAATCATCAAAAGCCCATAAGAGATCGGGCAGTTTCGTGTCACGTAAGTGTTAGAGGTTTAAAACATGCCAAACGTTTCTTTGTAATAGTATAATCCCCGAACTAATCATCAACTAACATGGGTTTTGAGCACTGCTCAGCTTTAAAAAAAAAATATATAAAACCAACATAAAGCCACCACCACCACCACCACCCAACTGTTCATTTCCAAACCACGGCAACGTCCGAGGTCCCAACAGTCTTCGCCCATCGCCTTCACCAACCATGCCTGGTAGGAGCTCAACACGCCAAGCGATAGATCTATCTAAGCTCGATCTATAGCCTAATGATACTGATACATCTTATATGGGGTTTCCACAAATGGGGGATCGCCAAAATGGATGGTTTATAAGGGAAAATCCTATTAAAATGGATGATGTAGGGGCACCTCCACTTCAGGAAACCTCCATATAGTAATAATTACAGTAATAATGATAATCATGATAATGATCTTAGTAATATTCCAATCATAACATAGAATCATGATAATGATATATGATAATGATCTTAGTAATATTATATTACTGATAATAATGATAATATATGGTAAATGATCTTAGTAATACTACTGTCAATAGCAGTCCTAGTTAAACATCAGATTTCAATATCAAAGATCTATGCAAATAGTACTCAAGATTTTGAACAAATAATGATCCGAGTTCAATCTATGATTTCCAATATAATTTGATCCGATTATATCAATATCAATGGGTTGGTTTAGAGTGAGAATCTTAACCTTATACCAGCACAGTAGTTGTTGCAAGCTTTTCTTGCAAATTTTCCCTTCAACCAATTAACCAATTCCGGCATGATAATAACAATCATGATCTGCCCATATTCAATGTTCATTTCTTCCTAAACTAGATAACCGCCAATTTTCCAGATGATTCCCTTTCCAACCATCATAAATTGGTGAGGTCGTTCTGAAGTCGCTATAACCAAAAAAACAATCTGTTTGCCAACATGGTTTTGGTTTCAAGGTGTCCCTTTCGCATGTTTGATTTAATCAATGTTTAATCGCAAATTGTAGCGATACCGGGAACCCAGTAAGGCGAAAGGGTGAGCATACAACTACCATAAATATCCATAAACTACATTACAATCATTAGATGGGTGATGTTGCCATGTTGCGGGCAACTGTTTGTAATCTACTTTGCATTACATATTCCATTACTAACCATTACTAATCTTTACCAGACATGGAGCACGTGGGCATACCTCCGACAATGGCTGGACTGGCAAATTCCTGTGCTGGCCCCAATTTAAGTATAGGTCAATCATCATTTGTCCAGTTACAGTAAATCCCAAGTAAAGTATCCGTATCCAGTCACAATCATAAAAAACTTTCCATATATTATATGTGGCCAGTTATATCCCAAGTTCTGTATAGGTCAATCATCATTTATCCAGTTAAAACCCAGGTTAAGTATGTGCATCCAGTCGCAATCATATAATACTATCCATACATTATATGTGGCCAGTTACATCCCAAGTTAAGTATCTGTATCCAGTGAAATCATATAGTACTATCCATATATTATACGTGGCCAGTGATATTCCAAGTTAAGTATAGGCCAATCATCGTTTATCCACTTATATATCCCAAGTTAAGTATCTGTATCCAGTCAAAATCATATAATACTATCCATATTATTATAGGCCCAGTTATATCCCAAGTTAAGTATCTGTATCCAGTTACAATCATATAATACTATCCATATATTATATGTGGCCAGTTTTATTCCAAGTTAAGTATAGTATAGGCCAATCATCATTTATCCAGTTATATCCCAAGTTAAGTATAGGTCAATCAATTTACCCAGTTATATCCCAAGTTAAGTATAGGTCAATCATCATTTATCCAGTTATATCCCAAGCTAAGTATCTGTATCCAGTCACAATCATATAATACTATCCATATATTATATGTGGCCCACATATATTTTTCAGAAATGCGCCTTGACGGTCTTGGCATTGAGCATCGTCTCTGCAGTGGTGAAGGTCTTGGAGATGATCACCACCTAAAAATGTCAATCTCTTCATTTATTGTGTAACATATGATAATATAATATAATATAATATGATATATATATATATGATAATAAGATAATATAATATGTATATACAAATAAATATGAATACTATCTGTATGTAGATGTAATATGTATGTATGATGTATTTCTATGTATGTGTTAATATATATGTTGTTTTGCTGACATGATAAAAACACCGTGACGACTCATTACTCTAGTTAGGTTGTGTCATAGCTTTTGACATATATGTGTTTGCAATCATTACATATGTATAAGCCCAATGATTACATAGTTGCGTTCTCTCTCTCTCTCTCCCCTTTCACTCTGTGTTTGTACATACATGTGTAAATAAATATATATATATATATATATCAAACCAAAGAAAACAGTGAAGGGGAAATTCCAACTAAAAAAAGTCGTAAATTATCTGTCTATCTTTTTGGAAGTTCTGTATTTTTGAATATATATATATGATATATATATATATATAACTATGACATATATATATATGATATATACATATATCTTCTTTATATATATATGCACGTAGTATAAAACATTGTGTATAATATATATATATATACATATATATATTCACAAATAGAGTGAGAATCGTAGATTGAAAGTCCAAGTGACCATGTGAATGGCATTCAGTAGACATCTACGATCATATGGGTGTGTGAAAAATGGCGTATGCCCCCTAATTTCACTATTTGAGTCGTGAAAATGATGATGATATAACCACTGGACAAAATGCAGTTGTCCGCAAAAAATCCAACAACCCATACCCTCCAGTAAACAAACGTAGCCATAGAAAATCACCATTTTCAACAGCAAAACCATCTACAAATGGAAATGTCCCATAGCTATGTTAGTTTCCTAAAGGATATACAGCTCGTTTTTCAGAGCTCTGGGCTCCAGACCAAGGTCGTCTCTGGGTTCAAGCCTTCAAGGGCCTCAATCACATGGGATGAATGCATATCTCATAAAGCAACTGCACTGGGCACTGGGGATTTATTTATACATTGGGGATTTATTTTGCAAATTGGGGATTCTATTTATGTATATATATATATACATACTTGTATATATGTGTACCCAGTTTACTGTATCTCATCAGGGATACAACCAAGAATGATCTGGAAGGCAGAAACGATCGGTCTAAACAGCAATAGGCAAAGTAGATGTGGAGAGTAAAACATACCTTTTGTTTGGAATGCCATAGGGTCTTGATATGTCTTGATGTTTTTTAAGGTATCACTAGCAGAACAACCAGGTAACTACCCGAAAACAACGGAATACAGTCACAACTTCCAGGCAAGAACAACAGAAAATGTGATAAAAGACACCAGCAGTCACACAAAAGGTGGAAAGAACCTAGCTTCTGCATTTCATATATATATATATAATTACAATACCCATTGACTCATTGATTCAAGTGATTGAGAAAACTGATTCAGGTTGAGTCTAAGTCTGAACATAGTCCGAAGTCCTTGAGTTCCGTCTTCCGGTGCTATCTGCGGAGGGGTTGTCATGCTGGGCTCTCTAAGGTATCACACCACCATCTAGTACCACCAGTCAGAAGTTGGTTGATAAAACCCATTAAACAAAATAGGTATGTATCATAAACCCTAGCTACGTATTGGAGTTATGAACCAACTTGGCGAACGAACTGGGGCACTACCTTGAATACATAGCCTGCACTCATACATACACAGGGCTGCTACAACCTATTCTGTGTGCCTGCCGGAATGGGGGTAGATTTGTCACTGTCCCTCTTTAATTTGGCCAATCTTGTCCCCCTTGTATCTGGGGTGTTGGGAGCAGCCCTGCTAAACATCGAATGTGGTAAACCCAACAATAAACAATCCCCAAAATCACCATAAATGGGTAGAGTATAAATTTCCCCAAAAGGTGGGTTTACGGCATTGGGTGTTCCCCTATATATTTCCATATCCATATTGGGCATTAATATACCTGGGTAAATTTCTATAATTTCACAATAGTTACATTATATCATGTTATATCCCCAATATCCCCCTTTCTATGGTTTATGGCAACTAACCTACCCTTCCAATCCTCCTCCCCAACCTTCCCACCGACGTGCCGGATTCGGGTCACCAGGCCCTCTGCACGTCGATGGGGTCTACATTGGCCAAGAACCGCAACTTGCGACCGCTGGCTGCTGCGGCAGCCTCCGATGTCTATAGACAAGGCATCTGGGTCCACTGGGTCAGTTGGAGGGAATTTATTATACCCACCAGTAAATTAACATAGTCCCTGGCAGATGGGGGTTGGAAGATTAGTTTCCATTAAAAATTTGTGATTTTCAGGGTCTATGTTTATTTACCAGAGGGTACATGGAAAAATGATGAACAATTGGAAGATGAATAGGTAAAAAATATTGGTTAATAAACATATATATCCATATGTCACTATGGTTGACAACTCTATACCAATAGGTGGCCCCATTGGAAGATGGCTCAGTTGGTTGATGACCAAGCTGGTTGCTAAATATAATGCATTCCACACATGTATCCTAAGTACATTCCAAGTACGTTTACAGGGATGGTGATTAGAACATATTATCTAGCTATTATAATTGGCGGGATGTATATAACATATTATTTCATATTATATAACTGTGATAAGAACATATTATATAACGACACTTTGTAGAACACATATCATGTTTGATCGGGCTCCGGGACCCGGTGCCTCCGGGTCGGTCTTTAAGGCTTCGTAGACAAACTCCACGCCCAGGTAGGAGCCTCCAATCCTGACACGGAGATCTCACATCCAGCAGATCCAAGTGGAAGTTGGAAAGAAATTCTTCATGGAAGTCGGAAATAGCATCTCCAATCCAATAGGATCCATGTATGCTATATATGCTAACATTTGGGGTGTATTGATGGTAAATGTTACCATATATAGCATACATGGATCCTATGGGAATAGATGTTGAAATATGATGAAATATTCCGGTAGTTGTTTTTTTAAGATCAAATTTCATACGCATCAGTCTGGGATTTGCTTTAGATGAACCTCGAGATGACAACATTTTCACTAGATTCCCCAGTTTATTGACCAACAATTTGGATTTGCTTAAGAACCCCCCCAATATAAAAATAGACATCTTCCCTTTTGCGATTCCCGAGTCGTAGTGGATTTCCTATTGGGAAAAAGAAAAAATGGTGCCCAAGGCATTCCAACTTGGTGATCAACTTGAAACTGGTGGGCTTGACAAAGTGCACTTGCAATCAAAATAAACTATAATATCATGAATACAAATAACTAGATAGATAGGTGGATAGATGGATCGACGGATCGATGGATGGATGGATGGATGGATGGATGGATCGATCGATAGATAGATAGATAGATAGATCAATAGGTGTTCCACTGGAAAATGGGGATATGCCATTGCCAGGTCGGGTGTCAGGTCACTGTGTTGTTCTAGTTGTTGTTGGTGCTGTGGTTGCTTTTGACCCGCTGACATTGCATTTTCCTGGGCCGCATACTCTTACTAACTAGCCAGTGCTTGTCTACAACATCAAAAACCCGGTCGGTGTTTGAAACATCTTGAAACACACATTTGCCAGTGAAGCAATGTCAACTGGGTTTGTCAAATAGAGACAAATTTGCGAAAAAATGCAGAACCAACACCAGCAGTCAAACATGTCAGGCAAGTGCCCGCAACTGCGTCTTGGCATCCTGTCTAACAAGACCATGACCATGTCTGAAAGCAAACCGTATTTGAGAACGATGCCTGAATCTAGCAAACTGTTCCTGATTGCATTCTATCCCCGTATGACTCTGGTGCATATGCGGAAAATGAATAGTACACCCAAATTAAAACCGTCTCTAACAATAACTGATATACATCCAATAACATAACTGAGATCTAATGATAATAATGGCGGCATTAACAATATGATGTTTTTTTTTGACACGTCCAATGGTTAGTCCAATTTCAAATCTCATTCCGGACCCGGGGACCCGCTGGGCTGACCCGATGCACACCACATCGGTCAGGGCTTTGCCGGTGAAGCCTTTCCATTCGCCGGAACGAACCTGGCGATTAAAACGTGCACGACATGGATGTTTATACTAAGGGTAACAGTTTTTTCAAGAAAAACAATATCAACATGTTTCCAATGATAAATATAAATATAATATGCGTGATAATATGCGCGTATAGTGTATGAATATGTATATATATATATGGATGGATGGATGTATGCATGTATGCATGTAAATTTATATGTATGTGATATCTGATAAGTATCAATTACTGTACGTTTATATTATCGGTTTACATATATATGTATGTATGTATGTATGTATGTATGTATCATAATATGTTTGATTTTTGATGAAATTCCTTCCCCCGACGTGAAACACCCATCTGCCAGCAACCCTGGTGGCTTTGATGACCATGTTTCAATCCAGGACTTTTCTCCGTGATTTTCCCTTTTTTGGGGCGAGAAGTTGTCAAAAAAAAAGTAGTCTCATCATTCCTACCATGAGCATTGCAATAACTTGGGGTATCCCCAATTTTCAGACCCAAATGGGATATAGTTGTGTCATATCTCCCAGCATCCCAAGTGTAAATCGCCATTCCCCATTACCATGAAATTCCCAGCGGAGACGGTGCATCACCACGATTTAAAACCAACAGTTTAGCCTAAGGACGAAAGTTTAAGGCAAAACCTGAGAAGCATTCCCGAAGCTCGTCGAAGCTTTAAAAAAAAACCAGAGTACCGTATACCTCTGAGAAGCTACCCGAAAACTCCCGGAAGGTACCAGAAGGCTTCCAAAAGATACCCAGAGGCACTTCCGAAGCCCCTTCCAGGTCCCAAGAGCTCCAAGGCCGAATTTTCACGGGAAAGGACGAAAATTTAAGGTTTTTTTCAGACAGTTTAAGGCTATGGACGAGAGCGTGAGGTTAACAGCGAAAGTTTTAGGCTAAACTTCAGAAGCATTCCCGAAACTCCTCGAAGCTTAAACAGGTTTCCAAGAGTCCCTATACAGAATCTTTCAGAAAATATCGGATAGCTCCCGGAAGGTACCAGAAGCTTCCAAAAGATACCCAGAAGCATCCGAAAGGTACTTGAAGGTTCCAAGAGCACTAAGGCCGAAATTTTAAGCCTAAGGACGAAAGTTTAAGGCTATAAGGACGAGAGTTTAAGGTTTAAGGACGAAAGATTATAAGGCTAAGCCTCAGAAGCATTCCAATGGGGCCTTGAGCCGTGAACCCCTTGACATATATATATATATATTATTTTACCATACTTTTGTATGTCCAAAAGCTCTGAATTACTTCGAAATTCCTTTGACAATTCAGCCGGTGGCCCGCACAGTCGTTTTTGCTGAAAGCATCACTGTCCCATCTAGTTTTCCCAGCAGCCATCAGCATGCGGTCCAAAGCTACGCAAGGCCGGCTGCTACATCTCAGGGATCTTGCGTTGAGCGGATGGGAATTGGGGATGTCGCAATTTAGCGAAATGGAATGAGCAGAACCCTGCAAGCTATCATGGTGCAGTCGATTTTTCGTCTAGGATGTAAAGATTGGGCTATTAATTAGTCTTTCCATATGAATCTCGAATGACGCCTCTTGAACTTGCCCAATCCTGGGCCTCCTCAGCTTGAGAGGAAGGTGATGAAGGCGCGCACCGCCCTGTGCAGGCCAGCCTGCGGCTTCGCCCATTAGAGCACCCGCGTACACGTTAGGTGGTGCACCCTGTGGTTCTCCCGCGCCTCCCCTGCCAACTTTTTCTCCGAATTTCGCTGGATTTATCGGAGTGCGCCTAATGATATAGACAGATATCTATCTATCTATTCTAATCTGATCTGATCTAATCTAATCTATTCTATTCTATTCGATTCTATTCTATTCTATTCTAATCTACCTATCTACATGTAATTATTACGTTCTTTTTATGCATCCATCGATCTTCCTGCAATAAGAGATGTCTCAATCCTGAATGGTAGAACATTGCCATATATATAGAGCTTACATGCTGCTCTCAAATATTTGTGAGAGAGGAAATATATCGGGCCATCGATGATCAACCTATTTGCCCAAGCAATCTGTGTTGGCGGGTAGGATCTAATTGATTGCGCATCATTCGCACTATCTATCATCATGAATGTGGCTCAGGGTTATCGGAAGTCCTGCGGGGTCTGCCTCTGACGCTGCCGGTGTGAGCGCGGCGGAAACTGCAGCGTCTCACGGAGGAGTTGGGACACTTGACCTTGTTCTCGTTGCTGTAGAGCAACTTGAGCACTTGGGCGCCCATTGGCAAAGGGAATCCGGATGGCCGGGATGGCGAAAGAAATCACCAGAATCTCATGAGCTTTTAGTTGTAGACTCAGGAATGTCAAGGGAAAATTTAATAAAAGTTCATTCGATATTCTACATATTAGAGGCTCTACGAACCGGATACGGATGTCAAGATGAATCCGCATCTTTATTTATACTACATCATATGATGTACAAGAATATCTATTGTACATACTCAATGCTACGGGAGGCACGCAAATCGTACGGGAGTCGTACGGGAGTGCTACGGAAGCGCTACGGCAATGCAACGGGAGTGGCATAGGAGATGTACGGGGTTTTTTCCGGTGTGCTAATGGAGAGGTATGGGAGCGGTACAGGAATGTTAGAGGTGTTAAGAAAGCGGCACCGGGAGTGCCATTCTGAATATCACTTCCTCGAGCGATTCAGCAAGGAAGCAGGGACAAACCGAAAACAATAGAGGGAAAGCCATGATTTGTCATGGGTGCCTTTGTCGTAGGACTTGCAAAAGCCCACTTCAGGCACCTCTCCCTTTTGACTGAAAACAAAGCATAGCCATCCATTAGTAGATTCTGCTGTACATCTAGTTTCCTTTCATTGACCGGATCTCCTGGGCGCATGTTGCTTCCGCCTTCCTTGGTTGCCGCGCATGCGCTGGGGTCCGAGGCACACGAACATGGCCCCAGGCCAAGCTGGGCCTTCCACATCACAGGGATCCGCCTCATTCGGTGCTGCCGGCAGACAAGGATGGAGGGTTGCGTCATGGGAAAACCTTTGGAAGAAAATCATGGGTTTGCAGACCCTCGTGCTGCCACTTCTCTTGTCCAAGTTGCAACATCGTCTGCGCATCTATGAAATATGTGAAAAATACACATATAAATAATATTTATTTATTTATTCATTCATTCATTTATTTATTCATTCATTTATTTATTCATTTATTTATTCATTTACTTATTTATTTATTTACTTATTTTTGAATATATTTTGAAAGCTATATTTTAAAAATACGCAAAAGTAAAAAAAAAGTTAATTAATTTTAATAGATAAATTTAAAAAACGACTAAACAAATATATATATATATGTATATAGTAAAGGCATTGATGCAGTGCAAGCAAGTGGCCAAACCCGGGATGATAAGATCCCACAGGATGTTCCAAACATCATTCTCTTGACCGCAAAGTCTTGCTTCAAGACCTGGGACGAAGGTTTCTCCAAATAATGTAAGCCAGATATTTCCGGAGGCTGCTCTCATTTCTTTGCTCTACATACAACCATGCTGTACAATACCAAAATGGTGTTATGCAGATGTTTCGGGAGGCTGCTCCCCTGTCAACAAATAGCCGAGTCGGGTTGTTCTCACAGCCAAGATACGCCACTCCAGCTGTGAAACGATTTCTTCGAAAAGAATGGACATTGGCTCCCAAGCCGCAGGGAACCATGCCTCCACTTCCTGGCAACCTTCCAACAACGATATTTTACAACAGGTCAACAATAGAAGCGCATTCATTCGGCAGTGCTTGTTGCTAGGTATGTTTGTTGCAGCAACATTGTCAAGTGCCGTGCAGATCAAGCCGTTAGGAATGAAAACTTGTGGAAACAGAAACATGCGTTGAGAAAAGCAGAGGCTTCACTTCTCACCGGCCTTCCGCAATTCATCCATCGGAATCAGCTGTGGGACGCTGATCTGGATCGCGTTCGGTGCCACCTTTTCCAGGTCATTTTTTATGGGTCCAACATGATCCAACTTCATTAGAATCTTCGCCAGATAAGGATTATCCCAAATGGTAGCTAAGCCGAAAGAGATAATCTTCCAACAATCTAGGATCAACAGAACCTGTGTGCTCGACCAGGCCACCTGTTTCTTCATCGTGGCCAAGTCCATGGAGCTAGTTCAGCTAGCGGATGTAACGGGCGCAACCCAATTGCAGACCTGCTGCTTGTTTGAGACACGTCATGAATATGCTTCAATCATCATTGAGGATTGCAGTTGATATGTTTACCTGAGGATGTCTGATTAATTTAGGAAAAATTAGCAAATAATGAAAACTCATCCGATCCACATCTGGCCAGTGAGACACACAGACGCGAAGGCCGGCAAAATGCAATGGCATCTCTGAAAGCAAGCAAATGACATAATTTAAAAGCATGTAAGATATATATATATATATAATTATATGTATATATGTAATATAAATTAATATAATATAGTCATGCTCTAACATAATTCCTTGTCGTGGTATTTCTTTTCTTGTCGTGGTATGCATTTCCTGGTCGTCTCGTGACGTGACACCTGAACCAGAGCGTCTTTCTGGGAAATATAAATTGTATAATTATTGCCACCAATGAAATTGAACCCAGGTCTCTCTTGGAAATTTAATTTCAGAGCAACATAAACTTCATCCTTCACAGCAACTACAAACGGAAACCTAGCTCTGTTCCATCTTCCTTCCCGGAAGCTTGTGAAGTGCCATCCTTTGAAGCGGCTTTCCCAAATGCACAAGTCTGAGCTCCCTGAGAAATCTCGAAAATATCTCAAACAAGTCACGCAACCCTCTGCTTATCACAGTTCTAGAAAGGAAGGATATCCTCAGGAGCACCTTCGCTTCGCAATAACAAAAAATAAGTTTTTTCGAGTTATTTTATGCAATACTAGACCAAACATATAGAAAACAACATATCGTGGCCAAGGTATTTTTTTTAAACATTGTTAGGATATAAGGAAAAAACGTTGGTAGGTTATAAGAAATAAACGGTGTTAGGATATAAGATCAATTCGGGGTACATGAAAGTCAAATCCAAGTAAGAAGAATTAAATCTTGGTTGAGGACCCGTGTAAGTGTTTAATCGGTAATATCCCAACATATCCCAATCGTAATCCCCATTGTTTCATGGTTAACTCCCCATCGATTTAGGGGTCCAACAAGGGTCGAAAAAATCCATCCGCACCTTATCAGAGAAGCCCTTCATGGCGTCCAAGACCTTCCAAACCTGCCGGAAACAGTCCAATGGAAAGCTGGGAGAAATGGTTCAACGAAGAAAGTAGTTCATTACGATATTCATTTTTTGTTGGTTGGATTTACGAACGTCTGTCTTGGTTAAACATATAAAAGGTTCGATTCATCAAGATTTTAGTAGGATTTGACGATTTTTTATCTTAAGTTGGGAAGTAAGATTAACATAATTACCTTGCAGAAAAAAACAACGAACATAGCTATGGTATAGACGGCCCATTTAACCATGAGTTATTCGTCAAAGATGGTGATGTTTCATGGTGTTCAATTCCTAGGTAATCAATTTGGATCATCCCAAGGATTTCACCATGTCAAGAGATCCGAACCCGCAAGAAAGAGGATTTCACAAACATCTAAAATATTAAAATCAAACATATTAAACATATCAAATCATCATATTTCTGTCCATTGACTGCCTACATCCTACCTTCTGTTAACATCAATAAGTTCTTCTTGAGACCAACTGTCTTGGTCAAATCCAACTTCTTGCCGTTTCCGAGCTGTTTCTGCTGTATCAACAGCTGCTTGACATCCATCTTTTTGGTGGTGCTGGCTACATCCCAACTTCTGGTCTTTGACGCACCAAAACTTGGTGGCTTTACCAGAAGGAATCCCAATTCTCAGGGTTGCTCTATAAGGGTGGTAGATCGGCTAAACGATCTAAAAACTATTTAACTTAGAGGCTTAGAGGTAAAACTACACGCTTTTCCCCCTTGTGATTATCAACGCACAACCGTGGTTGTAGCAACTGTGGTTGGGAAACTCTATCCGTAGCCAACTGGTTGCCCATCCTGGGGAATATGGATACCCCCAGCTCGGAACCGCTCCCTCCTAACCACTGGTTAATACCAACGAAGAGAATACCATAAGTTCAACATATATATATAATATATAGTTATATATATATATAGTTATATAAATATATAGTTATATATATATATATAGTTATATATATATATAGTTATATATATAGTTATTTCATGTTTGTTATTGTATACGATACCAATACTTAACAGTTCAAGCCCAAACTTATTCTATATCTAGGGCTCCAAACACCTTCTGAGGCTGTATTTGAGGGTGTTTTTTTGGGACCTAGTTACACCTTCTCAGCGGGTATTTGGAGCACCAGGGGATAATAATCCATAATCCATTAACAATAATTATGTTTATCATCCCCTTGTAGATTTAAGTCGGAACCTCATAGGCCCCCATTTTATAGACATTCTATAGAGGAAATTGCTACGAGGATTGTTTATCCATTAACAATACATAGTCCACTAACAATCCAATAATATGCCAATAATATCCAATAGCCATAATCCATTAACAATCCAATAATTATGTTTCTCCATGTTAAGGCCATAAGCTTTGGCAAACGTTCCCTCAACGCCAGACCCGCACGCCTCAGGCACCACGTTCTGCCCATCCACCGCGATGGAGGCCGAGCGTGGTGCTCGCAGGGCACAGTGCAGGACCTGGACGTTCAAAATGGGGAGATGACCCGGCACAAAAAAAGAGGAAACAATCGACAAATAATTGGAAAATGATGGGAATATGATGGAAAAATGTTGGGAAAATGATGGGAATATAATGGGAAAATGATGGGAATATGATGGGAAAATGATGGGAATATGATGGGAAAATGATGGGAATATGATGGGAATATGATGGGAAAATGATGGGAAAATGATGGGAATATATGGGAAAATGATGGGAAAATGATGGGAATATGATGGGAATATGATGGGAAAATGATGGGAATATGATGGGAAAATGATGGGAATATGATGGGAATATGATGGGAAAATGATGGGGAGATGAGAAAATGATGTGAACATGATGGGAAAGTGATGAACATTGTGGGAAATTGATGGGCACAAGATGGGAACATGATTAGAACAGAACATAATGGGAAAATGATGGTAACAAGGGAATGTTTTGGAATTCATGGAAGCATGATGGGAAAATGATGCGAAAATGATGGGAACATGATGGGAAAGTGATGCGAAAATGATGGGAATATGATGGGAAAATGATGGGAAAATGATGGACACATGATGGGGCCATGATTGGAATAGAATGGGAAAAGGGTGAACAAATATGGGAATTGATAGGAACACGATGGGAAAATGATGGGAAAATGATGGGAAATGATGAGACAATGATGGGAACGTGATGAGACAATGATGGGAAAATGATTGGAACATGATGGGAAAATAATGGGAAATGATGGTAACAAGAGAAAAATATTGGAATTGATGGGAGCACGATGGGAAAATGATGGGAAATGATGGGGACATGATGATGAGACAATGATTGGAACATGATTGGAATTTAATGGGAAAATGATGGGAAATGATGGTCACAAGAGAAAATTATTGGAATTGATGGGAACATGATGGGACAGTGGTTTTGAACATGATTTGGAAATGGACAAAAAACTATTTTGGTTGCAACGGAAGTCAGGCTGCAAGCCAGTCATACAGTGACCTCATAGGGATCTGGCCAAAGGATCACCCGTGAAGAGTATCCTATGGCAAACCCGCTATCTGTATATAGATGACCTGCAAAAAATGGGGCTTCGCATTACAATCGCAATGTTTGTTCACTGGAGCATATCCCTGTTTTTTGGCAATTAAAATCGTGTATATATATATATATATGGGTATAGTCTGATTAAGAGCACTTTGCAGTGTTTGAGAACTTGTCATCGGATTCATAGAAGTTGTCCACGTTTGCAAGATATTGTGCACGTTTCACAGAAGCTGTGCACGTTTCACACGCCCCCCTAATAACGTTCGTGTTCAACTGCTGTGAAATGGACGGCTCTCATTGGGGGCCCTTAACCAGACCATCCCGATATATATATATATATATATACATATATATATATATATACATATATATATAGTTGATTCCCAATTCGACTTCTCTGTTTGTGGTTGATGATGTCGATGATTTCCCAGCTTTTCATTGTCAAACAAAAAAGTCAAAAAATAGGCAGTATTAATTGGATTGAATTATCCGATCAACCATCAGTTGTTGCCTATATCCCCATATGTTTGGTGGTTAAAATATATCTTAAAATATGTTATACTGTTATACCCTCTGTGAGTGATGCAATGGCTGAACCCTCATTATAAAAATCACCAATCAACCATTGCATTTTCAAGTGGAAAACATCAATACTACTCAATATTGACTCAATATTGTTGGTTGTATTTGGCATGCGGCTGATACGCCGCCCTTTGAAGGGTTAGTAATTTTGAGGTGTGCCATTTACGATCCCTTGGAAGGGTTGCAATTTTTTAAAAATCAAGGTTTCCGAAATGGGGGTACAGGATTTGATTTTCGGCGTTGTTAACATGTTGCACATGCTGTCGTATGGTCATCAGGGGGGATGTGGGGGGGTGGTGGGAGGGTATTAACATGTATTAACGTTCCTGACGAGCAGTGCATTTACGTTACGGAACATGTTGCCGCTGTTAACATGTTGCACATGCTGTCGTATGTTTATCAGGGGGAGTGCATTAACGTCCCTGACGAGTAGTGCACTTACGCTACCGAACATGTTGCCGTTGCTAAAATTGAGACCAATGTCCATGCTCCACAAGAAAATCCAGAAAGTGTACAAAAAAGGGACACTTGGGCTTACAGCTGGACATGGCGTTATAATGTCGCCTTGTTGCAGTCCGTGGCCGCTGCGTTGCCAAAAGCACTCTGGCGCTGAAACTTCGAGAAGAGAAAAAACTGGATGGGTGGATGTTTTCCTGAGATGATTGGGATGATTGAAAATGATAAAATTCTGATGTTTTTTTAAAACCCCTTGAAGAGCAAAATCGATTCAACGCGCAGCCGAAACGCAATTTTTTACACTTAAGTCACACGCCTGCCAATCCAAATGAATGTCATTTTTTGACAAGTCCCACAAATACCAGCATTTTGTCCCTTAGCCTCAAAAATCATAATTTCAAATTCGTCACCCTTACAAGGGCGGCGAGTCAACCGGTTGCCTTGTATTTCTATGTATTCCCCATGAATCTATGATGTCTATTACGATTCTATGATATTCCTGTTATATATAGGCGTATTACCGTATGACGTATGGTCTCCCATCAAATCTGCTGCCGACCGCACCGAGCGTCCCGGCAGCGCGACCTTCGGTTTCATTGATTTTCTGTCCCGAAAACCTGCGAAACGATCCGATCCGAACTTTTAGGGACCCAAACTATGGCATTTCCGCACTAAACATGACGAATTTAAGCATGGTTTTTAGATGTTTTTAGGTGCTTGCAAGTTTCAGAAAACACAAACCCAACATCTTGGCTCTCAGCTGTTACAGCTCGGATATCACTGTAAGTAATGCAATTTACAGGGCCAATATATTGCGCAAGCTGATGTCCCCACGACCAATGGCGACCAATGGCACATCATGGCACTATGGCTCATGGCTCAAGGATGTATCATCTTTGTAATCGCATCCCCATAGTATTATGGTCATTCAATATTATGACCCAAAATTATGATAATTGTAATCGGGTCTATAATCAAACTGACCAATTATTGGGTCTATAATCAAACTGACCAACTATAGACCCAATTCGCTAAACTATGTGAACATGGTGGGTATCGAAAATATTGGGGGAAGTGAGGACTGTAGAGAATTCCATGGATTGATTCATCCACATTGAAACCAACAGATTCATACCGCAGTGGACAAATGCCTTCTGCACTGGGCCTACTATGAGGTTTGGTAAAAACCATCCCTTTGATTGTTTTCTTGGTGGTTTCAACCCCCGTAGAAAAATATTCTCGTTATTTGGGATCATCAAACCCAAAATATCTCAACATACTGTGGATGGAAGAAATCCCACGACCTTGGATGGTTGAAACCCTATAAATAATGGGATGTTTACCATCAACTGACGCAGGATTTCGCAATCATCCACTGTATCTTAAACCAGAAACCAGTCCTCAAAAACCCAACATACCAATCTGTTTGAACAAAGCTTGCCATAGGCCGCAAAATCGAAGCCATGTGACATCTGCTGCTTCTTCTGTTCCACACCTGCCTGGTTCGGAACAAAAACATGCAAGTGGTTAGAATTGTGTGATAGGAACATTTACTAGAAAATGGTAAAAACCATTGGTTTTCTGTACCAATTGAATGGAGCAATGGAACATTATACATATTATACTAGAAACCAATGGAGCATGTACTGGAAAACCCCATACGTAATTACGTAATGGCAACAACAAAACATTGGTTTCCTGTAGATTTTCTGAAGAGATTTCATCCGTAAACATCACCATCGTTTCTGCGGTGCTCATTCAATCCCCGTCTCTGGTTTCAGGCAATCTGAAGTGACAATGACTTAATACTATTTTCACCAAGAGATTCATCATAATATGTACGGTACATAACTGTATGTATGTATGTATGTATGTATGTATGTATGTATTAGTTATTACTACATGTTGTGTATTTAGATGTGAGATTAATTCAAACGATATAAATGATTTTTTCGTCAGGACTTTCTGCTGCACATGTTCATGGGAATCGACCCTCGACCGTGGAAACGCGCCTTGTCTGCGAGCTCGAAGAGCTTGGACCTCAGACCACCATCATGGGATAAGCAACAGCAACAGGTTGCATAACATGTATAACTTGTATAACCTTTAATTCTTTGGATATAATATATGATATGATAATCAAATTTAGATTGTATAATGTAGTATCATCGGGACAATATGACGTCCTGCTAGCTGTCTTTTTATTGCTTCACTTGCTTGGTGGGTACCCCAGCTAGAGCTGGACTAACCAAGACAGGGAAACGACAATGTCACGCCTACATCATGCCGCCATGCCTAGCGCGTTTTTGAATGGCATTTACCATCAACGCTGCATCCAAGAAGTCATGCCTAAGTCATGCCTAAGTCATGCCTAAGTCATGCCTAAGTCATGCCTAAGTCATGCCTAAGTCGTGCCTAAGTCATGCCTAAATGCGTTTGCTTTTCTGCATGGAACGCTGTCTTCAATAAAAGTGTAACTATGCATTTAACACATTAAAAAGAAGTGAAATACCATGGAACACAAATGATGACAGTAATGAGTTTCCAATGCCTTCTCATACGTCTCGTGTGCAAACCGCAGGTAAACGCTAGGATTCCGCACCTTTGTCTCTTACTCCCGAAAGATGCTTGTCGAAGGGGTTGGGGGTCTTCCTTGCCCTGCTTGCATGTGAAAACATGATGTAAATAACATGACAGATCGCAGTGGGGTGGCTGCAACAAGGTTCCTTGGTGCGGGTGATGTTTTTTCAGCTGGCAGTGACGATGCCAAAGCGATGCCCAACATATCCCAAACATGTAAATCTGCATAGTAATACTGGTTGGTGGTATACCTACCCCTCTGAAAAATATGAGTTCGTCAGTTGGGATTATATTCTTCCCAATAATATGGAAAGTCATAGTCCACTCATGTTCCAAAGCACCAACCAGCAATAGTGTTGAGTACATGATCTCATAAGAAAAAGGCTTACATGATCAGCCTCCAGCGATCTCCAGCGTTCCGCGTTCTTGCTGAAGGCACGACTTTTCCGAAGCACTTTCCCCAATGGTACAATGGTTTCTCCCGAAAACAGCTAGGATTTTTCTAAAACAGCTACGACTTTTGGATGACAAATCTGTGAATCGGCCACAGAACAGCCACGGCTACTCTTGGGATCTTGGGCTGGTCCTGAAAAGCTGCAAGCTGGGATCCCATGAGATAGACTACCAAGCTGGTTGCAATTGCCAAATAGCCCAAGTATGCGAAGATCCAGGTTTCCATTCCATGTTGTTCAAGATATGTAGCATGAAATGTCGCTATATGGTTAATGGATGTTAATGGTTATGGGAAAATGCCTTCAACATCTTCTACTTTTTTTGAATGAATGAACACCTATCTACCAGCTGTTTTGGGTCTTGCCAGAAATACCAAGGTGGCTTTGACCCACAGCCATATATCAAGAAAAGTGTCAATATGTCAATATATCTGGATAAATTGCAATATTTTGCTATATACATACTGGGCCCCCCCTAGATATAAGTTGCGCATTATCACCCCATCGAACTCGTTAAACAATCTGTAGCATAAACCTTTTGTAACATGTCAAAATAGATGGCTTCCATTTTTTCTTTCATATCCAAGTTGGTTATAAATTTGTTATAGATGCATAGATAAACTATCCCCGTGGTTATGTTGGTTTATATATCTCCATTGGCCCATTAGGAATGTCCGGTAAGCACCAAGCTTGCCGACAGCCGAGCTTTCGGACATGGTCTCAGTATCCACCTTTTGCCGACTGTAGTCCAGAACCTCGTGGTGACATGATGCGACACATGGCATAGCGAACCATTGGATTCCTGGAATCCGAAAAAAAAACAAAAAGATAATGATAGGTTTTGATTTGTCATCCCGAAACAGGGTCATGTTCTTTTCCACTGAAAACGTGAGTATCCTCGTTACCCATCGAAACATGTTCTCCAATGTTCTTGAAGTGGTGAGGCATTTCGAATTCGCCCAGAGGTTTTTGTTTCAGGTTTTTCAGCAGGGAATCCCTGCAACAAATTCAGAGAATTCATCTAATATTGGCCCGATCCTTGGAGTAAAGACTCCCATGAGCCCTGCAAGTTTTGGGTTCCTGTGGGTTCCTGGTTCCGGCTGCGAGGTGATCGATCTGTGTTTCAAGATCTTTGGTCATACTGTTTAAAAAAGTTTAGGGGCAAATTTCATGATGGCTCGCATGTAGAATCTGGAACACCCAAGGGGGCTACTCCTTGGAGCTTCACCGACTTGGGGCAGCTACCATCTGGCCACTGGCGACGTACATGGCATCGTTCCGCACCTGGCAGACGAGTCGAGGCTTTTTTTCGCCAGTGAGTTGAAAGGCTCTGACACTGGCAGTGGTTCCTTTCAACACTGCGATAAAGGGGTACCCTCTGGTAAACATACAAAAAGCTATTGAAAATGGCCATTTATAGTGGAATATAGTGGATTTACCCATTAAAAACTGTGATTTTGGTTATGTAAACGTTTATTAGAGGATACAGGTAAACGACAAAGTCACGCCTAAGTCATGCCTAGCTCTGATCGGAGCCCTTCGGCCCATCTAAACGCCGTTTCCAAGAAGTCATGCCTAAGTCCTATTGCATATTTCCCAATGGAACGCTAGCTCGAAAGTCGTGTCTGCTTTACACCATACAATGGGACCAGAAAATCCACCAAAATGGTGATGAGATTTAAAGGGGAAACCCTTTGTGTGATCCATGGTTGCATTGCTGAATGATGGGTTCCCAACCAATCTAGATTCCGGATCCAAAGAATGGGAGGCTATTCCTTTGGGCTATGGGCACTTTTCTACCTTTATTCTATGTCAAGTGCCAAAACCATTGACAACATTAGCTGTTAATCCCATCCCCTTAATCTGAAAAACACCCCGATTCTATGGTCCCGAAGGGGTGTTTTATTCCCCATGAAGATCCCACTGCACTGATACCCCATTCACATCCCATAAGGAGTCTATCAAAACCACTTTCTAATCCTGCTTGGTGCTTGGGAATATGAACTTCCCAATATAATGGAAAGTCATAGAATTCATGTTCCAATTCATGTTCCAAACCACCAACCAGAATCCCAGCCAGAACCAGTTTTGAAACCTTCGAAAAACCATCTTTCGAGGGCCAAACACCTTAGGTGTCTCCGAAAACCCTTCCCCATCCACCTCGATCCCCCATACTGGTCGTCCCCGGAAACAAACAAAACGTGCGCCTGATCTGCCATCAAGGTGCGCAAATGTGTCGACTTCATCTTCGACACTTGGCCTGCGCTACGACGAGCTGTGTGGCTGAAATCAATGGCAAATAGCAAAAATATATCAACTGGATAGTAGCACCCAAAACAAAAAATAAATGTGAAAAGATGTTCCCTGCAACCCTGACGTTCTCCGCGCCGGAAGTGTGGAAGGATTGCGTATTTTGGCAATGCTATATCAGTGGACGTTCGAATTGTAGATGTATATTTGATCCATGTTGAAATAAGGAAGTATATATGTATCCGCCGACCCCTGCCGACAGCAGGGGGAGCGCGTCAGAGAAGAGATTACAAGCAACAAGTGTTGTGCAGTGCAAGTGAGGGGCAAGCGAGGGGGGGACAGAAAGGGAAGCCAGGTGCAGAGTAAGAAGCCAAAAAAAGGAAGCGAGAAAGGAGAGGCAGTCTCAGCGAACGTAGCAAGCGAAAGAAGCACGAAACAAGAAGTTAGAAGCAAGAATGCAGAAGCAAGAGTAAACGAGCGGCAGAAAGTAATGTTTGGCACTCTGGGCTACGGGCCGCGGGCCCAATCCGTCCTTCACTGCCATGGTGTTTTAGCCCTGCGAGGAAGTCCCTTGACCGGAGCTGTGCCGCACGAAAGCCAGCTGTCAGACAATGCAGGCAAGTTGGCAGTTGGCAGTGCAGGAACGCAGGGAAAAGCTAGGTTTGAGCTGCAAGACGACGCAGGCAAAGTGGCAGTTGGCAGTGCAGGAAGGCAGGGAAAAGCAAGGTTTGAAGCTAGTTTCTAGGCAGTTCAGAAAGCAACGTTAGGCACCGTGGGCTGCCGGCTGCGGGCCCGATCCGTCCTTCAGTGCCATGGTGTTTGGGCCCTGCGGAGGGGTCCTTTGACCGGACCTGTGCAGGACGCACGCCAGCTGCAAGAAGACACGGGCAAGCTAAGTTTGGAGCTCGTTTCTAGGCAGTTCAGAAGGCAACGTTAGGCAGTGGGGGCCATGGCCCGCAGGCCCCGTCCGTCCCTCAGGGCCCTGCTGTTTCGGTGTGGCGAGCGCGCCCTGTGTGAGCCTTGGCGGCTGGAAGACAGGTCGTGGCGGCCGTGGCCCGCACGCCCGGTCCGTCCTTCAGGGCCCTGCTGTTTGGCTGTGGCGGAGGCGCCGTTTTAGGTCAGACAGCTACTTTTCTTGTAGGTTCAGAAAGCAACGTTAGGCAGTGGGGGCCGTGGCCCGCAGGCCCCGTCCGTCCCTCGGGGCCCTGCTGTTTCGGTGTGGCGAGCGCGCCCTGTGTGAGCCTTGGCGGCTGGAAGACAGGTCGTGGCGGCCGTGGCCCGCAGGCCCGGTCCGTCCCTCAGGACCGTGCTGTTTTGGCGTGGCAATCGCGCCGTGTATGAGCTTTGGCGGCTGGAAGACAGGTCAGGCAGCTTGCTTTCTTGTAGGTTCAGAAAGCAACGTTAGGCAGTGGGGGCCGTGGCCCGCAGGCCCGGTCCGTTTGTCAGGGCCTTGCTGTTTCGGTGTGGCGAGCGCGCCGTGTTTGAGCCTTGGCGGCTGGAAGACAGCAAAGAGAGTTACTTTTCTTGTAGGTGCAGAAAGCGACGTTAGGCACTGAGTGCGGTGGCCTGCAGGCCCGGTCCATCCTTCAGGGCCCTGCTGTTTGGCTGTGGCGGAGGCGCCGTTTTAGGTCAGACGGCTGCTTTTCTTGTGGGTTCAGGGGGCGACGTTAGGCAGGTGGGGGCCGTGGCCCGCAGGCCCCATCCGTCCCTCAGGGCCCTTCTGTTTCGGTGTGGCGAGCGCGCCCTGTGTGAGCCTTGGCGGCTGGAAGACAGGTCGTGGCGGCCGTGGCCCGCAGGCCCGGTCCGTCCCTCAAGACCCTGCTGTTTTGGCATGGCAATCGCGCCGTGTGTGAGCTTTGGCGACTGGAAGACAGGTCAGACAGCTAGCTTTCTTGTAGGTTCAGAAAGCAACGTTAGGCAGTGGGGGCCGTGGCCCGCAGGCCCCGTCCGTCCCTCAGGGCCCTGCTGTTTCGGTGTGGCGAGCGCGCCGTGTTTGAGCCTTGGCGGCTGGAAGACAGGTCGTGGCGGCCGTGGCCCGCACGCCCGGTCCGTCCTTCAGGGCCCTGCTGTTTGGCTGTGGCGGAGGCGCCGTTTTAGATTAGACAGTTACTTTTCTTGTAAGTTCAGAAAGCAACGTTAGGCAGTGGGGGCCGTGGCCCGCAGGCCCCGTCCGTCCCTCGGGGCCCTGCTGTTTCGGTGTAGCGAGCGCGCCCTGTGTGAGCCTTGGCGGCTGGAAGACAGGTCGTGGCGGCCGTGGCCCGCAGGCCCGGTCCGTCCCTCAGGACCGTGCTGTTTTGGCGTGGCAATCGTGCCGTGTGTGAGCTTTGGCGGCTGGAAGACAGGTCAGGCAGCTTGCTTTCTTGTAGGTTCAGAAAGCAACGTTAGGCAGTGGGGGCCGTGGCCCGCAGGCCCGTCCGTCCCTCAGGGCCTTGCTGTTTCGGTGTGGCGAGCGCAGCCTTGGCAGCTGGAAGACAGCTAAGAGAGTTACTTTTCTTGTAGGTTCAGAAGGCCGTGGCCCGCAGGCCCCGTCCGTCCCTCGGGGCCCTGCTGTTTCGGTGTGGCGAGCGCGCCCTGTGTGAGCCTTGGCGGCTGGAAGACAGGTCGTGGCGGCCGTGGCCCGCAGGCCCGGTCCGTCCCTCAGGACCGTGCTGTTTTGGCGTGGCAATCGCGCCGTGTGTGAGCTTTGGCGGCTGTGGAAGACAGGTCACGCAGCTTGCTTTCTTGTAGGTTCAGAAAGCAACGTTAGGCACTGAGGGCGGTGGCCTGCAGGCCCGGTCCGTCCTTCAGGGCCCTGCTGTTTGGCTGTGGTCAGACAGCTACTTTTCTTGTAGGTTCAGAAAGCAACGTTAGGCAGTGGGGGCCGTGGCCCGCAGGCCCCGTCCGTCAGGGCCCTGCTGTTTCGGTGTGGCGAGCGCGCCCTGTGTGAGCCTTGGCGGCTGGAAGACAGGTCGTGGCGGCCGTGGCCCGCAGGCCAGGTCCGTCCCTCAGGACCCAGCATGCTGTTTTGGCGTGGCAATCGCGCCGTGTGTGAGCTTTGGCGGCTGGAAGACAGGTCAGACAGCTAGCTTTCTTGTAGGTTCAGAAAGCAACGTTAGGCAGTGGGGGCCGTGGCCCGCAGACCCGGTCCGTCCCGCAGGGCCCTGCTGTTTCGGTGTGGCGAGCGCGCCGTGTTTGAGCCTTGGCGGCTGGAAGACAGCTAAGAGAGTTAGTTTTCTTGTAGGTGCAGAAAGCAACGTTCGGCACTGGGGGCCGTGGCCCGTAGGCCCGGTCCGTCCCTCAGGGCCTTGCTGTTTGGCTGTGGCGGAGGCGCCGTTTTAGGTCAGAGAGCTAGTTTTCTTGTAGGTTCAGAAAGCAACGTTAGGCAGTGGGGGCCGTGGCCCGCAGGCCCCTTCCGTCCCTCAGGGCCCTGCTGTTTCGGTGTGGCGAGCGCGCCCTGTGTGAGCCTTGGCGGCTGGAAGACAGGTCGTGGCGGCCGTGGCCCGCAGGCCCGGTCCGTCCCTCATGCAGGACCCTGTTGTTTTGGCGTGGCAATCGCGCCGTGTGTGAGCATTGGCGGCTGGAAGAAAGGTCAGACAGCCAGCTTTCTTGTAGGTTCAGAAAGCAACGTGAGACAGTGGGGGCCGTGGCCCGCAGGCCCGGTCCGTCCCTCGAGGGCCCTGCTGTTTCGGTGTGGCGAGCGCGCCGTGTTTGAGCCTTGGCGGCTGGAAGACAGCTAAGAGAGTTAGTTTTCTTATAGGTGCAGAAAGCGACGTTAAGTGACTTTAGGCACTGAGGGCGGTGGCCTGCAGGCCCGGTCTGTCCTTCAGGGCCCTCCTGTTTCGGTGTGGCGAGCGCGCAGGGTTCTGTTGTTTGGTAAAGGCTCCGTTTGTGATCAGTTCTGCACGGGCCATCGGTCGGTGCGACACTGCTTTCCGTTGGGCGTGCGATGCGTTATTTAAATTTGACCGGAAGCTTTTGTTGAATGCACCACTGTGCCGCATGTTGGACATGTGTGCGCAAGTGTATACGGCCTGCAAGCAGGCGATTCGCAACGCGAAATTTTTTGCCGCAGCCATCACCGCGGCGGTAATAGACTTGCCCTGTTGCCACAGTGCTTTGCACAGATTTGGCGCAATGCGGGCAGAGGTATATGTACACCCGCGGCGTCGCTGTGTCGGGCTCCGCAGCAAGCTGCTGGGTCGATGAATGGGCAACACCCGTTCTGGTTTCGTCTGTTCCCATCGACGTTTGTCTAGCCTCGTGGATTTTCTGCATCTCCTTGCAAACGTCTGCTAGGATTACTTCGCGTCGTTGACGGGATTCGCGTTGGCGCAAGCGGGCCAAGCGTTGATTCGTGCGATGAGCAAGACGGCACACGAAGGCAAAGGCTGTGCATGTATTGCATACTTGTGTACCATCCTGCGTATGTTTCCGACTTTGCTGCCAAGCTGTGAACTCTGCTCGTGGCTTGCGTTCGCTGCACTGGGAACATTGCCAACACCCCCGCTGTTTGGTGGTACATTCTCTGCAGCAGCGGCGGTCCGCGTTGCGAGCTTTCCATGCGGCCGGTCCAAATTCGGCTTCCGGTTTTGCAACGCCACATTTGAAACACGGTTTCTTCATTTCACATGTCAAACACACACGGAAAAAACTACATTGCCGTTGGCGGTGCTTTTCCGGAAAATTGGTCTCGACATGCCACAGCTTGCACACGTTGCATTGCCATGGCGTCCCGGCATCTGCGTAATGCTTTGTGCATTCGCGACAAACGCGATCTTTGTCGTCGCGCTTCCACTGGCCAGCGGTGAAAGCTGTAGATGGCTTGCGCTCTGCGCAGGTTGAACACGCGCGTTCTTCACAATATTTGGCCAGCAAGTCCTGCCAATTGATCGGTTCCCTGCGAAGATGTCGGAGCAGCAGGTCCCGCCCTAAACCAATACCTTTCTGGAATGGAGCGGCGTCAAAAGGTCGAAAGATCAGGAGCTTCTCACGGCCTTGCACGCGGGTAACGGCGACGTAGACGGTAAATGGATTTCCCCTTGGCCCTATGCAAAGATCTGTCGTCACGCCTTCCTTGATGGTTTGGCCTTGTGCGACATGCGCTGTGATAGCAAACTGCGGCGCCAGCGGGAATTGTGTGCGTGAGACACGGAGCTTGGGGCTTCGACGTTGCCGGTCCAAGTACCACACGCGTCTACAGGTCACAACTGGGTAGACGTTTGCGTCCGGGACACCGGATATTTGCCACGACGTGGCGGGGTCAAACTTCACGTATACCACGGCCGGCAGGTTGTTGCACACCATTCCTTCGGGTGCAGGTGTCGCATCGGCAATCGCAGACCAACCGACTACATAGCCCTTGGTGCCTTTCAGGATTCCACGCTTGCGGTCTAGGTGGTCTGTGGCCCGAACAGGCATGCCCACGCACAGCGGCAAGACGCCATACAGCCCACCGCATTCCTTGTCGTGTCGCTGCAACCACTGCAATTTCTCGGCCGTCAGATTCGGCTTTTCTTGGAGGACCGCTGCCGAAGCAAGATCGCGTGCTACAAATAAATACGGTAGGTGTCCTCGGGCGTTTGCCCATTGGAGGGCGCGGACCTTGTTGACGTGATATATTATATATATATGTAATTATAAATACAATAACAATAATATGTAACCCGCCGACCCCTGCCGACGGCAGCGGGAGCGCGTCAGAGAAGAGATTACAAGCAACAAGTGTCGACAAGCAACGAGTGTCGACGAGGACTCAACAAGAGGCAAGAAGTAAGAACGAAGGACACGTGGAAGCTATAGCAGAAGAGGCCTCAGAGCCCTGCTGTTTCGGTGTGGCGGAGGAGCCGTTTCTGGGCTGGGCGGCTGGAAGACAGCTAGACAGCTATATGGGTGCGAGTCAATAATCGGGTATGGATTGCTCCGCGGTGATCCGAACTATGGATCGGGAGTGGTTACATAAGGTACCTGCTCCGTACCCTTTCGTAAGCGCTCATCATAGCATACAAACTGTGCTGATACTCCTACTCTCTCCTACCTGCTATTACTTCTCCTCCTGCTACTGTTGCTGCTAAAACTGTTGCCACTGCTAGTAGAGGGAGCAGTAAAAAAAACAACACCAGCAGCAGTAGCGGCAATACAAGGAGGAGCTGCAGTAGCAGTAGAAATAGCAGTAGCAGTAACAGTAGTACTAGTAAGAGTCAAAGTAATAACAGTAAAATAATCTAATGGAGTAGTAGTAATAGTAGCAGCAGCAGTAGTAGTAGAAGTAGTAGTAGTAGCAGCAAAAGTAAAGTAGAAGTACAAGCAGAAGTAGAAGTAGAAGCACAAGTAGCACAAGAAGCAGCAGCAGAAGTAGTAACAGATTCGGACTTTCATATTGGCACTTGTTGTGGCGTGACTGGGTTCGGATATGGACCAGGCATGGAACGGGTCTGGATCGGGGTATGGATCAGGACACCATGCTTTTTTAGTTCTACACGTGCCAGGCAAAGTAGAAACAGAAGGACTTGTAGTCCTAGCACCACTAGAAGTACAATAAGCACCTAGTGGAAGTAGAACCGGTCTTACAAGCCTCCAAGGTGCACTTGCAATATTGCGAGTAGCTAGTCAACTAGTTACATTTGTCCAACAACCGAAGCACACGGAGAACGTGAGCCAGCACCAGCAGCGAGAGCACGACCAGCAGGAGCAGTAGCAGCAGCTCCTGGGAGGATAATCACTAGTAGTGGCGGCGGCAGCAGCAGCGGAGGCAGTGGAGGCAGCAGTAGAAGCAACGGTAGTAGCGATGGGAGTAGCAGTACGACGACCAGAAGCAGTATATATTAGGATAAAAAGCATCGTTAAGGCCAGCATCAGTCTTTCTTCAACGAGAAAGGGGTATGGATCTGGGGTATGGATCAAGGGTATGGATCAAAGTATGGATCGGGGGGTATGGATCGTGTGTAGCTTTGGCGCCTTGATCCATACCTTGTATTTTGACTCGTACCCATATAGTTTTCTTGTAGGTTCCGGAAGTGACGTATGTGTCAACTCCCCCTCTCTCCCAGGGGTCGGCGGCAGGGGGCGTAGCCCCTTAATATGTAAATGTGGATGTATGTGTATGTGTATATATATATATGTATAATATGTATATGTATCTCTATACTTGTATTTGTACTTGTCTATGTAAATATATGCATGGCATATGAGCTGCATATGCATATATATATACATTACATTCATCAGTTGATGTTATTACCCCATTCAACATTACCCCAGTCAGCATATTTGTCAGAAGGGGTGGCAAATTTCTGATCCCTTTTGAGGATAAGCTGAGAGGGGGTAATGGTGATGGTGATGGTGATGGTGATGGTGGTGATGATGATGATGATTGTGACTGTGATTATGATTATGTGTTTGATGATGATCTTTGTGAGTGTGGAGCAACGTCCGGGTTGGACGGAAGATGTTAAACGTAAGAAAAACATCAAACTGGAGATTAAGTGTTTGATGGTTTTGGGGATGACTATAATGGGAAAATGATGATAATGGATTTGGGAAGTTTTGACCTAACTTTTCAGACAAACCCAAGTGTTTGTTGATAGTGTCCAGGTGAAAGTTATGGGCCCGGAGTGGGGATTGAAATGCGTGGTGTCAGCGGGGTTCTCACTAGTGCCACCGTGCAGTCATTGAACAGTTTCTATCGTATAGATGACCCATAAAGGTATTTGATTTATCTAATTCATCCATTTACCGTCTTGTAATTTGACATAACTGTGAAAAAACAACAATCTTTAGTGGGTAAATAATGTATTTCAATGGGCCACACTTCTTGTTGCAAACTGATAATTTCCCAGAGTCACAACAGGGGGTCCCATCACGTCCCGACCTTTGAGATCGGTCCAGAGTGCAGCAGCCATGGCCTCTTGCGCAACAAATGCTGCTACCAGTAAATATGTTTTGAAGCCAATGGTTTGAAGACGAAACCCAATGGGATTTGAATATACCATGCCATAGTGGACCCCCCATGTGGCACCCACCCTAGAATAATTTTGAAAAATGGATGATGGTTGAGGGCTGCGGATAGATACCTTCAACTACCTTTCTTGAATGAACATCGACCAGCTGTTTTGGGCTTCACTAGAAATACCCAGGTGGCTTTGATCCATAGCCATATATATATATATATACAATAATAACATATACAATAATGCATAATATATAATATAATGAACAATGATATGATATAATATTATATAATAACATATGATGACATAAAAAAAAAACAAATATATATCTAATATAAAATGGTATGATATGATATAATATAAAATGGTATGATATGATATAATATAATATAATATTATATAATATAATATGATATGACATGATATAATAATATAATATACACATACATGTATATATTATATATATGTATATATAAGTTCTATCCCGATAAAAACACCTGATTCTTGTGGAATTATGTGAATTTAAAAGATTTTATGACCATAAACTGCACCCCCAAGCATTGCTATAACCAGCCAGGCCACCACCGTCCAGGAATCTATGGCCTGTCGGTCCCACCAATGGCTTAAACAAACTGGATGGCGCTGGTGGCGCTGGTTTTGAGCCGAGAATTCACAAAATGGTCGATGAGTTAGGTATGATATTATTACTGGTGATATAATGGGGAGATTGGATATGTATGTATATGTATATATTATATATATATATATGTAATATATGGGGATACATTGGATAACCAGCAATATGATCTATGTAGTGTCTGATAACATGGAGTAGTTACCTTCGCATTGCTGTTTTGATGGGGGACATGCAAATGCACAATCAATCTTGCAGCAAAGCCCTGGCAAAGCCAAGAGTGTTCAAGGAAAGGAAGTGTAAGGATCTGATGGTTTCAAGCTAAAAGCACTGTGCCAGATTTAAATTTAGTCAGTGGTTCTATGTGGTCTCTTACAAGGGGTGACTCAGCTGGTTAGCAAAGTTGGCTTATAACTAGATTATATGTTGGGTTTAGGATAAAATAACTATCCATATAATATTATATATATATATATATATTATACACCCAAACAAACATATCATACGAGTTTATGATAAATAATGCTGGGTTTATTACTCCTACAATATGTGTATCTATAATATATATATATGGGTAAATTATAATATTTCACTAACCTGAATTAAGGCCCATTTGGGGATGATTCCCCTTACTAACTATGATTTCCAAAGATATATATATATATATAGTCATGGGAGTTATAAACCAAAGAAGCATTTCACCCCAACCGGCCACGAAGCCACGAAGCGATCAGGCGATCAGGACGTATCACCCAGCGATCGACAAAACAAAAATCCGATTTCAAATCAGTCCAGGTTTCAGTGTGAAACATGTGTGGTTTCAGATATACCATCTGGTTATGACCAACATAGCCATGGTTTAAATCCATCCATAAATGGAGGTTTCTAGCTGGGAAAATCATCTATTTCTATGGGCCATTTTCCATGGCTATGTTAAATAACCAGAGGGTATTGTTTCAGGATTTGTTTAAGTTCTTACTTCGTATGGAATGGGTTGAGGCACATGAAGCAGTTAGTAAATGCTCTCCTGTAAATATCAATCCTGCTTACACAATTCCACAATAAGCCTTGATCCATTTTCAGCTGAGATGCGAGGGTGCGCAGCACATGAGCAGCCAGGTTGGCAGTCAGGTTGGCAACAGCCAGAACGAAATATTGAAATATGCCAAACATATGCCAAAAAAATGGTCATGTGTTCCACCATGTTCCACCACATCATGTCTGAGTCAGATACATTCAGATCATTCAGTTTTATCCTGATCATTCCCACTTCGAGATACATAAGTTGCTGTTTAACCCACCAGCCGGATCCAACAAATGACCTCGGTGGAGTTGTGGCTGGTGGTTGAGCCACCTACCCCGCTGAAGAATCATGGAGTTTGTCACTTGGGATGATGAAATTCCCAATATATTGGACAAATAATCCAAATGTTCCAAACCACCAACCAGAATTCTATGTTTTATACATCTAACTAGAGTTATTTCATGTTACTTCATCACTGTGAAGCCTAGCCAAGATAACTTGTTCAGCCAACTTAGCCAAGCATGGTTTTCTGATTTCCCTTGGTTCGGATCTAATTCCTTCATGCTCGGAATCATCACACAATTTTGTGGACCCCTATAGTGTGGAAAACCAAATGCCATAAACAACTAGCATTTTGTGATACTTTTACTATCCAGTTGATCATGATAATATTTGGAATGGTTCATTGTTGGGCTTACCACATTCTAATACATATATAGATATACAGTTATACATAATATATGTATATATATATACACACATACATATCATCCTTCATTCACGGTAATAATATTTGGAATGGCTTCTCATTGGGTTTACCACGATATAAGGCATGGCCTGGCAACTCACGCACTGCCAGCGCAGTGGCTGCGCTGTTTTTCTACGAACGCCCTGGGCCCACGGCCACAGGGCTTCGCACTTAAACTTCTGGTAGCGACTTGAAGCCGAGGAAATCGCAATGGATACCCTTTCAGAGTAACGTGGCTAGCTGAACATCAAAAACATCCGTGGATCTGAATGTATTAGACTATTAATGATTTATATTGTATGTTTATACACTTACTTTTAATTCCCAGGTTTCTGAACCTGAGGTCGATTGAGGTATAGTAGATCTGCCAGGCTTCAGGCCAGTTGCGGAGTATTTCTGGCACTTTGCCAGAACGGGAGGATGAGGCGACCGTGATCAGCTCCGTTTCCCTTTTTTCCCAAAGTCAAAGTCGTTCGAGCAGAAGGAACTTTGAAAAGGATGAAAACATACCCGTTTACTCCTGGTGACCCAGGCACTGTCAGACAGAAGTCATGGGAATTCATATCATGTATGCGTATACATATCTAATATATATATATATATAAATCGCATCATATCATATCATATCATATCATATTATATCATATCATATCATATCATCTCATATCATTTATATATATATAACTATATATATATATATACATCAGAGTTCCCCCGTTCCCCCTTCATACATCTTCATAGCCTCTTCACTTGATACATGTGATACATTACTTCAAGTTGTAGGGCCAAAGAAAAACAAACAAAGCCCAGGCCCCAGGCGAGCCATTCTGATGGCGGATCAACATCTGATGATACCCATATTTGGATGGAATGAACTTCCACTACTTCCACAACTACCAGCTATGTTGGGGTGTTCATTGGTTTTTGCAGAAGGCTAGGGCGAACTGATCCATCTCCATATGTTTTCTTCGACGCCGCGGTCGCTCCTCCAAACTCCAGGCGAGAATTGGAAGTCTGCCGCTCAACTGCTGTCTCTCAGGCGGCCAAATTGGGCTGTGCCTGTGCAGCAAAGATGTGCTTGGGTCCATGTGTTGATGAGGTCCCAGCTGCTAGAAACAACTCTACATAAATATATGTACAATATTTATATACTATGACGTGTCTTACATATATGCATCGAGTTTGAGTTAAAAATACTAACCCAACATTAGAGTTTCAATATGACATATTGTAAAAGTTACCAGTACATCCGTGAAGTCCTGGCCCTGAAAGATGCAGACGTCATCACGTCATCTTGGCTCAGCAAAGCCGTGGATTTGACGAAGGCTTTTCTTGGCGACCCCAAAAATCAATTGATGCTTTACTACCAAAAAGATCCAAAAACATTGCCTGAGGGACAGCCGAAAAACTTTGGCCATGTTAGGAAAAATATGGAAATTCGCATTGACTCACCAAATGTTGATGGTTTGTTCCATGGTTTTTTTTCCACGGCTTTTTCCCTGTCAAACAACGAGGGGCCCGTCTGAAAATTCTGGGGCCAGGCCTCGGCACTTTCAGGCGTCCTGAGGGTCACGATGGTGGTTGTTTCGGATGGAAACCGGGAAGCATTGTGCCCCTCCAAAAAAAAAGTGAGGCAAAATCCTGGAAAATAGATGAAAATTGTGAATCTATGTGAATCTATGTGAATCTATGTGAATCTATGTGAATCTATGTGAATCTATGTGAATCTGGCAGTTTCCAAGATTAATAGTGAATTTTGCATTTGCACGCCTCAAGATCTTGGACAAACGCACAAAAAAACACACACATTCGGCTGGTTCTCAAGCCATCGTTCTGGGAAAATGATCGAACCCCTATGGGATCCTGAACAAGTTGATCTGGGCTGTTTACCTCATGTCAATGGGATTTTCAGGATCCTAAATTGGAGGTACCTACCATATATAAGGCCTATTTTTTAGGCCTATGTAAGGGAACATCCCCATAAATATGGTACTATCGTACCTCCATTTTAGGATCCTGAAATTCCCATTGATCATGATTATAGTACATTATGGGTACCAAGTACAGTACTTTGTGCAGTTGGTGACTTCCAAGATCATCTTAGCACGGACATCAACTTCATGGGTGAAGATCCACCGGAAAAGTAGCCAAAGAATTAAACTGTTTATTACTAAAGTCACAATTTTGTGTCCAATACATCAGCTGTAAGGCTGTAAGACGCTGTAAGTGTATGTCTGAAAAGTGGAAACATTATGATAAGCTAGCAGATTTACAGTATATAAGTGGTTTCGCCTCAATTGTCACCAGACAAATTCTGAACTGAGTCCCACAAAAATAGTAATGTTTCAACACTAATATCATCAATCCAATATAAATCACATGAAATCACCACTTCTCAGTGCCTCTCTGGTTCCGCTGGCGCCGGCACGGGCGGCACTTGCTCTGGGGCCTCTGGGGCCTCTGGTGCCGGCTCCGGCACAGGCACCGGGGGTGCGGCGGGCGCAGCAGGCGCAGCGGGCACAGCGGGCACAGCGGGAGCTGGCACGGGGTTGGCGCTGCGGTCTGGAGTGCCTGGTGCAGGATCGACCCATGGTCCGTTTGCAAAGTGATATACAAGGATATGTATGATGTATACAGTGTGTCAATCAATTTTCATATGAATCTTGTATAGATACATCACGTGTCAATCAATGATCCTATATACATATATAATAATATGTATATATATATATATATTTATGTATCTAAATACTTTGAAGCGAAGTTTCACGTGACACCGTGAAACTAAGATGTTATAAGCTTACGTAATATGTTTCACCATAGGAACCGCCATATCCCCTTGGGGCCACGTACCCCACCTGCTTCGACTTCCCCTCGGCGCAGCCTGCGTCGCGTGAGAGTTATGGAGTTTTCAGACGAATGGGATGGACTTTTTTCCGTAAGTAGCATCACTGGTCCCAAAACATCACTGGTTGGTGGTTTAATGGTGATTTAATGGTGGTTTAATGGGATATTTAATGGTGGTTTAACAGGATCTAAATGGGAATCTTAATGGATAACTGGTTGGTGATATACCTACCCCTCTGAAAAATATGACTTCGTCAAATGGGATGATGAAATTCCCAACTGAATGGAAAGTCATAATCCATTCATGTTCCAGTCACCACTAACCAGATCAATATGTACTGAAACATGTACTTGCTCTGGGAAACAAATGGGACTTATTGGGAATTCTATACTGGAGTATATAACTAATAGTATAATGGTACTATTCGTGGGAGTTGTTTCGTGCCAGGTCGGGGGAGATTTCTGAACTGTCTCGATTGGGAGGGGAATTCTAAGGACAAATAAGGACAACGTGATTTTAGCCTCAAATATAGGGGGTTCCTGCAGATTTTAGCCTCAAATTCTCTTTTTCGTAACTATCAGCAGCCCATCAATAGCTGCTTTCCTGGACAAGCCTCAAATAGAAACAAGTTGATTGCTTCAAAGATGCTTCGAATTCTAATTCAAAAGATTTTTTTGTCGAATCTTGTATACTTTTAAAATGTTTAGGTACCAGTAACTGGGTAAAAACTTCCCATTCATACCGACTCAACATGACTCAACGATCAAAGAAAGGTTGACCCTGAAACATGCGACAGAAATGCCATTCCAAAAAACTCATGGCTTGGGTATGCTGGGTATTTTGGACTTACCATCTGGTTATTTAACGTAGCCATGGAAAATGGCCCATAGAAATAGATGATTTTCCCAGCTAGAAACCTCCATTTATTAGGGATTTTCCATGGCTATGTTAAATAACCAGAGGGTATATCATCTCATATTGTTAGATTCAACCCCTCTGCAATTGTGAATGTCAACTGGGCTCTTAAGCAATGACATAGTACAGGCATATTTGAAACCACCAATCAGAACAGAAAGTGTGGTCTTTTTGTGAGAGAAACACAGTCGACCCAAAGAGTGTTAGCATCAAGTGCAGTTCCAGACATGTACAACTCTCAGGAATGTTTCTATATATCACAAGCAGTTTACCCATGGCCCATTATGAGTCTTCCAGTTTCAAGTGCCCTCTGGTAATTAAACATGGCTTGCTGGACAATCCTCCATTCCCAGCCACAAACCTCTTTTGATGGAGATTTCCCATCTTTGATGACACCGAAGCAGATTGAGCCGAGCACGCCTTCTGATCTCTTGCTCCATCTGCTGAATCCGTTCTTCTTCCTTCCTCTTTCCTTCGTTGGCTTTCCTGGGAGCCAAGCATGCCACTGGGCTGCCCAAAAGGCACCTGGGATCCTATGCGAAGTTGACCCCGGTACATGTTGACCCCGGTGAAACATCTGCTATCCTATATATGCTAAGTTACTTTGAATGATACATTATTTATACATCTATAGAACTCATTTTACATGTTCTTCCCTAAACCATCTAAGTTTTGAAATGATCAACAGGGTCTGCTGTCCATCTACATTCACTGACGTCCCCGGCTGAAGTTGATCTCGGAGCGCGCTCATTTCCTCCGAGGCCCACCGGACGTGAATGTTTCTGTAAAAAAAAGGACATTTGGCGGGTCCAAGATGAAGCATTTTCGTGAAAAAACATTTGTTAATGTTCTTATTTATGATTATATTATTATTATTAGTATTATTATTATTAGTAGTAGTAGTATAGTAGTAGTAGTAGTAGTAGTAGTAGTAGTAGTAGTAGTAGTAGTAGTAGTAGTAGTAGTAGTAGTAGTAGTAGTAGTAGTAGTATTAGTATGTATTAGTCTTATTATTACTACTACTATTATGACTATTATTGTGGGAAAATATAATGGGGATAACCCACTTCATGCACGGATGTCATGAGGACATAATGGTGATAATATCATATAATATCCAGACGCCCAATTCCCCGAATATTTAATTAATCATGCCCTAAATGTTGAAATGTCCTCCTAAACTGTGCTTTCTTAGTTTTTTTTTTAGGCGGGATGGAATTCGTCATGGAAAAATCCGGTTGGGATCTGACCACTGACGAAAAACTGCGCAAGCGCCATATGCAATTTTTTCATAAGCGTGAGTACAATGAAAATGTGAAACAATGTGAAAAAAAAACACTAGCGACAAACATGGATTGTGGTCTCATGAGTACAATGAAAATCCATGGTGTTTTCGCGAGTGAAACAAGTATGAGACCACAACCACAAAAATGCGTTCAAACACTAGCGACCACCTAAGCCTGGATGACAGACATGTTAGCGTGGAAAATGGCCGTCATCCAGCCACAAAAAATCCCCGGTTTCCACTGGAAATCCGTGACGTCCATTGTGCCATTGTCAAGTTACCAAAGGGCAACAAGAGATAGCTACAGCTAGTGCCTCTTGGGCGGAATGTTTTGACATGTTTTGACATCATGAATCATGAACGAGGGTCTTGTTGAAGTAAGAAACCTAGCTGGAGCTGGTTTCTGCTGTGGTACCAACTTATTCGGAATATGGTTGTTTTTTAGATCACAATTCAGCATAGCGGCATAAGCACGGGCTTTTTCATGGAACATGTTATAGAACCTGGCTCCTGGCAACGAAGCCTTCCCATTTCGAGGCAAGAAACGAGATGAATGATATTTACCCTCTGGTAATTTGTTACATAGCTATTGAAAATGACCCTTTATAGAGGATTTTCCCATGAAAAATGGTGATTTTCCATAGCTATGTTAGTTTACCAGAGGGTAATGATTGATCAAAATGAGGTTCTCCAAGTTGAACCATATAGAACATATAAAAAAACAGTGGTTTACACCGATGGACTCCAAACCGAAGATTGAAACCTGTACTTTCTATTCATTTGAGAGATAGTCCATAAATGTCCCTAAAGATTTGAACTTGTTCCAAACATAGATCAAGACTTTATTCTCAATGGATTGGTTTAAGGGAAAATCTTAACCGGAAACCATGGTTTTTACCATCAAATATAGGGGTTTCCTGTAAATTTTCCCATCATCCATTTCTATGATATTCCTGATTTGCCTACTGTGTATCTGATCACGACCTCCCATGCTGGAGTGATGGAGGATGGTTATGATGTGCCCCGTCAGGTCGTTCCCAAAGAAACAGGTCACGGATGTTAAAGGCAACAAAATCTGGAGCAAAATAAAGTAACATACTTCAATCATTCAATCTTTAGTCTGTCCTGGCATGTCCTGGCATAAAATTCATGTCCTTTCTTAAAAAGCTACGACATCCGGCCGGAGTTCATGTAGATAGACCAGTCACCGGCGACGAATGGCCGGCGCCTTGTGGTGTTCTTCCATCTTGGTCAAAGACTCAGACACCTGCGCTGTGGACTTCGGATCGACCCGGTGAAATCCATCCAGTAAAGAAAAGTTCAGCGAGTTAGTCAACAATATTAAACTGCAATGGATGATTCCAGGTTATATATATAATTATATATATATATGATTATAGGATAGTATATGATTATAGGATATTAATGGATATTATAGGATAGGAGCCAACATTCGCCAACAATCACAAAGGACAATGCCGCTTTTCCTGGACCTTTTTGCTGGCTTTTTGGCTGTTTTCCTACACATGTTCGACGAGGAATTCGGAATCTACAAAGAGATACTTTGTCTGAATGCATTTGGTCAAACTGCCTCGTTAAATTCCTATGCTTACCTCGGCACCCCGTCTGACCATGCTGAAAATGGCCCAGATTCTTTGTCTAGGGTACAGTTGGAACTTAGCATGCCCCCTCAGTTCCCCAGTTCTCCAAGAACCTGCTCATGAGCTTTGTGTGCATGTTCCTGGCAAAAGAAAGGCATGAGGTGATGCAGCAAGCATCATTTTCCAGGCTTGCTCCCAACACCCCAAATACGGGTTGGAAGGGAAATTGGATAGGTATAGAGATAAACCCAATGACCCTCTTGTGGTAATCCCTACAACCTACAATAGATTGCAGCAACCCAGAGCTGTCTTGGGGGACCAGTTGGCCACGCCAAACTCTTCATCCACAAGAGCTCCTTGAAGTCGAGATCTTGTTTTACGTTAAATCGTACCCAAACGTTTGGCTGTGGAGAGGCAATACCATCTTGTTATTTAACATAGCCATGGGAAATCGCCATTTTTAAGTTCGGTAAACCATCTATTTCTATGGGCCATCTATACCATGGCTATCTTAAATAAGTAGATGGTAACATTGACTGTTCCTGATGCGCACGTTGGACCTGGCAATGAGCTACGGGGAAGTTTCTCAGATCATTTTTTTCAGGGTCGCCCCAGCCACGGATTCCGATTCCCAGAGCGACCGATACTCCATGTGGCGACCTGATAACGTTGGTCTCTTTGCAACGATTGGATTTGTGGATCCACTTCGAAACTATCCTGGTTGGTGGTTGACCTACCCCTCTGAAAAATATGAAAATCAATGGGAAGGATGACATCCCATATATGAAATGGAACATAAAAAATATTTGAAACCACCAACCAGTATCTATTCCACTCCCCGAAGTGTCTGAATATCAGCCTTAAGGGCACCAAAAAGCACGATCTAGAGCACGGTTTTTGGCACGAGGGAAAGCACCAAAGAGCACGATTTTGTGCACGAAGGAAAACACTCAAAACAACGTTTGCCCGAAATATAAAGAAATATGTTTTTGACTGTTACAGCTATTCGGACGGACGCACTACATATATATATAATAGTTGGTATTATCTTTTATGATATAATCATTCCGTTATCCCAAGGATCCTAAGGGTCACCATTTATGGTGCCTCCATGATCTCATGATGGTTGAATCCCCATTGCATCCCCCGCTCCTGGTGGCGTTTCGCCGCTTCGGCGTGCTGGTCTCGCTCCTTCTCGAGCGCCTGGGGCGCCAACAGAACCCCAACAGAAGAGACTTCAAAAACAAGTTTCCGGAGAAAACCAAGCAGAACTAGGGCTTTTTTGTATGTGTTCAATTGTTTTTCATGGATGTTTGACCAAGAAAAAATGGTGTTTTTCCACCAAAACGGAGATTTCAAACCAAGAGTTGGGATTGTTTAGGTCAGGAGTGGACCGGATAGAATGTGGCAATCCTGGGGATTGATGATTGATGAGCCCGACGGGTGGATCATCCATTTTTTGAACATGGCACATGTAGATATTGACCAAGATGGCTTACCTGAGACCCAAAGAATCCCAAAGATTTGAGCAGAGTTTGGATTCCCAACAAGCATTGTATAGAACTTTCCCAACATTTCCCAAGCAACCGTGTAGATGTTGGGAACACCATGGAACACGTGCCCCCCATTATCGAAATAGAAGATGGATCCCCCTGAAGCCCCCGGGTTCGGTGGTCCCAAGGATCTCACCAGGTGTGGGATTTGTGGATGCTATGTGAACGAAAAAAAACGCATCGGATCTGGATAAAAGATGTTCATCATGGTTCATCAACATAGGCATCTGATGTTTTTCCCAAATCTGGAATTGAAAAAATGATAGCTAGTGACCCAAAACCCCATAGCTGGATGTTTCAAGTTGGTTCACTGGATTCCCCAAATGGATGGTGAAGGATAGATGGATAGTATAACCCCAAAATTCTACTCAACATGGTTTAATGGTGGTTTAATGGTGGTTTAATGGTGGTTTAATGGGATATTTAATCGTGGTTTAATAGGATCTAATGGGAATCTCAATGGATAACTGGTTGGTGGTTGACCTACCCCTCTGAAAAATATGAAAGTCAATGGGATGATTATTCCCAATATATGAAAAAAAACATGTTCCAAACCACCAATCAAATTTTAAGCATGGCGTGATGTGTCTAGCTGTGCTCCCCCCTGGGTCTCCCCAACGTCAGCGCGAAGCTTGTGCTTGTCCAGTTCCAGTTGCATTTCAGCGTGCCTCAGCCCATCCCCTGGACGAGTACCCAGATTTATGGTGAGCTGCTTATGCTATTTTCTCATCTATTTTCCCCAAAAAAATGTTGGGTCAATTCACTTCAATTCCCATCTTGCTTTCAAATAAATACTGTACTTTAAAAAAAGACGTTCTGTTCTTCGAGTGATCCCACCCAGATCCATTGTCCTGACATAGTTTCTGACATAAAATCTGGAAGTATATATGCATGGCACATATTTTCTGACATTCTATCTGACAATATCTGGCATTCTGACATAAAATCTCTGACATTCTATTTGGCATCTATTCTGACATACCTGACAAAAAAAAAAATAACAACTCTCACCTGACAGGTGTGGAAAAACATCCAAGTCGCAAACCTGGTGCATCACCAGAGACACCATCACTGAGTTGCCCAACTTCTCAGCCAAGCCGGCAGCGCGATCCGCTTCATCCTGGCGATGTAGAAAATCTGATACAAAATGCTGTTCTATGGCCAAAAAAAGGAATATCTAGGTTCGATAGGATCTTAGAATGTATAAATGTATATAAGTTGTATATATATATATAAGAGAGAGAGAGGAGTAGAGAGGGGAAACAAAAACCTTCAAGTACATCGAGAAATTTGGTAATATGCTCAGTATTTGGGGACATTTATCCATTTTCTTGGGTATGTGGTCGGTCTAAGTATATATATATGTATATATATATATATTATATGTTATTTAATTAGTTATTTATATATATATATACATATATTTATACATGTAAACAAAGAGGAGATCTCAGGGAGATAGACCATCACCATGGGAATGTTCGGAAATAGTCGGGTCACAATTGGGGTGATTGCTGTTGTTTGCCGCGCGGAACAAAGTCACAGCTGCTCTTGAAGGGTCACCAAGCAGGAAATCCCCATCAGATTTGCTGGAAACATAGTCCGGTTGGCTTTAACCATCTTGAAAAATATTAGTCAATGGGAAGGATTATCCCACATATTATGGAAAATAAAAAATGTTTGAAGCCACCAACCAGTAGTGCTGTGGCTTGCTGAAAGCGCCCAACTCTCCCTGAGGGTTGCTGAATCCACAGAGATACCCTCTGTTTCTTTGCCTCGGGGAACATGAGGCCTTGGAAACTGTCTAAGGAAAAAGAACAGGTAATGTCAACCGTGGGTATCCTTCGATTTATAAATCCTTGGCTGTGTAGTTTGGGGCCTAGCCATTTTAGTAGCAGATTATGAATGTTTGTGGAGAAACCCACGAAATTAATCTACCCAGAGTTTATGAATCCGGGGTTGACATTATTGAATTCCCGTAATCACTGACTGTCCGACCTAACATCTTTGGACCTGTCCCGGAAACACGACTGCTTCACGAGTTTGACCCTGAACCCTTGATGTGAAGGCTTGCCCTCCAATGGGATAGGATAGAACTGCATAGAACTGCCATATGTGGATGGTTTGGGTACAAAGTGGCCCAGGGTGATGCGTGTTGGTTTATAAACCCTGATTACAGTAACTATATTAGTTCTTTCCTCCATAGACCCTAGATGACCCCAATTAACGAAGTTATAAACCAAGTTAGCTATCTTGGGGGGCCCACCTTGCATGCTTGTTCGTTTCACCCGTGCAGGCTTGCATACACCCAAGAAATAACATCTGGAAATCCATAGGTTTACTGGACCCAACAGGCTGCAATTGTTGCTACGAATGGGTACAATGAATTGGTCAACTAATATCCAATGAATCATGATGAGGATAACCTCGGATAACCTCAATCATTTGGGATATGATTTCTTATCACTCGGGTTAGTCTGGTCTCCACACTGGAACTGCAGCACCAACGGATAACACGCCTGCGCCCGCAAGACGCTGGAGCGGTGGCGACTTTCGAGTTCATCCACTTTCATCCTGAGATTGCTTGGAAGAAAAGCTGGGACGCCCAAGCAGCAAAAACACGAGATTGATCTTGTAGTTCAAACAACACATAATATCGGTGGATTCAAGTGCTACTCCCTGGTGAAGATAGCACTGGAAACCAGGCATTTTTGATAGAATGATCCAATTTAGATATGGGGGCATGTGTTTTCTCCACTGGGCCAAGAGGTTCAAATTTTGTTGTTGTTGTTGTTGTTGTTGGTCAAGAGCCAAAGGGGCGATAGTTGGAATTCCCGGAATGCCACGAACATGGGTTTCTTACCAATGATATCTACGGCCTTAGAACATCTTGAATCATTTGGGCATAATAACAATAATCTCAAACTGGGATAAAAATGGGTAAAAATTATATATATACATCATATACATATATAGTTATACATCATATCTATATATCATATCTATATATATATATCATATATATATATATACATATCATATGTACATATCATCTGGTCATATGTATATATATAATATGTGTATATCATATGTATATATAATATGTATATATATATACATATCTAGTAATAAACTGCATGTGGAAGAAACCTGTTTCAACATGGTTCTACAGAGGTCGGTTCAGATAGATAGATAGATAGATAGATCGATCGATAGATAGATAGATACATAGATAGCGAGCTTGCTTGATTGGTTGATTGATTGATTGATTCATTCATTCATACACATGTATGTGTATATATATATACACATACATCTATGTACACATATATGTATGTATATATATATATTTAGATTGTAATCATGGGTATCAACCATTTTCTTTCAACCTTCCACTAAGAATGGTTTCGCCAAGATTCTGCAATTCCGTGTGGTTCAGTTGGTACTCCCGTTGCTTGCCCTTGCCGCTTCGGCCGTGCAAGGGGATTTAAGCCTTGAATATATCGGGTTTTTTCCTAAAATGGTGGATCCCCAAGTCACCAAAATAAATTGGATGATTTGGGGTCCCCCATTTTGGGAACTCTCCAGGATGGATGGGAAATCACGAAATAATGGAGCATCATCCCACTTAGTACGAGGTTAAGAACCCTGGTTAGTAAGTCCCCATTCAGTCGGTGATCCCATCTATCATCGGATTCTAACTTATGGTATCTATGGTAGTTGACCCCACACTAAGTGGGATATATATATAATGATATATTATGTAATTATTATATATAATATATATAATGTAGTTATATATATATATATTCTGTGTATATATATATATATATGTATAATGGGGTATGTATAATGGGCTATAGTCTAGTTCTTTAAATTTCCCCAAGGTGAACTCCCCAAAGTGTCACCTTGTGGGGCCCGGGCAGTGGCCGCCTTGTCCACCCCGAAAGGCCAACCCCAGCCAGCCCAGCCCAGTGGCTGCCGTATTTCTGAAAAAATGTCAACTGCCATACGCTTCAACTACATTGGCTGCCATAAACCTAGAACTTGGAACCAATTGGAACAGAATAAGACCTACTATTTAAAAAAAAAATCTCACAAAGCCAGGTAAAGTCATTAGACACCCCAGCAAGTTGGATTGGCTTTTACAAAAACTGAGCGATTGGATGATTAATAGTTCAATAGATGGATGAAGTTTTTCGGGTTTTGCGTTTTACTTGTTTTGTGCTTGTTTTTTGATGTTCAGTCTGGTACAGTTTTTTTTTTGCCAGTTGCTGCATTTTACAACTAACATATCTCATTTACATTCATTTACACGGTATTGTTTCCTTAAAACTCGCTAATGTGTACGGTATTTGCAACATGTTGGACCAACTGGATCTCTTCTTGGCAGAAAATTGCGGCCGCATCTTGGAGCCAGCATATAAAATGTGGGTTTGTCGAAAAAATAGGGTACCCCAAAATCTGATTAATCATCATTGGTCCTGTTGAAGAATGGGATTCTGTCTACTTTCTGGCTGTACCCAATTTTCAGACAGACATATATCCATGATTCATGTGTTCCCTAATCTTGATTGCTAAATCCAGATGCTTATCATGTTACCTCCTTTTATCACCATGATATCCTCATTCATATCCATGTTTATCTGGGTAAATTACAGTATAATAGTTCACAAACCTGAATCTTAAGGCCATAAAAGGGGATGATTTCCCTAAAGTAAACCATAAGTCCAGGGTTCCGGAGATCTTTCCCACGGCAGCTCCAAAAAAAAAAACAATGTCCCCAGTGTGGCTATCCTATAGTAGAGCAGCCCTTATCTTCAATGAGCCATGAAAAATATCCCTATCCAATTCCATTGTACTGGTTGATTAGTCACATTTACATACATTTATGTACTAGTGTGGTTGATAATCATAATCCATAAGCCAGTATTAACCCATCAATCATCAGTTATCACCCATATCCCCATATATTTGATGGTTATAATATGTCATACCCCCTATGAGTGATGGCTAAATCCCTATTAAATTACCAATGCACTATGGGATTTTTAATGGCTAATATATCAATACGCGTGTATTTTTAAAAGAATATTTCTATTATCATTCCATGATATTCCTCCAAGGGTATGGTCCCCTCTCAGATCGACAGAAGTATTCTTAATGGCTCAAACAGCTTTGTCTGAAAATGATACAGTATATACCCCAAATTGCATTTTTTTTTAGGGAAAATGAGGATAAACCAAAAAAATGGGGTGGGTTCCCTGAAAACTTTCAGAGCCATAGTTGATCATCATTTTCCCCATAAAAGAGCCAGTTTGGGTATCGATGTGATGGTTGTTCATCAATTTGTTGTCACAGAATGGCCATGTTCCTCATAAAATTGCCCATGATTTTCAGACAAACCCAAAATGACGTGCCTTGGACCATGGATGCGGAGAAACCATCCCGGTCCTTAGCTTCATCTAGAGCTTTCTGTTGTTCCGCCTGCTTCTCCAACAACTCCACCTGTGGCGTTGGTTCACAGCGCCACAAAAAAATGGATTGAAACGCCTGGAAGCAAACCATGCGGATCTGGATGAAAAAACACAAAAACATGGTGAACACCTAGGGAATTATAGGAATTTAAGTATATAAACTAAGGTGAAACATTAGGATTTAAGCACCGACAGGGATTTAATATGATTGAACCAATATACATTGGTAACGGAAGATTTGGAGGTGTCTGACAATGGGAAATGAAGCTCCTAATTCATAACCGCTTTAAATGGAAAATGATAATTATATAACCATCAGATTTTTGGCCACCGTATTTTCAGGGAAAAGTCACATAACTTTACACATGTGTTTTTGTTCGTCTCATGGTTGCTGTATGTTGCTGTGGAGGATGTTGTTCCTGACTGTTGAACCAAAAGCTGAAATCATGTTGATCTAAAATGGTCTGTAAATGTTGCTGGTAGAATCTGGTAGATACCTCTTTCTTTATTGCATCCTCGGGAAATAGAAATTTAAGGCGCTCCAAAGTACACAACCGCACAACCAGGTGCCACCAGCAGTGATCCCCTGCGACCAGATACCACCAGCACCGGATGCGAGATTCCCACCGAAGATACCCGGCCCGGTAAACGTTTACATAGCTATGGAACATCACCATTTTTAATGGGAAAACTCACTATTTCAATGGCCATGTTCACTAGCTTTTTGTATGTTTACCAGGGGGTATCCATGTCGTGATCCCAAGACCCACCGTTTCCAAAACATTCTCCAAGGGACAATCCTTTTCTGCGACTTCAGCTCGGCCTTCGCAAAAAATGGCCAGATCCAAGTGACCGATGAAACACCAAGGGACGCCAAGGGGGGCATGAGTAAGGGATGAAAAAACCCTTGGTGAATGGGGATTTAACCATGATTTGTGGGAGTTCACCATGATTTATAGGGATTTAACCATGATTTATAGGGATTTAACCATGTTTTATAGGGTTTTGAATCGTCAATTGATGTTCATGGTTGGATACAATGAATTAAATTGATCTTCATTGTTAGTTCGGGGGAACTACGGCCCTTGATATTGAGGGCTGGCAGAATCCGAAATACCATCAACAAACAAGTATAAAGTCTGCTCACATGGGTTTGGTAAAGCACCGAAATTGACTGGTTAATCAACATTTTCACATAAACATTGCCATAATAATCAGAAGGTGCAACATAATTTTCAGACAAGATTGGGTTGGTTGCTATGTATTTGAACACCTTCGGATGGATCAAGCAATTCACGACTTGTTTCTATCAGACCAAAACCAAAATTGCCAAGCTTTGTATATATATATATGCATAAAATAGTTTGAGATAGTTTTAGTTTAGGTGTACGTATAAAAATGTATTGCAGAACACAAACCTCAAACAACATCATTTTCCCCTCTGGAACCTTCTGAAGTATTTGGGTGATGAGGGGTAGAAGTCAAATTGAGTCCCTTCTCAGGAAGTCCCTGGGTCCATAGGGGGAATATATCAACACAAAAATGATAGAAGCATTAACGTCTATTCATGAAGCGGCAACATGTATTTTCTCTCGGTTTCCATTCCTTCATTTCATACACAGCATATATTATATACATATATATATATATCCCATGAAAATCCCACACAATCAGCATTTTTCATCATTTTTTCCCATACTTACCTCACCATTCTCCCAGTCAAACTCGACAATGGAGCGGCTGAAGCGGCCTCCTCATGCTGCCTGCGCATCTTGGTCAGCTGCTCTTCCAAGGCCTGCTTAAGGCCACAAATTTCTGATGGGTTTGTGGGATGAAAATCTACATGGATTAAAGATGGATAATCTATCTTTATAATGGGTTGAACAAAAAATTACAATCCATAAATAGATTATAACAGTGTATAATTACATTTTTTATGGGATATTCTTTATAATGGGTTGAACAAAAAATATGAAACATCTATCTATACAATTATTACAGTGTGTTAGTGATCGATCGTTTTCGTTGACAAAAAAACTAAAAATGGATAACGGATAGATCTATGAATGGAGTGATAGAACTTTGTGGGATATAAAATCTATGTGGACAAGTTTATTTTTTGGAATAAAAGATCGATCTATCTGGGTGTGTCATGGAAAATACCCTCAAAATAGCAAGCTTAGGAAAGGGATGCGATTCACCAATGGAAATGTTGGACGTACACTATTTTCGGACAAACCAACCCTATAGAATTATGCAGTGGATGAGTGGATGATTTGTTTTTTTTTTTAGGACCTGGTTGAATTTTAATGGGGTTCCGGTTCCGGTTACAAGTTTGAAACACCTACCTCTCCAGGGATCATCTTGCACTTACTTCAAATGCACACAGATCTGTAGTGTGTATATATATATAATATATTATATATTATATATTATATTCTATTATATTCTATTATATTATATGGTATTGTATATTATATTATAGTATAATATATTATATTATGATGTAGTATATCATAATATATTATACAGTACATGATGTAAATGTATCATAGTGTATGTAGACCTATGCTCACACCCTGAATTTAGTTGGAAAGATTGGGAGTGAGTCCCACAGAAGATTGGTTCTGTTTCTCCTCTTGTTAGGCACTTTGACAGTCCATGTGTACACAAAATGGTACTATAAAATAGCAAAGGAGAACACTCATCCAAATAAACTGGATGTTTTGTTCGCTGAAACACCATACTTGACGCCCAAATGATTCTTAAATCCGTATGCTTGATTGCCACAGTCCATTTGTTCGGTATAGATATGGAAAATTGTCGATGCTTCACTATCTTCTTTCAAGTTCGGCCATTTTGCGATATCCTCTGCTAATCAAACATGTTTTTTCATAGGTAATTCATCTACAAACGGACCATGGCTTCCATGGCTATGTAAAATTTCAAAGGCTATATCCAAAATATAAATTTCCCCTTCTGATTCCCATCAAAAAGCAATGCTATCCTAATCCCCATTGTGGGTATATTGAATCTCCGTCTATATCCATTTATCCCAATGTTAACATATTCGATTCACTTCCACTAATGTCTCATATTGCCATAGTTACCCTATAGCAAACCCCCAAAACAATATGGAAGAGTAAATTCCTACCATTGTGTTTCAGGATTGCTATTGGGTAACTAAAATAATGCTACCACTAATTCTCTAAATAATCTCACCAAGTAAAATTCTATTCAACCAAAAAACATAAAACATCCCCAAATAGCTATCACTTTAGCCAATTCACTTGAGCCGTGTTCAAAACCCCTGTTGGTTGATGGGGGTTATCTCTATGAACTAACCAATGGAATTTTCGGTATTTTGAACGATGCTTAAACGTTTCGATTTTATCTACAAACATATCCCCATTGTTGGCAAAAAACAAATTACTATATTGTTGGTTTTGTATCCCTATTATATCACCACATATAGGGATATCATCAAAAAAAACTACAGTAGGTTTTTTTGATGATATCCCTATATGTGTGTATGTATGTATGTATATATATATCCCTATATTCCTGTGATACTGTGGATGGAAGAAATCCTGCATCACCCTAGATGGTTGAAACCCTAAAAATAATGGGATAAACCACCGTTTTCAACTGGTACAGGATTTCACAATTATCCACAGTATCATTAAAAAAAAAAAACAAAAAATGAGAGTTTTAAATAGGGGTACCCCTAAATCATCCAATTTCATAGGCTTTTCCATTCGAAATCAAGCATTTTGAAGTCTTGGGGTACCTCCATGGCTATGGAAACCTGCCATCCTTCGCATTGGCCTTGCGCTCCGCATCGGAAACCCGGTCCGCGCCATGCTCCAGAGCTGGCTCAAAGTCCTGCCCAGCTTATGGATGAGGAAAATGAAGGGAAAATGGTGAAAAACGCCTGGAATTCACATGAATTAACCATTGAACCATTAAAAAAAAATATGTAATCATTGAAACTGATGAACAATGTGAGTTTAACTAACGATAAAAAGTGGTGAAACGCTGGGATTTCACATGATTTCACAAGCAAGAAATGGTGACATATGATGAAATATGGTGATTAAATGGTATTTAACCATCTGGATATAGTGGGGATTTTATGGAACGTATGGGAATATCATGGGTTATAATGGGGATTTAACACATTGTATATAATGGGAATATCATGTGAATGTCATGGGATATCGCCAACTACAACCAATTGATGCAAATACAAAAAGGGGGTTCAACTTCAGCAGTTGTCGAAAAGGGGAACTGTTCATCCCCTGGGTCCCAAAACTATCATGAAACTACCAAGCAGTTTCGTGAGGATCCGGAATTCCTTGCTATAGCGGCTATGTCAATGGATTGGTTTAAGGGAAAATCTACACCGGAAACCATGGTTTTTACCATCAAATAGAGGGGTTTCCGGTTAAAAAAATCCCATCATCCAGTTCTATAACGATGTCTATGTCCGACTGCCTTGGCCTTTCTCGCAGCAACTGAATCCTCTGTCGGGGGATCTCCAGGAAATGTTGTCGATTTTGCACCATAAATTTCTAGCAGCCGGAGCATGAAACATGGAGCGAGCGCATGGGTCATGTTTTTAACCACTCACTTCTTCACATCCTGAAGTAGATTCTTGGCTATATTATTGATTATTATATAATTATAATATTGTTATACAGAACACTTATAATAAATATAATAATAGATATACCAATAATCCTGAGAGTCTGTGTAAGCCAATGACGCTGGACGCTGGAGCCATCCCATCTGAAGCCCTTTTTGTGGTCGCTGCTTCGTTTCGAAGCCTGTGTGCATTTGCATGACTTGTTTCGGCAACTGACGACAAGGAGGACGGCCAAAATCATGATACACTGCTGGCTGGTTTCTCACCTGCCAAAAATATATGAGGTAGTCAAGTAGGCATCATCCCATGAATTGAAAAAGGTACGTAATTAGTTGAAGACGAAGACACCAACCAGACCCTAGGTAAGAATTGCATTCGGTTGACAATGTCCGGGATTTTGTCCCAGAGTCGACTAGTTCAAGGAAACGGGTGTATCCCACAAGTATAAGTCGGCTATGATGTCTGCAGAAATCAATCCAGGTTGAGCAGTGCCATTCCAAAAACATGTCCAGGCTGCCCAATTTTGACGCATTCTCACATTGTTGATACGGGGGGCGAAGAAAATCAACCATGACGGATATAATATGATGTACACCGCAACCTATACATATCAAAGAAGAACACCTCTGTAACTCTGTAGAGATGTGTTACATAATGATTATAGATTGTAAATACAGTGTTTCACCGATTTGAGATCTACGGTATTACAGATCGCCTCTGAAAGGGAAGATGATTACGGAGCAGTAGATATCCATTCTCTCCAAATGATTGTTTTAACAAACTGTATGGCAATGGACGATATGTACATGGTGTACATGTCAATTTATCTAGATTCGATGTATTAGTTATTACTGTAGTTCTTCTTTCCACCGTACATATGAGCATGTGTCTAGATGACGTATACTTTTTTTAAGTGTGCGGCTCATTGAGAGTTATTTCATGTTATTTCACTATTTCGTGAGTTCTTTATACACGAGTCTTATACATCACAGGTTGGTGATTTTACCCCATCCCACAACCAATGACCTTTTGTATGGTTCAAAAGCCAAAAAAAATTGAAACCAGCAGAGAGAAAGTCCTGACATTGGGAAAAGCACAAAAAAATATGGATACCCTCTGGTAAATTAACATAGACCCTGGCAGTAGTCGGGATTGGAAGATTAGTGAAACCATTAAAACTAGGCTATTTTCAGGGTCAACAAGTTAATTTACCAGAGGGTAAAACTGATAAAACACAATTTTAAGGCTACCTGGAGGGTCTAATTACATTGTTACCCTCTGGTTATTTAACATAGCCATGAAATCCATGGCCCATTTATAGATGGTTTACCTATGAAAAAAATGTGGATCTTTCCATGGCTATGTTAAATAACCAGATGGTAATATTAGTAAAGCAATAAACCCAATTGTCAGCTTATAAACGGGTTGTATATTAACCAATCAAAATATAGTTGGTTTTTATTGCTATTAGTAGCATTGCAGTATCTAACATTAATCTAATACATCAGACAAAATTCTTGCATTCTCAGGGAGGATCTTCTTGCAGATTCTAATGAACTATTAACCTAACTTCCAGTTCTAATATCAAACACATATATTCCCCTTCTATTATTCTAATAAGATGTATTAATCAATAGTTGACAATACACAAGTTCCAGTACATCAATTCAACTTTGCCCTCATCATCAACTTGCCAGGATTGGAACGCCGTTGGGTTGCGCCGCTGGTGTCTGTTTCAATGGGGATATCTCTCCAAATGGCATTTCTAGCAACCCCGAAAAAGGTAGAAAAGTGAAATCCCGCAATATTTTGGTGATAAATTGCTATTATTTATGATGATGATGATGATTATTATTATTATTTCAAATTGTCTATACTTCTATCTTTTTGAGGGTCCTCATAGGATGATTTACACGTGGAGGTACTGTGTAACCAGCAGTTGAGCTGCCATTTGGGTCTGTATCAAAATGGTGGATACCCCAATCTTTAGGTTCCAACGGTGAGAGATTCCATTCATGGGGGACAATTCCAATGCTGCACTACCCAAAAATAAACATGTAAAAACTGGCTGTTGACAGCTTCGGTTGTCTAGCACCCCCAACGCCGCGAGTGCGCGCAAATCTAAGCGATTTTTCAGCGGCCAGAAGGGAACTCATCTGCAAACCATGTGCGATTTTGGGGACTGGGATTCTTTCGGATCAAAAAAATCGATAAATCATTCTATTGCGGTGTTCCCGAAAAGAACGATTCTAGAGGTCTTCTGGTTGGTGGTTGACCTACCCCTCTGAAAAATCATGGAGTTCATCAATGGGAAGGATGACATCCCATATATGAAATGGAAAATAAAAGCCATGTTTGAAACCACCAACCAGTCATAAATGGTCCTATAATATTTATGGACCATTTGTTAACAGCCCTCCATTTGGTTGATGATCTACAATACCAAACCACCAACCAGTCTTTTTCTCAAATTTTGCCACGGATCATCGACATTACGACATTGCGACGTGATCAAAAATCCTCCTCCAATGGCCTACATTTTCTGGGGTGAAGCGCTACGAAACCACTGGTTTTATTGAAGCTATGGAGAATGGCCCATAGAAATCGATGAAAAAAACCTATGAATCATGCTGATTCTCCATAGCTGCTATAGCTGTGTTGAATAACCAGAGGATACCACAACTCTTCACCACCAAAGAGTCAGGTCTTTTATCGCCCCAAAAAGAAGCATAGCTGGGTCTATGATGGTCAATGCACTGTGGAAGCCTTGTTTTTGTTCACACCAAAATTGCTTGATGTTTTGGATGTTCCATCGCTTATTACCCTCTGGTAAACTAACGTAACTATGGGAAATCACCATGTTCAATCAAAAAATCCACTTATAAATGGTCATGTTCAATAGCTATGTTAAATTACCAGAGGGTACATGAAAATCATGCCCATCTCGGTATTCCAGCATTGCGAATCATAGGATATATTAAGAGAAAAAGAAACAATCCATTGTTTGGTGATAACAAATACTAACGTGGTAAACCCGGTAATAAACTATCCCCAAAATCACCGTTGTTATGGTTTATAGCACTGCTATAAACCATCCCCAAATGGTAGGTTTATCATGGTTTATATATTGGGTTTCTCCCATCAATCATCACCTCCCAATAATGAAATAGTAATGATAATCATTTATGATATTCATGAGTATAAGGAATTATGATAATTGATGATCAATCATCCAGTAATATAAATATAATCATCATCATCATCATAACTGGTTGGTGGTGACTGGAACCTTGGTTTATTTTATGACTTTCCATTCAGTTGGGAATGTCATAATCCCAACTTACTAATGGAACACATCCCTTTCTGCTCGGTTCACGGTGGAAATCTTTGCTCCACCGACTGGCCGTTCTGGCTGCTTGGAGGTCTTGGAGAACGCTACAAAGCGGCCGTGGGAATCATCGGGGGTTCGTTACAAAAAATGGGGATCCCAAAACACCACTGGTTGGTGGTTTAATGGTGGTTTAATGGTGGTTTAATGGGATATTATGGTGGTTCTTTTTGGGATCTAATGGGAATCTTAATGGATAACTGGGTGGTGGTATACCTACCCCCTGAAACATATGAAAGTCAAATGGGATGATGAAATTCCCAACTGAATGGAAAGTCATAAAATTCATGTTCCAAAGCACCAACCAGACCATGATTCAACAGGTAAAATGCTCATCCATAACTTGAATGATTTGGGGCTACCGCCTTTTGGGGCACCACGGACCGTCACGGCCCCAAAAAGATTGCTTCGGTTGACTGATTCCCAAACGGATCATCCCCGGTGATGAAAAAATGTCAACCCTGGATGAATAAACCCCTTTTACGGCTGTTTAATTGGGAGGCTACCATTTAAGTATCAGATGAAATGACTATTGGGGGAATAGCCCCTAATTAATTATTAAACCATGGTTTATCCGGGGTTGACATTCCTATAGTTTCCGGTTGAAAACCCCATATAAATCAAGGGGGATCCTCATCTCAAAATGGGCATGTTTGATTTAACAACAAGGCAACCAACCACACTTCGATGGGGAAACGGATCAATCCACCGTGTCCAACGCCCCGAGTTTCTCAGCATGGCCACAGTTGGGCCGCGCAGTCGCCGCTGTCACCTTGGGAGTGACTAATCGCCGTCGCAATGATTCTGCGACATACGATAGAGGCCATAAAATATCATAAAACATCGCCGTCAAAGTATATCGTTTTTGGCTGATAGCGGCTGATGGTCTAACAGATATGTTCACTTTTGATAGTTTTACCAACTTTAACCAGCACTGTAGACGCTGAAGATATGCCGCTCAAATGAATGTAGACACACAAGATCCCGACCACCCACTCTTCCCGGGCCTGAAAAATTGACACATCATGTAAAATGGCTTTAAAATGGCTATATCATTGGTATAAAATGGCTATAATATCCATGTGTTTTCACATCTTTCACAATGTCTATGGCTCGGTAAATTGCATGACTTCCAGGATCAGGATGCCAAATTCCGATGTCTCTGGGCTTGCCGGGCTGGGTCACACGTCGTGTCCGCGGCGTCGCGTTTGGGACTGTCCAGTGCCGTGAGGGCCGGCGAGGGGACCAAGCACCTGCGAGGATGGAACGGTTGAGGTGAAAAAGCAGGAAAAGCCGTGGTTTTTGATGGTTTTTGAATGATGGGTTTATTAACTTTAACTGTTCTATTGTTGAAGTTTATTCGGTGGCTAGTGGAAGTTGCTTGGAGTTTTTTGGGATAAAATATGAAGTTGATCTACCATCATCGGGATATTGACCAGTGTGTTTTCAACGGGGTTGAAGCATTTAAAAAACATGGGGGAATTAAGAATAATTGCAGAATGATTGCAGGGGGGTTCTACTGTCTTAGTTAGTCAATAGATTGTTTTCAAGGTAACATCTACAACAAACCCTGGCTGAATAACCTCTATTTCTTCGTTGGTTCCTGCACATTTTCCCTTATATAAAGGACAATTGGGGATTTAGTTATATAGATCTTGGCCATGGGATCTTTACCGCAATATAGATATAGATATCACAGTCACTGGATGGTCTTCAAGAACCTTGTTCTATCTTCTTCTCCCTTACTTCAGAATCATTGGCATCATTGGTCTTCGCGGAGGCATCGTCATGAGTATATAACATACATAATTTCGATGTATCTCATATTACATTTACATACATATCTTACATATATTTACATATCTCATTAAATCTCGGTTATCAACCACTTTCTAGGCGTCCAAGTATGGACCAAAACATGGGGAACGGATAGCGTACCATACATAGATGCCCAAGGGGCTAGCCAGTCGCCCATGATCTGACAGGAAAAAGGTCCTACCAATGTTTTTCCAACTCAAAGCAACGATTGTTGCATGATTTGGGGATCCCACATAGGCTGTAATGTGGGCCCCCTAGTTATAAGTTGGTTTATAACCCCATCTAACTATGGTTATAACATGTTATAACTACCATAAACCATAGTTATTGTAGTTATAAACCAACTTAGCTAACTATGGGGCACCACCTTGTATGAACCACCCATGAGTTATTGCTGGGTATCAATACCCCAAAAAAAATGCCGGTCAATATCCCGGTGGTTCATGATCAATACCACCATTCAGTGCTGGTTAATTGGGACCCATTTCCATGGTGAATATATCTGTTTTGATGGCCATTCCCAAAATCCATCCCATACATTTCCCCATGAAAAACCTTGGGTTTGCTTAAGGAGCTTGAAAAAAAATCCGCAAGTAGCGGATTTCCCATGGGCAAAAACAAAAACATCTTCATCAAATCCAGGAAAATCACTGATGAGATACCCACATCATTGATATCTGCAGGGTGTCAACACGTGTCCCCAGATGTGGCGAAGGCGGCTAAACCCGAACGCCTGCGGGTGGTTCCTTCATGGCACTGTGAATCCGTCCGGGCTTGTGCCACTGCGCAGCTTGACCCAGCGGAGATCCTTCTCCTATCGGGAAAAAACATCAGATATATATACTAGGGAGAATTAACGAATAGCCAACACTACTTGTTTATTGGATACTTCTCGGATAATTAATGGAACATTTAGAGATATACTATATATATACATTATATATATATAGACATAATGGGTCCCCCTAGATATAAGTTGGTTTATAAACCCATCGAAGTATAGACATTATCTACCATAAACCTAGCAAAAAGACGTAAAATTTCAAACACATAGATGGTTTCCATGAGTTACCGTTCATATTCAAGCTGGTTATATATATATATATTCTCATATATCATATATCCTATAAATCTGGGTAAATTACAATATTTCACTAACCTGAATTGTTGCGGCCATTTGGGGATGATTTCCTCTATTAACCATGATTTCCAGTGAGGGAGAACAGTGAGGTCGTTATAATTTACCCAGATATATATATATATATGCATGCAATTATACACCATGAAATGTCTATATTATACACGATTGATATCATCCAATTATCACTAATGTATATATCTAATTATCACTAATGTTAAAATTTACCCAGATAGATGTTCCCATAAATTCTTGGTTTCATATCCCAGGACCAGTCGTTAAAGGGCGGCCAAGTTGCTCAAAGGGACCATGGCTTTGGACTCCCTTCCTGGCCCGGACTGTGACTGCGGTGACTTCGCCGGGACGACTGACCCATGGCTGCCATCCTACTGGCGTAATAGGATATTTAATGGCATTTAATGGTGGTTTAATGGCATATTATGGTGGTTTAATGGGATATTTAATGGTGTTTTTTTTTGGGATCTAATGGGAATCTTAATGGATACCTGGTTGGTGGTTTCAACCTAGCCCGTACTGAAAAATCATGGAGTGAGTGAAAGTCAGTTGGGATGATGAAATTCCCAACTGTTTCTGGAAAGTCATAATCCATTCATGTTCCAGTCACCACCAATCAGAGTAACTATATTGCTTGTTCTCCATGGGGAGTTCCACTCAAAATATGGATCGACAAAAGCGTTGAAAAGGAGCCATGACCTACATGACAACACACATGCGGAGAGAAGTGATGTCTATAATATATATATATATATAATATACATATAGCATCATATAGCCATATATAGCCAATAAACTTCGGATTTTCACCATCATTCTCCAGCAGAACTAGCCAGCTGATCCTAAAATCCTCCACCTTTCGAAGAGCCGAGGATTCAACTAGCGGATGGTTGATGGTTAATGGTGCTCTTGAAATGGTTAATGGTTGATGGTTAATGGGATTCCCAGCCCCAAGGTTATTAGTGGCTGTTGATGGTTAACACCCTGAATCGATCAAGGGATTTATTGGGGCAACGGTTGAATCATGTTGAATCCCTTGAAAAAAACTGACGCAAAAAATATTGTTCCTTGGAAAGATGGATTGTTTGCCGCCACAAATCCACAGAGTCAGCTAGGTCCCGGCTGCTAAATCGGCCGGTTCATGGCCTGTTGGCCTGTTGGTCTTTTCTTAGCAGAATCTAATACCAAAGGTCCCAAAGGTCCAGAAATTTCAACCCCCGTGCCCTGGTTCACCGAGGGTTGCCCACTGGGAATGACTGTTTCTTTAATGGAACCCCCAAACCACACACCTAAAAAAAGGTGGTGACCCCAGCTATAAGTTGGTTTATAAGGCCTTTTTTTGTACCTAGTTGAATAGATCCACCACAAATCCTACCATTTGGTTCTTTAACATAGCCATGGAAAATCGTGATTTTTAATAGGTAAACCATCTTTAAATGGGCTATTTCCCATGGCTATGTTAAATAACCAGAGGGTATATGTGCAAACCAACTTAGCTAACGAACTGGGGCACTTGGGGGTAACCATGGCCTGCACTCACCGATCGCGATCGCTGTCGAGCTGCCTGACTGAGATGATTCGCAGTGCCATGTGTATAAGCTCTAGGAAACATGCTTGGCTGATTTTGCAGGAAAATCTGCATTTGCGATATATATATATATATGTTCTGAATAGCAAACCAGGTTGAATTACTGGCGAGAAATTAGGGAAACACTCCAGTACTGAACAAGCAAGTAACGTGAAAAACTCCAGCATGGAATCTCAGTTGTCTTGATGGCTCCCCGGGCTCCCCTTTTTTTGCATGTCTGCTTGCCGCACGCCTCCCCTTCACTTGTGCAACCATCCATGTCTGTGACCGAAGTATCGTAAGACTGACATACATTGACGTTTAAAACTTGATCATTTACCCACTGGTTATTTAACATAGCTATGGAAAATCACCATGTGTAATAGGTAAACCATCTATAAATGGGCCATTTTCCATGGCTATGTTAAATAACCAGAGGGTAATCTAAATAATCTGATATACTATATCAACAAACAATCTTACTCTGGTCGGTGGTTTTAACCATCTTGAAAAATATTAGCCAATGGGAAAATTATTCCATATATTATGGAAAATAAAAATCATGCTTGAAACCACCAACCAGTACTATATCTTACTATAGTATATGGACTATTTATGGTATCGCATTGTTAATATGGACATGTCAGGCCAGTTGCGGCCGAAACATTCCGATTGCTGGTGGTCGAGCCGCCTTGTATATTATGATTTGAAGTCATTTCAATATGAGAACAGTTGAAGTCATTGCAAAGAACATCATTGTTATTGTAGTTCTCATATTGTTAAACTCATTGATGTCAATATGATTTTATTAGTTTTACAACGCATTTGACACAAAATTCAAGTCAACAAGCAGTTCTACATTCGTTTTATACCCATGAACCATACCTAATTTCCCTAATGTGTGTTGTGCGACTCGACCCCAACACGTTTCTTCTGTTCATCTCTGTAAAAATTGGGTAGGGAACCTATAAAATCCACCAGCCACGATATTCCCTGTCAAAAATCAAGATGTTTTCTGGTTGGTGGTTTCAACCAACCCCTCTGAAAAATGATAGAGTGAGTTCGCCAATTGGGATGATGACATTCCCAATATATGGAAAAATAAAATTCATGTTCCAAACCACCAACCAGTTTTGGATGAGGATCCACTTCCCAACCAACCCACGATCATATCCCCATGATTGCTGATCATTGAAAATCCGCAAATTGCTGGTAAGTATCCCCAAAAGCTGATGGTTAATATATGATAATATCCACTAAGATCCATGAATATTCATGAGCATCCATTAGTATCCCAATTTCACTTCTTTGGATATCTTTGAACAAAGGCTACCTCTGGTTGCCGTGTTGAATCATCGCCATCCCCCAAAAAAATCGCCATACCTTGGGGGTATACTGCATTTTCAATCACACACCAACTTGGATGTAGTTGGTTACAATATATATATATATACATATATATATACATACATATAGACATCCCATGGTATCCCATTCATACCCATACCCCATGGAAACTTTCTGAAAAAATCCTGATTTCTTCAGGGTGATCCATCTCTGAAAAAAAGGCACCTTGCGTGGTCCAGTTATAAGTTGCTTCATCTTAACTATAGTTAGAACCACCAAAACCCAACGAAAAACGATGAAAAACGATAGTTTGAATAGTAGAGTGACTATAAAGTTTATGATTATTGGTTTATAAGTCCCATGACTACAGATGTATCATATCTCAGATATCTATCATCAACCCTAGTTATTGTATTGTTGGAGTTATGTTTACCAACTTAGCTATAGATCGGGGGCCCTACCTTGTGCTGGATCCATCAGGATTATATATATATATACATACAATGAATCCATGAATGTCAATTGCTGGCCATGAATGTCAATTGCTGCTACCGCAGATATCCATACCATTCCATAACCATATCATATTTTATGTTAACTTGATCATCACCTCAGCCCGTAGCTTCCTCCTTGGCTTCTCGGTGTGCTGCAAGTTGCTCACGAAGTTTTCGCGCCTGAGAAAGAGAGCATCGGGTTAAACGGTTAAACATTAAGAAATGTATTTATACGTAAACATCAAAAACTTCAGATTAACCATCAAGAATTCGGAAGCATCACTTAAAAAGCTTAAGATTTCACCATCACACATGGCGATTTAACCACCAAAATTCTGGAGTTCACTATCCCAAAGTGTGGAAATTCACCATGAAAATGTTGATTTCAACGGCGACGGGTGATATTGCAACAGAACAAACTGGGAAAAAACTTCATATATCTGGGTAAATTATAATATTTCACTAACCTGAATTAAGGCCATTTGGGGATGATTCCCCTTACTAACCATGATTCCAGTGAGGTCGCAGTGAGGTCGCAGTGAGGTCGTTATAATTTACCCAGATATATTTATTTCGACTGCCAAAACCAGGATTTAGTCAGAAATTACTTTCTTCAAGTGATCCCCACCCTGACACACTATTCTGACATGGTTTCTGACATACCATCTGGAAGTATATATGGCATATTTATGCATATTTATTCTGACATTCTTTCTGGCTCATACTCTGACATGCTATATGACGTTCTTTCTGGCATTCTATCTGGCTGACATTCTTTCTGGCATTCTATCCGGCATTCCATCGGGCATTCTGTCTAGCATTCTCTCTGGCATGAGTTCGGGTCCAGGCCCACTCCACAGCATCCTGAGCTTGCGATATGGGGACCCCACGGTATCCGGAGCTGGCGATATGGAGCGAGTGCAGCAAGAAGCGAAGAGGAGGAGAAGGAAGAGGAGGAGACGAAGGAGAGGCGGAGGCGGAAGATGAAGAGCAGCACCTTTGTTAAAATCTAGAGACCCTCACCTGGTAGATCGGGAACAACCTTGGAATTTCACCTAAACAGAAACTTGTTTCACCATAAAAAGGAACGATTTCAACAGCAAAGGAAGGAATTCAGATAATACTCACGGGACTGATACTCAGAATGATCCGTTCTCGCCAAAGTGTTGTGCTACAGTCAGCCCAAAAATGGCCCAACAAGAATGGGAAGATATCACCAATGGGATTTTATGGGATTTCATAGTGGTTTAATGTGGTATGAATGGGATACCATCTAGAATAAATATGTATAAGAGATATCTGAGATAGTGTTTAATGGGAAATCATCGGGGTTACTTGGTATTTAAGATGATGTACCCTTTGGCAATTTAACATAGCTACGGAAAAAAAGGCCCATTCATAGAAACGGCATGATATCAGGTGCCTCCTATTGCAGCGTGACTGAACATGGGGGTATCCCGGTATCCCCAGAATGGCGGAAAATGTCGGAAAAATGATGGTCAACTCCATGAATTTTGAGGTTTCAGACAAACTCATGTGCTGAGCCCAAGGGAATGGCAATTTCCGAATGGCTACCTCTAGGTACGGTGAGGATTGAACAATTGTCGAACGGTTTGACTACACAATGAATACTTCACACAGGCAACATCAGCAATCATTCATCATACCATTGATGATCTGATACCTAAATATACCAAATCTGAATTCTGTTCAATCATGAACACAAAAGAAACTTATTCATACAATATACCTACTAACACCAGCCATTGGTACATATGAACGCCTAGCAATGCCTACTTACTGCATCGCGAAAGCAAAACTTACAACCCCGTACCGGCAATTGAAGATGGCTGGAACATCCCAACCTGGCGGCTTGATGGAAATAGAAGATCTGGCAATAGTAAAGCAAGATTCACCATCCCCAATTTAACCATCAATGGGTGGTATAAACCAGGTATACCATCTATCATCATTTACCTGTAGCTAAAGGGGTAAACTAACCCCTCTATTAATCGACCAACCAGTGGGAAAAGGACATCTAGTAACATTGATCATTATAAACCATCCAAAATGTGGATGCCCACGATCTGAAACCGAGATCCCTGACGCGTGGGCTGCCAGCCTCGGCCCGGGAAGAAGACGTGAGGGGCTCAAGTGGGGCTTTTCTGCCCATTGATATGATTTATCTTAGTCTCCTTGAAGAAGGCGCCTCAGTTCGAAAAATGGTCGTGCCATGTCGTTGCGTTTCGAAAAACTTTGTAGCTTAAGTAGGATTGACAAAAATCGTGCTTGCAACATATTACCGATAGTTATATAGATTATATAGTCACCACTATGATAGTAACCACTATGATACTATTATTAATATACTAAAGCCACCACTATGATACTGTGTTTTTTTTTAGTATGGTATAACCACCATAAATCAGATATAACCCATGGTTCATTATATTTCTTCACTATAGTCAGAGGTCTAATGAACCAGGGTTATATCTGACTAGACCTATAAGTTTATTTGGCATCATATATTATAACCATACTTAGATGGTTATATGAAAATATCTGATTACAACTATACTACAGTAACAATTTGGCTCCTCTAAGCGGTGCAAAGATAACGAGGGAACCACCTTCTTAAGGTGTCTCTCCTGCCCTGCCTATGTCATAAGTGTTGCTTAACCCCCATGAACTGCTGTGACCGTGACCAATGCGGTCATCATTGGTCACCAAGCAAAAAGCCCTCCCAGCAAGGTAGATTGCAGCGGTGAGGTGAATACCTTTTATAGTGGATTTACCAATTGAAAATGGTGATTTTCTATAGTCATTTTAGTTCCCAGAGGGTACATATTTTGCATCTAGGAAACAAAACTACGGACGCTTGAGCGTTCGCGTCTTGGACTCCTGTACCAACATCCTCTGGCAAACCTCTCAAAGGGGAGTTTTGCAACTGCGGGAACATGTTGAAATGTTCCAGTGCCAGCTTGGAAACGGTTTGATTACTACAGCTTAGATTAAACTGAAGTTATAGGCAAACCTGCAGGACCGCTCCAACAAAATAATCAACTCTGGTCATTGAGATGAATGGAAACCTATTGCTCCAGTGTGTTGGAAAGTGGCATTCATGTGGGTCCCCAGTTCACCATGTTGATTGGATTTGTAGTCATGACCTCATTCTTCTGAGTACCCTCCAATAAACCAACATAGCTACGGAAAATGGCCCATTCACAGATTGTTTACCTATTTAAAAATATGATGTTCCATAGTTATCTTAAATTACCCATGCCTTGTCTCTCGATTCATCAATGATGTCACAAAAAAGAGCAGTTCGTGGCGTCGCTCTTGTATGTTGTACTGTCAGTTCCTGGCATTGTTTCTTGACCTTTTGGTGTATGCGTTGAAACCCGCAGATTTCATCAGCAAAGACCGGATTTGGCCTGACGCGATTCACTGGGCATATCAAGAACTGCGTTTTTCTCGGCATATCACAAGATTGTGGAAGAATTCTCCAGCAGATTTGGTAAAATTGAGCATCGTTATGCATCGTTCACAAGCCTCATTTCATTTAATCCTGGCTAAGAACTTGATTCCCACTTCCTGGATGCTGGTAATCCCTAATCCCATGAACACTAGGAAGTATAACTGTCAAACTAGCCATAAACCAACATGGCTCCCTGGCACAAAAGCTGCTCAACTGATTTCCCATCCTGCAAAGTCCCCAAGTCCGGCCATGGGACACCAAGACTTCGGAAGCTCAGTACATTTATGCGTCCTACCCTCTGGGAATTTAACCATATAATCAATACAATAACATAACCATGAAAAATCACCATTAAATAAATCGTCAAACGAAATGGGCCATGAATATTCCACGGCTATCTTGAATTGCCAAAGAGAAAACCTTTACTCACCAGCTGTTCCCTGTATGAGTGACATCACCATTGTTTGTTCGCCAAACTTACCTCTGACCATTGTTGGTTATACCCAAATGACCGCCAAAAAAAAGTGGAGCTAGTGGAGCTCCTGAAAAAGTATACAACCGCGATCAAACCCCATAGACCAAACATTCAACCTCGGAGAAGTTACATGAAGTTACCATGTATATATATATATATATTATATATATATGGAATTACACATGTTCAACGATTATATAAAGCCATAAATACTGTCAACCATATCCCATGTTACTCCAACAATCTCCCGCTTTGCCCATGCCAAGGAACCGTCTTGCGCAGTCGTCTCAAGACCTGGTAGACCACATTGCCGATACTTCGCTGACTGAATTAAGTGGGATAGCAGTTACAGTATATATATATATGCAGAGTCATGTATATAATACATATATATATATATATAATTAAATTATATTAAGATTATACATGGAAAAATTAAAGATCATTGGCTAACCTGGTTCTAGTTGGCTAATTGGGATTCCCCAAATCTCGATCGATGACCTGTCTGGATTGAAGGGACCATTGCAGCAGTAGCCTCAGGTAATTTAACATAGTCATGGAAAATCCCTCAGAAATGAAGATTTCTAGCTGGGAAAATCATCTATTTCTATGGGCCATATTCCATGGCTATGTAACAAATAACCAGAGGGTAGCTATTATTGACCATCACCATTGTTAATAGGTAAATCAACTATAAATGACCATGTTTCATGGCCATGTACCCTCTGGTAATTTAACATAGCTATTCAAAATGACCATTTATAGTGGATTTACCCATTAAAAATGGTGATTTTCCATTGCTATGTTAGTTTACCAGAGGGTAAGTTCTCTTCCTGATCCAAATCAGGGAAAAAATTGGGGTTTCCTAAGTCATGAGGAAACACCTCCACTTATCATCCATTTATCATAGGGATTTTCCATGAAAAAAAGCCTCCAGTGATTAGGGTACCTCCATGGCTATGGAAACCGCCGCAGTCATCCTTAGGTGACCTCGACAACCCCCCTGGAGGATATTTTTTACTTCGTACTGAATTCTTTGATTGTTTGATACTCACTAAATAGCCGAAACCCCGTTGTTTCAACGATTTGAACGACTAAAACACAACTACTGCGTGGTGTTTTGGAATCAACCACCCTGCAAAATGGTTTTGAGTTGGGAGTATCATCCCACGCATGGTTGAAATGGTTGGAATCGTTGAATCCACCAATTATATATTTTCTGGTCCAAACTAGACAGCAGAATGCACCAGAATGGGGTCCCAAAAAAGGACAATGGAAGGCTTTGAACAGCCTCAAAGTTACGTGGCTTTTTTGTGGGTGAAACTTACGGGTCTTCATTTTGAGTCTTAAACCACCCTAAAAGGGGGATGTTTAGGTTGCAAATCCAAAACGTATCCAGATGGCATTCCATGTCCATGTCAACATCACTCTAAACTCCTGGTATCTCCTGGTTGAGAAAATGAAATTGTCAGTGACTCTGCAGTGCAGGCATTGTTCTAAAGAACTAAGGCCCTGGGACAAACAGACTTGGACATTTTGAGTAGTAAACCAAAACCCATGTTTGGCATTCAGTTTCCAGGGAACTTTGAAAATTTTGAAAGTCGAAGTCCAATGCAAGGGAATGGCACAGTACTAACTCAGTACTTTCATTCAAGTACCTCGTGCCGGCTCGTGCCGGCTCGTGCCGGCCGAAACCATGTCCCAGACCCTTTTTGTTCAGTGATTTCCATCATTTGCACCCCCATTTCCGAGCCATGGTCAAAACTTAGTACATGTGGTATGGTCATCCATCCAATCATGGGATATTATGTCATGATAAATCCCTACAATGTGGAGCCCCCACCATGGCTAAGTTGGTTGCTAGCTACAATAACTAGGATTGATTAGGGGGATATGTTACGATATATCAGTTAGATGGGGGTTATGAACCCACTCATACTTAGGACCCCACTATGTAGGAATGGATTCATGAGTCTTATCACCTAATCTGGACGATCTACCTATGGAAACAAGACCCAAGTGCCAAGTTGGAAGGACTTCGCCGCTGACTTTTGCTCCAGTGAAGGCAATGTATTTTCTATGTGTTGGCACCTAGCCATTCCTGCGGGTCATGGATGGTATTGGACCATCCAAGTCAGAAGTGACGGCAAGTCATGTGTTGCACAACACGGTTCGATTTTTAACCCTTCATTGGGTGGGCTGGTGGATAAAAAGGTGTAATAACCAATTACAATAAAGTTGAGAAACTAATTACTGGTTGGTGGTTTCAACTCAACCCCTCTGAAAAATCATGGAGTGAAAGTCAGTTGGGATGATGAAATTCCCAAAATTAATGGAAAAATCCATTAAAATCCATTAAAATCCATTAAACCACTATAATCCATCTGAAAAATATTAGTCAGTTGGGATGATGACATTCCCAATTAATATGGAAATATATGATGGTTCCAAACCACCAACCAGTTTTGATTTTCCTCGTCACTATCGGATCTTCACCCGCGTCGAAAAAATGTCTGCCACGAGTGCGATGTTTGTGTTTCACTCTGCACCAGACTGGTGGCGATTTTCTTTCGTCATCTCGAGGCATTCGATAATATTTTTTTCTGTTCAAAATGGGTAGTCCTGGTAAACTTTAACACACCTTCTTGAAAGATTCATGACCACAGAAAAACATGGAAAAACAATTCCTTGATTGATGATTCATGCATAGTAAACAGAACAATGAAAACCCCTATCAATTGCAAAGGTTGTAAGTTTGCATTGGTGGGGTAACTAAGACTCCAAGCCTGCTGACGATTTTTGTTCATCCACTGCACCAACGGATGATCACTGGAAAATGAACGGATGAATAATGACTAAATAAGGGATAATTCATGGATAATAGTTCTGGATGAATGACACAATACATGTAAATACATGTAAATATATGAAAATAAATGTAAATAAATGTAAATATATGTAAATAAATGTAAATAAATGTAAATAAATGTAAATATATGCAAATATATGCAAATATATGCAAATATATGTAAATATATGTAAATATATGTTAGCAATGTCATGGGTTCTACGGCTGAAGGTTCATAGCAATGTTCACCCACAATTCACTCACGATTTCACACGATTTTTGAACCGCTATGTGTACCTTTTAGGGCCTTTACGTACCTCTTCGGGCCCTAGGGCTGTACCTTCTGGCTCCTGCTCACGATTACTCACGATTAAGGATGCTATATACCAATGTTCCTTTTGAGGTCCAGGACCTCAAAAGGTACATTTAAAGGGTGTTTACAGCAACGTTCCCTTTGAGGTCCGGGACGTCAAAAGGTACATTTGAGGTATCAGACATGGACGTACTTTTTTGGCCAACTTTCTACTTCTTTGTATATGTATATATACCCCAGGTCGTGCCCGGCCCGCGCCGACGGAAGTTTCGAAAAAAAACCAAACGGCTATAAGCAATCAATGGTTTGTAGGATTCTTTTGAGATGCAGAAACAATGAAGTTTTGAAGTTGTGAGGTGCATGAGCAAATTGGTGGCCGAGATGCCAATGAAATGACTGAACCAATGAATCAACTAACCAATGAACCAACGAATCATTGAATCAACGAATGAACGAACGAACGAACGAACGAACGAACGAACGAACGAATGAATGAATGAATGAATGGATAAGTGAATGAATGAATGAATGAATGAATGAATGAATGAATGAATGGATGGATGAATGAATGAATGAATGAATCAACGAATGAATGGATGAATGAATGAATGAATGAATGGAATGGAATGGAATGGAATGGAATGGAATGGAATGGAATGGAATGAAATGAAATGAAATGAAATGAAATGAAATGAAATGGAATGAAATGAAATGAATGAATGAGTGAATGAATGAATGAATGAATGAATGCATTCAATGAATGCATGAATGCATGAATGCATGAATGCATGAATGCATGAATGAATGAATGAATGAATGAATGAATGAATGAATGAATGAATGAATGAATGAATGAATGATTGGATGGATGAATGAATGAATGAATGAATGCATGAATGAATGAATGAATGGATGGATGGACGAATGAATGAATGATTGATTGAATGAATGAGTGAGTGAATGAATGAATGAATGAATGAATGAATGAATGAAATGACATGAAATGAAATGAAATAAAATGAAACGAAATGAAATGAATGAATGAATGAATGAATGAACGAGTGAATGAATGATTGATTGAATGAATGAGTGAGTGAATGAATGAATGAATGAATGAATGAAATGACATGACATGAAATGAAATGAAATGAAATGAATGAAAATGAAACGAAATGAAATGAATGAATGAATGAATGAACGAGTGAATGAATGAATGAATGAATGAATGAATGAATGAATGAATGAATGAATGAATGAATGAATGAATGAATGAATGAATGAATGAAATGACATGACATGAAATGAAATGAAATGAATGAAAATGAAACGAAATGAAATGAATGAATGAATGAACGAACGAATGGATGAATGAATGAATGGATGAATGAATGAAAGAACGAATGAATGAATGAATGAATGAGTGAATGAATGAATGAATGAACGAATGAATGGATGAATGAATGAATGAATGGATGGACTGATGGATGGATGAATGAGTGAATGAACGAACGAATGACTGAATGAATGGATGGATGAATGAATGAATGAATGATTGATTGAATGAATGAACGAACGAACGAATGAACGAATGAACGAATGAACGAATAAATGAATGGATGATTCAGTGAAGCAATGAATCAATGAATCAAGGGACGGGAGGAGTCGATTGACAATTAAATCAGTAAATCAGTGAGTGAATGAATCAAGGAGTACATGAATCAGTGAGATTAGTGAGCGGATGAACCAATGAATCTGTGGCAGTGTGTCAGTGAATCTGTGAACCTGTGAAACAATAAAGAAATGCACAAGTGAGGTAACGTATCGCTGAATCGATGAAGCACTGAACCAGTGATTCAATGAATCAATGAACCGATATCGCAGTGAATGGATGGCTCAGTGAAACGATGGTTCAATGAATCAGTGAGTCCATGGAACAATGATTGTGCGAATCAAATGAAACCATGAAGCGACGAAGCAATGAATCAATGAACCAATGCAGCAATGAATCAATATACCAGTGATTCAACGAACCAATGAGCCAGAAGCAGTGAACCCATGAATATCAACGAATCAATGAATGAACGCATGAATGGATGGCTGGATGGTCGGATGGATGGATCAATGGATGCATGGATGGATGAGTGAGTGAGCTACTTCTTCTTTGAGTTACTTCTTCACTGAGCGACTTCTTTACTGAGGTACCCCTTTTCTCAGCTACTTCTTCTCTGGGCTGCCTCTTATCTGGGCTACTTCTTCTCTGCCTGACCCTGCTCTGAGCTGCTTTCCAGCTACCTCTTCTGTAGCTTCACCAACCCAATGCTTCTCTTCGAGCAGCTGTTACAATGCGTTTAGCAGCTTCCAGCTGCAATTCCGCATAGCACAAGAGTATCACTGTGGTCAAGAACTACCTTTCGCGCAGCTGTTACAATTAGCAATCTCCAGCCGAATTCCCGCTTACCACGAGCGTCGCGACATCACTGATGCTTTTTGCTGCGCGCAGCCGTGCCAATGCGTTCCGGGGCCGCTCCGAGTGCAGTTGTTTAAGCATTTTTTTGTGAAATCAAGCTCTCGCTACAGTCTCGTGCACGGTTTGCCGACCTCATCTTCCAAAAGTGCTTCGCGCATCTCAGCTTTTAACGTGTGAAATTCAAATCGAGCTCTCTCTATATACAGTCCTGTGCACTTTTTGTCGACAGCTTTGCCAGATCAATCAACGCCCTCAACCGCGGAAACAGAGACCTACTTCGGCCACCCCCGGAGCCACATTACCCAAAAAAACAGGGTTTTGCGCCCGAGAGTGTTTTCACCCGTGAATTCACAAGTTCCCGAACTGTTACTTCTCTCTACCGCTCCCACACCCGAACTGCTCTTGCTAACTATGTGGATGACATGGTGACCAAACTGCCCCTGGACATTTGTCCGTAACTCGGAAGTTTTCGAACTAAACTTCCTTTGATAATTCCCCAACCTTACAAGTTTGGCCATTGGACATGATTCCTCTTGCACTTCACTTCACATCATTCCAGAATTCATTCGCGATGTGAGGTCATCAACACTTTTTTTCGGGAAAGATCCGAGTATTGGCAGACATCGTTCAACAGCTAAAAACTGTCGAATGCCCCTATGCGAAGAGACAACATGCCACGAAAACACAGTCAGAACTGCTCTCAAAACGATGCAAACTGAGCAGTGACCGAATCGTCCTTGCAAGCTCATTATCTCTTTTACTTAGTGAATCTTTAATGCGGTCAGATTCCTGCTTTCCCAAGATGTTGATTGGAACAACAAGGCAGGACGGCAACATTCCACTGCGACAACAAAGTGATAAGCACCGAAAGTAATTCTTGTCCCCATGGATGGGGTTTACCTCAGGGGCATTTGCCATTGCTCATTTGCCATTGCTCAAACGGATGATCACTCAACTACTGGTTGGTGGTTTCAACCCTACCCCTCTGCAAAATATGAGTCAGTTAGGATGATGACATTCCCAATATATGGAAAAATAATCTAAATAATCGAAACCACCAACCAGACTATGTCAAACCATGGTCTCTTAGTTTCTTGTGACTTTCTACTCGCTGGTCAACCGGGATCGCATGCCGAGGACTGCACTGATCCGCATGTCACCAGCCAGTAGAAGTCCCCGTGCCCAGCGGCCAACAGGGGTCAACACGCTTGTGTTGCTCGAACTAAGATATGGAAAATGAGGATCAAAATGATCCATGGAAAACGCATTGGTATGGGTCCCGGTATGGGTCAAAGTCTAAACAGTTGTGCTCCATATTCAGCTTAAGTAGGTTTATCAGTAGTTTGACTGTGGTTGTTTGGCCAGATCAATGGACTGGTGAACCATACCCAGGGGAGGCACCCGCATGGGGGGTGCGAAGTATGTAATTGGGTCAAACAAAATCAAAGTGATCCTGGTTCATGGGGATCTTGAGAAGACAACACCACACGCCCAATTGGAGTCTTTCTATTCATTTGTCTTTTTGTTTTTTTTAAGTATTTGTTATTTATTTGGTAGTGCAATTAGGAGAACATTGAGAACACACCTTTCATTTGCCATTGCTCACTCCCCGTGTCTCATTAACTAAGCTGGCTGACATCTGGTGACTGGCACTCGCTGTCACTGTGCGACATGAAGGCCTCTGACCCTCGGAGGTGCTCAAATACCTCCAGTGACGTGACCCGAGTGCTTCGCTGTACTCCTTCTCCTTGGCAAATAGTTGAGACAGCAAAAAAAATGCTGGGATCTATACAAGGTGGTGCCCCAGGGCCTTGGCTATCGGGGTTTCTCACTCCAATGAATGCGGTTTATAAATACATATATGTTGGTTCTAAACCAGCTTATAACTGGGGGGCATCACCTTGTATACTTTCTATGAAATGTAGAAAATGAAGGATTCTTGCATGTTATTAAGCGAGTATGTATACTTAATTGTAAATATGACAAGGTCGCCCTCCAAATTCCAAATGCCCACCATCTCCCTCTCTCCTTACTTTTGACACTTTTGACTGAGATTTGCAGTGTTTGCGTTCACTTTAGACGTAGTAATAGTTTATGAATCCTTAATGCAAATGATGCTGAAAGGCATGCCCAACATGTTAGACAGCTCAGCGTTCCTTCAACGTAGAGGGTACGTCATGCCCTAGCAAGTCCGAGCAATTGATGCAAGATGCTCCGACAATTAATGTGGTGCTCCTGTTGGAAATGTCGTGGTCATGCAACATTGCTTTGAGAAAAGCCATGTTCATGCTTGAACATGTAGAAATCATGGTTAAAACACATGTATGAAAACTGTGCATCTATAAATTTCAGCAGTTCTTCATCATTGCTCTCTGTTTGCATTGCCTATTAGTTCAAAACGTATTTATTCAAATGTATATTCATATGCTTCCTAAATATGAATACATATGCACATTGCTATAAATATGCATGCGTATATTTGTATAAAAAGAAAACACATACAGGTGCACATTTAAATGTGAAAATATATGTAATATATGTAAATACATATGCATGTATATGCAAAACGACATGTAATCAAACACATTTGCATTGTTTTATAAATACGTATGCATATAAGCATATATACATTATGTGTGTGTATATATGTATATTATGTATATATACGTATATGTAGCTATGCTTATGTATAGGCATGTAAATATAGCTGTGCATATATACATGTATGGTCATGTATGATTGTGTTTCTTGTTTATGTTAAGCCACGTGTATATATTTGAATGTGTATCTATAGATACACATAGTCACAAAGATCATCATAGATCTATATGTATATGACTGCATCTGCATACTGTGTATATAATACATATATTACATATACAAAACACAATACACGATAGAGAGAGAGGGTCCCTTCCCCTCAGGCTGCCTAGATGATGTCTGCCAGCGGCAAACATGTCACAATGGAAAAACAAAAACGTGTTCAAGGGGAAAAAACTCAGATTGATACCCTCTGGTAAACTAACATAGCTATTGAACATGGCCATTTATAGTTGATTTTCCCATTAAAAATGGTGATTTTCCATAGTTATGTAAACGTTTACCAAAGGGCATGTTTCATGAGGGAATTTTCAGCCAGGTTGGATGACTTGAGGGTAAGTAAATATGACAAGCACCCTTTTAGGAGGTACCAAAAGACTCCGCAATAAAGGGGTCGATTGGTTTTACAAGAACATCTACCAAAAACCATGTTTTTCCCATGAAATACGCAAGTTTCCTGCAAATTGTCCCTTAAACCAATGCATTGAAACGGTTTGTTTTGTACACATAAGACATTATCATACACTTAATACAGTACTTCACCCAGCGTTTTAGGGCTAACATCACCCTATATTGTTTTTTTAATAGAGGAACCGACGGGGCCAATTTGGTATGTCGTTCTCACATACCCATTGCTTGGTTTCATGGGAAAAAAAAACAAACCTCTATGAATCAACCAAGCAGTCGAAATTTGGGACATCACATCACCAATAGCTTGCACTGAATAAGACCTTTCAGTCCAACATGACATCCCAATGATATCAAAAAAAAAATCCATGACACATTTTCCATGACTGATCTTCCCATTCCATCGTCATTTGTCCAGTCATTTTTCCGCATCAATTTCCACATTTTCCATGACATGTTCCAAATTTGTCCGCATCAATTTCCCATGACATGTTCCATTTTTCCATGATTTTCCCAAGTTTTT
>CAMXCT020006751.1:0-37500 GCA_947184155.2 Cladocopium goreaui | reverse complement strand
GCTATATGTAAATACATTAGGATAAATAAGATCGTGCTCCTGATGCTCCTTGGGGACTTTGCCAACAGCCCTGGGAGATACAGTAAAGTTATAACTTGCAGACGAGAGTTTAGCGTACCAAAGTGTATATGTCACGTCGATGTATATATATATATAATACATATATATATATATATATATAATACATATATATATATATAATACATATATATATATAATTATATGTACATATATAAATATATATATGTGGATGAATTTAACAATCCGCCGACCCCGGCCTTTGCCAAGGCAGGGGCGGCGCCTGGGACCACCGGAGGTGTGGAACTTGGCTCTCGGGTCGCAAGCAAAGGCACACGCCATCAAGGCAACACCTCTGCCAGCTATACATGCCCCAGCCATCTACATGCTCCTGCCGAACTCTTACACCTACATGCCCCTGCCATCTGTTTTTCAGGGGGTTCAAGACTGCCGTTTGCCCGGCCTCAAACCCCCCAAACGCTTCCGCAGGCCTCCAAGGCAACAACTCTTACAGCTACATGCCCCTGCCATCTGTTTTTCAGGGAGTTCAAGACTTCCGTTTGACCGGCCTGAAACCCTCCAAACGCTTCCGCAGGCCTCCAAGGCAACAACTCTTACAGCTACATGCCCCTGCCATCTGTTTTTCAGGGAGTTCAAGACTGCCGTTTGACCGGCCTGAAACCCTCCAAACTTCCGCAGGCCTCCAAGGCAACAACTCTTACAGCTACATGCCCCTGCCATCTGTTTTTCAGGGAGTTCAAGCCTGCCGTTTGCCAGCCCGCAAAACCCCCCATATGCTTCCCTGCAGCTCTCATGCCGTTTGCCAGCTCCGGCATTGTCCTTTTATGGTCGTTCAAGCCTAAACCCCCCAAATGCTTCCCTGCAGCTCCCATGCCGTTTGCCAGCCCCGGCATTGTCCTTTTATGGTGGTTCAAGCCTGCCGTTTGCCCGCCCGCAAAACTCCCCAAATGCTTCCCTGCAGCTCCCATGCCGTTTGCCAGCCCCGGCATTGTCCTTTTATGGTGGTTCAAGCCTGCCGTTCGCCCGCCCGCAAAACTCCCCAAATGCTTCCCTGCAGCTCCCATGCCGTTTGCCAGCCCCGGCATTGTCCTTTTATGGTGGTTCAAGCCTGCCGTTTGCCCGCCCGCAAAACCCCCCAAATGCTTCCCTGCAGCTCCCATGCCGTTTGCCAGCCCCGGCATTGTCCTTTTATGGTGGTTCAAGCCTGCCGTTTGGAGCCTTCGCAAAACCCCCAAATGCTTCCCTGCAGCTCCCATGCCGTTTGCCAGCCCCGGCATTGTCCTTTTATGGTGGTTCAAGCCTGCCGTCTGCCAGCCCGCAAAACCCCCCAAATGCTTCCCTGCAGCTCCCATGCCGTTTGCCAGCCCCGGCATTGTCCTTTTATGGTGGTTCAAGCCTGCCGTTTGCCAGCCCGCAAAACCCCCCAAATGCTTCCCTGCAGCTCCCATGCCGTTTGCCAGCCCGGCATTGTCCTTTTATGGTGGTTCAAGCCTGCCGTTTGCCCGCCCGCAAAACTCCCCAAATGCTTCCCTGCAGCTCCCATGCCGTTTGCCAGCCCCGGCATTGTCCTTTTATGGTGGTTCAAGCCTGCCGTTTGCCCGCCCGCAAAACTCCCCAAATGCTTCCCTGCAGCTCCCATGCCGTTTGCCAGCCCCGGCATTGTCCTTTTATGGTGGTTCAAGCCTGCCGTCTGCCAGCCCGCAAAACTCCCCAAATGCTTCCCTGCAGCTCCCATGCCGTTTGCCAGCCCCGGCATTGTCCTTTTATGGTGGTTCAAGCCTGCCGTTTGCCCGCCCGCAAAACCCCCCAAATGCTTCCCTGCAGCTCCCATGCCGTTTGCCAGCCTCGGCATTGTCCTTTTATGGTGGTTCAAGCCTGCCGTCTGCCAGCCCGCAAAACCCCCCAAATGCTTCCCTGCAGCTCCCATGCCGTTTGCCAGCCCCGGCATTGTCCTTTTATGGTGGTTCAAGCCTGCCGTTTGCCAGCCCGCAAAACCCCTCAAATGCTTCCCTGCAGCTCCCATGCCGTTTGCCAGCCCCGGCATTGTCCTTTTATGGTGGTTCAAGCCTGCCGTTTGCCCGCCCGCAAAACCCCCCAAATGCTTCCCTGCAGCTCCCATGCCGTTTGCCAGCCCCGGCATTGTCCTTTTATGGTGGTTCAAGCCGGCCGTTTGCCCGCCCGCAAGACTCCCCAAATGCTTCCTGCAGCTCCCATGCCGTTTGCAGCCCCGCATTGTCCTTTTATGGTGGTTCAAGCTGCCGTTGCCAGCCCGCAAACCCCCCAAAGCTTCCCTGCAGCTCCCATGCCGTTTGCCATGTCCTTTTATGGTGGTTCAAGCCTGCCGTTACCCGCCCGCAAAACCCCCAATGCTCCCTGCGCTCCATGCCGTTTGCCAGCCCCGGCATTGTCCTTTTATGGTGGTTCAAGCCTGCCGTTTGCCAGCCCGCAAAACTCCCCAAATGCTTCCCTGCAGCTCCCATGCCGTTTGCCAGCCCCGGCATTTTCCTTTTATGGTGGTTCAAGCCTGCCGTTTGCCCGCCCGCAAAACTCCCCAAATGCTTCCCTGCAGCTCCCATGCCGTTTGCCAGCCCCGGCATTGTCCTTCTATGGTGGTTCAAGCCTGCCGTTTGCCCGCCCGCAAAACTCCCCAAATGCTTCCCTGCAGCTCCCATGCCGTTTGCCAGCCCCGGCATTGTCCTTTTATGGTGGTTCAAGCCTGCCGTTTGCCAGCCCGCAAAACTCCCCAAATGCTTCCCTGCAGCTCCCATGCCGTTTGCCAGCCCCGGCATTGTCCTTTTATGGTGGTTCAAGCCTGCCGTTTGCCAGCCCGCAAAACCCCCCAAATGCTTCCCTGCAGCTCCCATGCCGTTTGCCAGCCCCGGCATTGTCCTTTTATGGTGGTTCAAGCCTGCCGTTTTGCCAGCCCGCAAAACCCCCAAATGCTTCCCTGCAGCTCCCATGCCGTTTGCCAGCCCCGGCATTGTCCTTTTATGGTGGTTCAAGCCTGCCGTTTGCCAGCCCGCAAAACCCCCCAAATGTTTCCCTGCAGCTCCCATGCCGTTTGCCAGCCCCGGCATTGTCCTTTTATGGTGGTTCAAGCCTGCCGTTTGCCCGCCCGCAAAACCCCCCAAATGCTTCCCTGCAGCTCCCATGCCGTTTGCCAGCCCCGGCATTGTCCTTTTATGGTGGTTCAAGCCTGCCGTTTGCCCGCCCGCAAAACCCCCAAATGCTTCCCTGCAGCTCCCATGCCGTTTGCCAGCCCCGGCATTGTCCTTTTATGGTGGTTCAAGCCTGCCGTTTGCCCGCCCGCAAAACCCCCCAAATGCTTCCCTGCAGCTCCCATGCCGTTTGCCAGCCCCGGCATTGTCCTTTTATGGTGGTTCAAGCCTGCCGTTTGCCCGCCCGCAAAACCCCCCAAATGCTTCCCTGCAGCTCCCATGCCGTTTGCCAGCCCCGGCATTGTCCTTTTATGGTGGTTCAAGCCTGCCGTTTGCCGCCCGCAAAACCCCCCAAATGCTTCCCTGCAGCTCCCATGCCGTTTGCCAGCCCCGGCATTGTCCTTTTATGGTGGTTCAAGCCTGCCGTCTGCCAGCCCGCAAAACCCCCCAAATGCTTCCCTGCAGCTCCCATGCCGTTTGCCAGCCCCGGCATTGTCCTTTTATGGTGGTTCAAGCCTGCCGTTTGCCCGCCCGCAAAACCCCCCAAATGCTTCCCTGCAGCTCCCATGCCGTTTGCCAGCCCCGGCATTGTCCTTTTATGGTGGTTCAAGCCTGCCGTTTGCCAGCCCGCAAAACCCCCCAAACGCTTCCCTGCAGCTCCCATGCCGTTTGCCAGCCTCGGCATTGTCCTTTTATGGTGGTTCAAGCCTGCCGTTTGCCCGCCCGCAAAACCCCCCAAATGCTTCCCTGCAGCTCCCATGCCGTTTGCCAGCCCCGGCATTGTCCTTTTATGGTGGTTCAAGCCTGCCGTCTGCCAGCCCGCAAAACCCCCCAAATGCTTCCCTGCAGCTCCCATGCCGTTTGCCAGCCCCGGCATTGTCCTTTTATGGTGGTTCAAGCCTGACTTCAAATTTGTAGCGTCATACTCATTGCATACACATTGCACATTGTGTGGCAAATTGAATTGCGGCATGTTGGGGCATATCAAAACATATATGTCCATGTCTGTCCCACCATGTACCACCATCGACCTCAGCACGGCCCGCCGGAAGCGACGCGCCACTGACCCACTGAACCGCTGATGCCGTCGGATGCCGTCGGAGTATCTATCTCTCCCTCTCTATCTATCTATCTCTCCCTCTCTATCTTTCTCTCCCCCTCTATCTATCTCTCCCTCTCTATCTATCTATCCATCTATCTATCCATCCAGCTATCTATCCATCTATCTCTCCATCTACTTATCTGTCTATCCAACTGTCTATCTATCTATCTGTCTATCTCTCTCTCTCTATCTCTCTACCTATCTATCCATCCATCCATCCATCCATCCATCCATCTATCTATCTCTCTCCCTCTCTCTGCAGGACCCCCAAATAGGGGGGGTCGGCGGCACCCGGGCGCTAGCCCATTCTATATGTATATATATATATATATATGCAAATTTTACTTTAAATTCAAAAACGGTTTCCTCGTCTTAAATCTACTTTTCCCCTCTGATTAAATCTTCAGTCCTCGCCTCGTCACATTCAAAACGGATTTCAGCCCTCGTCCCATTTCTTTCTCGACCGCAAGCCATTCGAACTAGTCCTCTGCCTCCTTTTGGGTTTAACTTTTTTGAATTATCTTTGTCGTCGTTGCAGCAACGCTCTGGGCTCCAGAGGCTTGGGGATGCTGAAAAAACTTTTCAGGGCCTAAAAAGTTTTTTCCTGTTTCCGAGATGCCTCTTTTACAAGCGGATTTGCAGGGGCTCGATTCCCCCCAAATTCGACCCCAGAGAAGAGAAGCTGCAGCAGCAGCACCAAGATACCCCGCTACACCTCAAGCTTTAGCAATTTTAGAATCTAGTCGCGCTACCTGGGAAAGGTGAATAAGAACTACCTAGGGTTCTTATTCCAATTAGCTGGTAGACAGAGTTGAATCCAGCAATCCAGCCCCTGAGGTTCTTAATGCAGTGGGTTCTTAAACAGTGGTTTCACTGTAGAACAAATACGGAAGTCCTGGAACAACCGGGCATGCCACCACAGGGCACTGACTGAAATTACGATAAAAAAACTTTTCGGGCTCCAGAAAGTTTTTTTTTTCATGGGGTCTGAATGCACCCTTAATTTTCTATTTTTTTCCACTCTGATGGGAACAAAAAAAACTTTCTGGAGCCCGAAAAGTTTTTTTTTACTCGTTACACATGCTTTGAAAGCAATTTCTGCCCACCTCGTTTTCTGAATTTAATTGATTCACCTCGCTTAAATTGCAAAGATTCACCTCGTACCTCGTCAGCCCTCGCTCTAAATTAGGCAGAATATATGTGTACAGTACATGGATGTTTCTTCAAATGGTGTGCCCCAAAATCATGGGTTTCAATGCTCAAATGGTCTAATTTTGGATGATTTGGGGTACCCCTATTTTAGGAAACCTCCATATTGTAGTTATAAGTATACGTGATAAACCCATCTATGAATCTATTACCACAAGACACCACCGAAATGCGACGGTAATGCTGGAAAAGAAACTGCTTCTTGCTGCTTGCGCCGCTTCCCATGGCTGGCGGAAAAAAACCAGCTGTACTCTTGAGCCGGGCCCGGAGGGCAATGCCCATGAAATATGGCCATTTTCCGTGGCAAACTGTTTTTCATAGCTGGTAAACTCACAAAAAGCGATGTAAAATTGAAAAATCAGAAAATCTTTAAATCAAGTATCAGATGGCAATGTTTACTAGCTGTATTGAATTACCGAAGGGTAACCAAAGACTAATCCTTTCCCCCGAATATAAGAAATATCTCCCAAACAGAAAATTATGGTCTAATACGGATCTATTCGATCTGTTTATCTTAGGGTCTCTTACTGGGTAATGGGATTCAATAAGCAATATTGTGGCTGTATAGTTCAACCCAATTCTGTAGCTTCTGTATGTGATTTCGTTGGGTAACCCCCTCCCATATTCATCTTCTGTTCTATTGGGGGGAGACCTAATTTTGTCTGCATCCTAGTTCAAAGACAACAGGAAATCCACCTGGCGTGTAGATTTACTGTACACTCTGGCGCCTAACAGATCCCAGCAGCTAGGCTCAATTACCAGAGGGTAACTACATCATTGATAATTATCATCTCGAAATAGGGGTTATCTAGAAATAACATATAATCATTATAATATGTCAATCTATAGATTGATAAAATATCTATTGACTATCTCTCATATAATCATTGATTACATCATTGAGAACGGTTGGTATCGAAAAAGATAACAGTTGGTATCCTAAACTACATCATGGATGTGGCTACTCCCCAGATAATCATCATCTCGAAAAAGATAACAGTTGGTATCCTACTGAAATAGGAGTAGAATGACCCTGCCTGTCCGATCTTTTTGGTCATCCCAGGGCTCGTTTTTCTGATGAATCTAACCCCAGGGGTAAGTTCCCAATTGGATGATCCCAACAAACACTAAGCAGTTAATGTCAACCCCGGATTTTGCTAAACCATGGTTTATGACAATTAGGGTGGTATTCCCCCAAATAGTCATGATTTGATACTTTTTTATGGTACCTTCCCAATTAAACAACCTAGGGGTTTATTAATCCGGGGTTGACATTAACTGGGATCCTCCAAGTCAGTTGAACATCTAATTACAAGTTAGGGTATCCAAGATTGACTATGATTCATCTATGAAGCATCAGTGAAACGACCCTAGCATCATCACTTTTCATCCTTTTCCAAGTTTCATATCCCATTAGTATCCATTGTTTAATGGTTTTCCATAGTTTTTTTCAAGCTATAAACCATTAAATCCCATTCATAGAAACCTTCATTATATCATATTATATCCATTTATATCCCATATATCATCCATCTTTAGATGTTCCCAGTGAACTAAACCTCCAAGTGGTTCCTCCCGCCTCCGGCGGCAGATCCGCCATCGGTAGCTGCACCCGCGGGCCCTGCGGGCCCTGCGGGCCCTGGGGGCCTCGGATACGGGCGCCGTAGCCGGCGCCGGCGGCGCCCAGGGTGGAGTCCCCCACAGAGTCCTGCACCGCACGGCGGGATGTGTCACCAGAAAATTCGGAAGCGCCACAAGAGTAGGATGTTCATCAATAAATGTGGATTTAAGATGATTTCTTTCGCAACAAGACCAAAACGAGCATTTTACCAACTCAACACGGGAACTTTCAGCTACCAAAGGGGATAGAGATGATTGTTAGAGATGTGGGCACCTACGTTGGCATCGACCCAGACAGGGAAACATGCTTGGCAGTACACGATTTTATGCATTTTTATGCGATGGGATAGGGATTTGTTGCTTCAACCGACTTAAAGTGACTGCAGCTTGATGAGAGAGCTAAACCTATATACCGTGTGTATATGTATATATATATATATACTCTGACAATAACGGCCCACTTTCGGCTTCTTCAGTCTTTGGCAGGACATCAAGAGAAAGAGCACACAATCGGTTTGAAACCATTTTTGGATGATACAATGATTCTTTCATCCAAATCCTTCTAGTTCAGAGCATGCAAGTTTCAATACTGAACATTAGGTGGATCTAGGAAACTCAAAGCATGCCAACTCAAAATTCTACAGTAATTAAGTGGTTTAGTTCCCCGGTTGCCCTGTTCTAACTCAAATCATTCTCACTGACGATGGCACAATTTGCGTAAGACAATCGGAATATTGAACTTCGAGTGACAGAATTATGGTCACGATGCAATCACCCCGCAGATCACAAGTTTGCTGTTTCAACTGATAAAACCATATAAAAACTGGCCATATGAATATCCGGGTGCCTGGAGCCCAGATGACTCAGATGACCCTTGTTTTGGAGGGAAATCCTTCAAGTATGACAAGTTCAGGGTCATTTAGATCATTTAGATTCTAAGTATAACAAACACAGTTTCAACATGCCACTTCTCTCGATGCATTCGCGAAAATTCGTGCCACTTTTATTGGGTCCTCCAATTTCAGCAGGTTTTCTGCGGAGCTCTTCAGCGAAGAATCGCCGGCCTGTGGAGATTTCAACCATGTGAAGATGAAGATAAAATATTAATGGATATGTATCCATCCCAATGGTATACATACAAAAACACATAATTTAATATATATATATATAGTGTATATATTGTATGTATATGTATGGTTTAGTCCCAAAACAGGAGCAAGTATGTTTATATAGATATATATATATATATGGATATGTGTGGGTTTGTCCCAAAACAGGAGCATGCTCCATATGGCCAAACCAACGCAGGATATTTTGTGATACCCAGGGGCAGCTTGGACCGCTTGGACCCCTGCAGCACCTTGGCATTTGACACGGAGTCTTGATCGAAAGGCCGGTGCAAATAACCTGGAGCGGTGTCTGGTGAGGTGTCACAAGCCTCAGGTGAACTACGATGTTCACCATAAGATCTAGGCTCATGGCTGAAGTATCTAATGAATTCTAATGATGTGTTGTTGTGGAATGTAATGTAATATGATGAAATGTAATGTAATGTAATATGATGAAATGTAATGTAATATGTAGAATGTCGTGTAATGTAATGGTGTAATGTATATAATGGTGTAATGTAATGGTGTAATGTATATAATGGTGTAATGTAATGGTGTAATGTAATGTAGTGCAATGTCTCATATAATATATGTGTATATATACACAATGTGGTGTAGTGCTTAGTGCAATGTCATGTAGTGCAGTGTATCTGTGATGCAATGTAATGCGATGCAGTACAATGTAATTATGTATATGTCTACATATCAACATGGCAGGATGGTTAAATCCCCATGTTCCACCATTATTCATGGTTCAAACCAACATTATTCTATGTATCATCTGTTTTGAAAACTCTGACAGATAGCTGGTAGTCAGTCATCATCATCAACCATGAAAACCAAAAAATAAAAAAATAAAACAAAACGTAAGAATCCAACAATTTGTGGGTCCTGAAAAGAATACTTAAATAATTCAATTATGGATCCCATGGCGGCAAAATTCATGGTTCATATCCCTTATGGTTATAATGTTAGCAAGGCAATAGTAAACCATCCCCAACATTTAGCATTTTACGAGGTGGCAGACATCAAAACAATTCAACATATTGGTGGTTTCTGACATTCCTTTACTAACCTGGTTGGTGGTTTCAACCATCTTCAAAAATATGAAAGTCAATGGGAAGGATGACATCCCATATATGAAATGGAAAATAAAATTCATGTTTGAAACCACCAACCAGTAACACTACCTACACTGTTTCCTAGACATTTCACAGCACCAATGGTACTTCCAACCAAGGGACGGCCATTGGGCGATGGGAGGCGCCCGGGCAGCGTCAACGTCTCTTTGGGCGACAGCGGTTGTGAGGCGCTGGGCTGCGGGGGGCGCAGCAGGACGTTGCAACCTGGAAAAATGCTTCGGAAGTGGCTGGGAAATGCTTGGAACATGTAATATATAGTATATTACCCAAGTAATATATAGTATATTACCCAATATTATATTAATATATTAGTAATACTACCATGATATATGTGATTTAATCTCATCAATTTGTCGGTGAACAAGTATGAACAGGATTGAACAGGATAGAACCACAAAACTAAGAACTTCATCAACAAATGGGTCATTTCGGTCTGGGACAAGCCATTTTTGAGCCGTTCTGAAGTCGAATGTTAGATTTCACATTCCCGCTCCAGCTCAAAGGTACGTGTCTCCCTCAAAAAAATTGCTTTTCCCTAGATCTAGTATATTACATGGTTGGGATTGCATAGGTGTATATATATATATATCCCCCTGCACATTTACCCCCCTGACCCAAGGCAACCATTTTGTAAGGGACCCAGGAGTTAACCTTACAAACATCCATGGTTAGGGGTTTACAAAATGGGTTGGGCACCAGGCTTGGTGTGATTCCCCAGCAAACACCGGTGAACCCCAAAAAAATCAAAAATCGGCTCCTTACAAAATGGTTGCCCCAAGTTAATTTCCAGGCCCCAAACCCAATCATCTTATAAGCTTGTCTCTTAAAAAATGGTTTGTTTGGAAACATGTCTTACTTGTACAAGTCCAACTTTCCCCAGGGAACCCCGCATTTTTTTCCCAGTCCCCAAGGTTTGGAAAAACAATCCCAGAAAGTTTGATATCACCTTTTCTGGTTGGTTGACTTAGTGGTGTCTTGCCGGTTCTTCACACATCAATGGTGGAACCCCGAAAAAAAATAGAGAAGAAACCCTGGTTCCTGGACATGGCCAAGATTTCAATACCCTTTTTTGCACTGCCTGAAATAAACCCAAAATTGCGTTATGAAATGATTGGCCCCGAGTTCATTTTGTAAAGAAAGTTGGCTCTTACAAAATGAATCGCCCAGCAAAAAACACTCTTTTGGCATGGTTGACCAGAAAAATGTCCTTACAAAATGCCTCCTTTTGTTAGAAAAATGCCCCTGGAATGGAACATGGGTCAAGCCATTTCATAGTGGAAATGTACACAGGGATATATATATATGATGAAGCTCAAAGCTACCTTGCTGGCTCACTGCCTCCTTGCTAGCTCAAAGCTCAAAGCTACCTTGCTGGCTCAGTGCCACGTAGCTGGCTCAGCGCCACGTAGCTGGCTCAATGCCACGTAGCTGGCTCAGCGCCTCGTAGCTGGCTCAGCGCCACGTAGCTGGCTCAATTTTTTTAGCGAAAAAAAAAAAAAAAAACTCGCAGAAATTGAGCCGGCTACATGCCCTTGAGCCGGCTCGCCAATGCGTCATGAACCCGGCCAATACATAGCTAGTGTTCGTTTTGATGCTCTCACATTCGTCCGCCAGCTCAACGTGACGTAGCTGGCTCAATTTCTGCGAGGTTTTTTTTTTTTTTCGCTAAAAAAATTGAGCCAGCTCGATGCCATTGAGCTAGCTCGATGCCCCTGAGCCAGCTACGTGGCATTGAGCGAGCTCGATGGTGCTGAGCCAGCTCGTTGCAGTTGAGCGAGCTCGCAGAAACTTCCCAATCTGTTAAATTGCATTAAATTGCCAGGTTCAATCCCCACTGATTACTTTAGTACTAGATATGGTACCTCTGAAAAAGCCCAAGGTGACTGTCAAAACATACCCCTGATGAAATTGAGCCAGCTACATGTTTTGAGCTAGATCGAAAAAATGGAAGATTGGGAATTCCAACATTCAATGAAGGGAAAGTAACAACACGATGAAACTCACCATTTAAAAACTGGGGTGAAACCCGGAACCTAGCCATGCAAGCTAAAATAGGTTGTGTACCCAGTCTCTCTTCGTTCCCAATTCTCTCGATGGTGAACCACAGCAAAATCCACTTCTTTTCCATTAATTATCTAATATAAAAAGCATCAATTGATCTTAATGAATTGGTTCTTTGTCAGTTTCTCCCCATTTGTTCCACGCGTCTCTCCCCATTTTTCTCCGAAGGCCCCAGGCACTGCTGGCGCTTGGCGTCAAGCTGGTGCCCGAGGCCGTCACCGCCCGCGCCGTGTGCTGACAGCGCCGTCCCGGCTCCGTCCAGGCCATCCGTGGCGCCGGGCCGGCGACGGCCGCCGCGGCGAGAGGCCCAGCTGCGGAATCGGCGCGGTGGCCCCGGCGGCGCCAGGGACCCCGGGCGCGGGGCCAGCGCCAGGCAGCGGCGTCATCCACGGCGCCGTGTGGATCCTGGGCCAAAAGGAGCTTCTCCTACCTGGATCATCCCACGAATCGCAACTGGTTAGTGTTTGGGTTATAACTTACAACACATTTACTAATTGGGATACCCAGGAAATGGGGACTTAGTAGGGTTACCAATCAGAAGGATGATCCTCCAAGTAGGCATAGACCTATAGCCTCCTTTACTCACTATTCCCATAGCCTCCATAGACATAGACCTATAGCAAAGCATGTAAAAGAATTGTGGGTAAAGGAGGCAAAATGATTCATTGGTTTCAAAACCAGCCATTTAAGTGAAGAAGGTCAAGGACCAGTGGGGAAAACTCATGCAATAGTATGACTGAGTTGTAGTCACTGAAATCAGACCACTTTGCCTTGGGTGCACAAATCTGAACTAGTTGTGAAAGTGGGTTGCACTGCCATATTTTCTTAAAACCAGTTTTATAGTAGCTGGTTTTTGCATCAACCAACCATCAACCATCAATTCTACAGTCTATACCAAGGTTTGATGGAGTTAACTCCTATGTGTTGGTGGTGAAATAACCTGCAATAACAAACTGAACAAATTACTTATTTCCTAGACTGAACATAAACCATGTGTGGGAGAACTCCCCAAATGCATCCCTTTAATCTCAACCCCAGGTTAACAAACCCCAGCTGGTTGATCCATTAAAACAATTTCCAATGTTCAAATCATGTGAAATCCTCATCTTCATGGCTTAAATCCACATGTTTCATGTATTTTCACCATATTTCTTTTGCACGAAATTTGCTGGTGAACTCCCATAAAAATCATAAAATCCCCAGCCCAAGCATCTGCGGCGCGGTGGCGCTTCCGCCGCACACCGCTGGCGGCCCGGTGAACAGCCGCGCCGCCGGCGCAGCGCCACCGCTGAGCCGCGGCGTTGGCGCAGGACCTGCGGGCGCTGAGGCGCGCCAGAAGCGACCGCCAGGGGCGCTGCGGCTGCGGAGGATGGCTTCACCATAGGGACCTTGGGACCCCGGGAGGGATGGTATATGGGTTTTACTCAGGCTGCACGCACATAGAAACGCGCAGTGGTTTCTGTGACGTCTTAGTTTGGATTTCTGATCTTTAGATGAGTTGAATGTTCCGCAGGCATTTGGATGTTGTTTTTTCATGGTTTTTCCCAATGGTTTTGACATCTAGGATATCTTTGCTGAATCATGGAACGAAACATCGATAATTTGAACTCTTGGAACAGGCTTTTTGCGAGACCGCAAAACTAACAATCTAGATTTCATGTTAAACAGACTTTTGATTGTTTGCACGAATGTAAGATTGACGAAGTTGAAGCTCATGGAACGTTAACATGCCCCACCCCACCCCATCCCCCACCACCCAAACACAAATATGCATAGTGCAAGTGCAAGAGAAGATCCCACAGCGTAGCATGACGTATGTGTGCAAGTGCAAGAGCATGACGTACGTGTGCAAATGCAAGAGAAGATCCCACAGCGTAACATGACAGATTTTCAAGTTGACATGAACGTTATTACCCCCACCCACCCCACCCCAACTCCACCCCAAATGATCCATATGCATATTCTATTACGGGTTTCAAAAAATGCGTGCATGGTTTTACTCACTATTTCATATACCAACCATAATATTCATAATATTCATATGGCTGGTATATTTTGGAATATCTATATATATATATATACATATATATATAATATACCATCTGGTAATTTGTTACATAGCTATTGAAAATGGTGATTTATAGTAGATTTACCCATTGAAGATGGGGATTTTCCATAGTTATGTTAGTTTACCAGAGGGTATATATAGTGGTTGGTATTCATGGGTTATACCAACCATGTTTTCACAAAAAAAAATGGTGATCCAACGAACTGGATATCTATGGAATTGGTCATGGGATTTTATCATGGATTTTATGGGAAAAGATGGGAATATCATGTAACCAACAAAAAAACAATATATACCAATAGAATCATTCATAATCCCATGAAAATAACTGTTTTCTATACCTCCTGAAAATATTCCAATATGGTTATTTCAAATGGTTCAACTATGGGATTTATGACCTAACTACGTAAATTATATGGAGGTACCTGGAGGATCATCCCACAGTGCTCGTAGTTTTTTTTTGTTCATGACCTGATTGTGACAATCCAGTTGTGAATGGGATACCCTCTGGTAAACTAACATAGCTATTGAAAATGGCCATTTATAGTGGATTTTTCCATTAAACATGGTGATTTTCCATAGTTATGTTAGTTTACCAGAGGGTAATCCTCCTAGGTCCTAAGGGACTTAGGGTTACTAAATAATACCATGCACTTGCTAAGTGGGATGATTCTGCGGGTTGAAAAAAGCCATAAATGTCCAGAGACATTTTAGGCGTTTTTGTGAGTACGATGGTTAATCATGCTGAAAATATGGATATTGACCAAGACTAAGAGTTTTTCAAAAGTACCTTGGTCTCACCAGGGTGATTTTCATGAGGCCCCTGGTCATCCTTTAAGGGGACTCCTTGTAATATGGAAAAATATGAATCGCTAGAAGTTGGGACGGTAGAACCATCGACAATGGGGATATTCACCATTTGTAATTCAACAACACGAACCGTGGGGTAGTCTATACCCCACGACTCCTAAGTGATACCCTCTGGTTATTTAACATAGCCATGGAAAATGGCTCATTTATAGATGAATTTCCTATTAAAACCTCCAGTTATTAGGGATTTTCCATAGTTATGTTAAATAACCAGAGGGTAGTTGACCAAGATTCGTTAAATGGAATCGGGGACGAATCTGATCGGGATGGTCCTCCCAGTGGTGTCTGAGATCATCGATTGATCATCATTGGCTTCAATCGAAGCTAGTGCTACATGGGTGACATCTTTGGTGATTCAGCAAGCCCATTAAAACTGGTGATATCCCATTGACTTGGCGAAGTTTGTTGATGTGCCTAGGTGAAAATTCTTGGGTTTATGGTATATCGAACTGGTTAATCGATTTGAAAATAAACTAACTTAGCCAACTTGGCATGAGGCGCCACCAAGCGTATGATCCCGTTTGGGCTGATGATTGGGTTGATCTCTTTCCTGGACTCATAATCATTACCATAAGCCCAACATAACCCAACAGTTGACCTAGGCTTATGAAATGCTTCGCCAATCATGGGGTATCACCAGTTCATGACAATGCTGGCATGACAGTAATGAAGTCAGAATTCGTTGGTGAAGGGGGGAATTCACAGCATTTATTCACTACCTCTGTGATCAAATAGGTCGTAATAGTGGTTGAGAACTTCTCACTGGTGAAGATTGTTTTTTCTGAGCCACTCATTGATCATTTACGAAGTTCCAGTTCCAAGGCACCTTAAAAAAGATGGATTGCTTGATGGGCACCTTTAATCCAGGAACAAATAATTACAACCAAGGACTTGGAGGCTTGGACACATCTGGGCAAATGGGGATACCCCAGCTGGATGCTTTGTTTCATGCAAAATCCGATGGAAAATCCCATACTGAAATGGATGAATTGGGGGTACCAGGACTTAGGAACCTCCAAAGTGATAAGGTACAACTCTCGGGATGTAGAAGCAAGTATCTAGTCTACACCAAGCTGTGAAATTAGGTTTTTATGCGAGATCTATGAGGACGTTCTTCATTTTCTACACCATCATTTATGGGGTGTCATCATAATTCACCCAGATGTCATCTGGAAATCAACCAAAACAATGGACCAAGAAGAAATCGCAGCAACCTGAAGTGGAAATCTTGCGAGTTGCGAGTCACTACTAGCTTTTTTTTAAATACAAATCACCTATCAAGATAGAACATCACTGCATCAAATCACCTACTAAATATCAAACACTAAATCATCATGTCAAAAAAAACAAATCAAGGACTTTGTTTGTTTTTTTTTCCCCCGGTCTAAATCCATGGCCCCAAGTTGGCATCACCAAGCTGCGATGGCCCAAGTTGGCACACAATTTCAATGCCTCGATGCCACAGTCTGCCAACTCCTTAGCCACGGAGCCGTGGCTGGAGCCATGGCTGGAGCTGAGCGATGGCTGTGCTGAAAACTCACTAGCCCTTAAAGTGGTTGGATATGGATTATTAGATTTCTTGATAAAGATCTATAATCATATCAATAATATCTATAGATTTTCAATGATTGGATCTATAACAATATCTATAAGATCTTTGCTTTCTACTGATTTTCTATTGATTTTCAGCATTGAATCTGTTGTAGATCCCATGGATTGAGGCGGAACAAAAACCCAAAAGAGGGGAACCCATAAACAATTCATGTCAGCAGAAATCTTAATGTTAACATGGAAAAAACCAGACAATATATTGTTAATTCATATTTTTTTAAAAAAAAAAAAACATCTGGGAAGCCATAGTGTTAACAATGTTTTATCATGAATCCGGGCTTGACATGAGTGATGACTGGCTATTCGAAAAAAAACTGGTCCTGACATGGTGGACTTCTAAATCCCCTGAAGCCACATTTTTGGGCCATAGCCTCACTATACATAGTCTTTGTCGGCTCAACCGGTCACCAGGGTCACCAGCTCTGGTAACGGACCACTCAAATCACTGAAAAAACCACCATGTCACATATGATTTACCACTTCTATTACTGAATAATATTATTACTCACTGAAAATCACTGAATAAATGTGTAATATGCAAATCTCAAGCAAAATCACATGTCACATGCTGAAACCAACAAAACCATGCATCTTGGAGGATTTGAACCAGCAAAACACCCACCATGTCTAGTGGTTGTCACTCACTTACTGGGATGTTCCAGGTAGCAAGTAGGTAATGTTCATATTACAGCAAGTTATGTATGTGTCTGAAAATTGGATATACCCATGATATACCCTCTGGTAAGCGTTTACATAACTATGGAAATGTCCACCATTTTTAATGGGTAAATCAACTATTTCTATGACCAGTTTCAATAGCTATGTTTGTTTACCAGAGGGTACCCCAAATAGTCTTTTTTATAGGCAAAATGATGATCTACCATTGGATTAGGGGTACCATATTTTCAGAGAGACCGATATATGGTGTGAGGTACAAGCAGTAATTGGGTAATGTCCATATTGTAATCCAGTTATAGATGATGTTAGATGTAGGGAAACCTCCTGTAAAGTGGAAACCAGCATTTCTAGATCATGTTCAGAATGGGACACCAGAAAGGTTTTGCACATCTATGTAGACGTTTACCCCAAAAAGGGTATACCCCAGTTATACCCTCCAGTAAACTAAGATAACTATGGAAAATCACCGTGTTTAATAGGTAAATTATCTATACTGGCTATTTTCCATAGCCGTGTTAGTTTACCCCAGTTATTTCTGGCTTTTCATCCAGTTCTTGAAGCCCTTCTCCTCCTGCCGTGAGACCGAGCATAGAGAGTTCATGCGCTGCCTTAGGGCGCGCGCCAACTCTTCCTCCTGTGGTGAATTTCAAAAAAGCCTGGGATGCAGATGTTCATCCCACCCACATATGGTATTTCAATGTATTTCATATACCCTCTGGTAAACTAACATAGCTATGGAAAATCACCATGTTTCATAGGAAAACTCACTATAAATGGTGATTTTCCATAGCTATGTTAGTTTACCAGAGGGTATTTCATATATGATCAATCCTAATTTGGGTTTGAACGAAACCACAATCGCATAAGATGGATCAAGATGGCCATGACAACAGCTTCAAATGATAAGAAACCACTAGAGTTTGGGGTTCCAGACTGACTTTTCCCAGCGCATGATCCAGGAAACTCCAACTGTATGCTTTCAACATCCTTTAACCATAGATTCTATAGATGTTCCTTGTTAAAGTCAAAAAAACCCAGTTGAACACCCCAGGGTTTTGACGCCCATCCTGCTCTTCCGAACGCCGCAATTGTTCGTCGACGTTCCTGGGCGGAAATCAAGAAATCCTGTTGCAAGAAATCCTGTTGGTACGTAAGGTCGAAAATACCCTCTGGTAAACATTCACATAGCTATTGAAAATGTCCCATTTATAGTTGATTTACCCATTAAAAATGGGGATTTTCCATAGTTATGTTAGTTTACCAGAGGGTATTTTTTTTTCTGATCTTAGTGGGATTCCTAATAGAAAAAAGGCGATGTAGAATGTAGATGAATGTAGGGTCCACAAAAATCAATTCGGCAATTCATTTTTGAGGGCTTAACACCACACAAAAACCATGAATAGGGGCTTACTAACATTTACTAAGCATGTACCGGGGCTTGAATATCCATGACACGAAGAAGTTTGCTAAATCACGGAAGCTTTATTGAGACATAGGTGTTGCAGTATTGTTGAACATGTTCAAATCCCTCAACCTGGATCATAATAAAGGTACCTCCCAAAGCAAAGGAATATCATCTGGTTGGTGGTTTCAACCCCTTTGAAAAATATGAAAGTCACTTGGGATGATGAAATTCCCAACATATGGAAAGTCATAAAATTCATGTTCCAAACCACCAACCAGTCATTAAATATCTACTCTCATTTGGCCATTGGAGAGCAGCTAGTTTTATGCTATTCAAAAGGAAAGAAACCACGCAGTTGATCCAGCTGGCTTTGTCTGAAAATGGATGATTCATGTGGTTAAAACCTATGCCATAGACCACCCATGACTGGGAATGGTTTATGATTATACCACCTATAAAAATGGTGATGACTGGGGGATGGTTTATGACATTGTTTTACTCACATTATAGCTAATAGCCCTCAACAGTTATAATTGGTTGAACAAAAATACATTTAAGCAATGTATATATGTATATATACATATAATTACCTATAATCTTAATTATCTTAATGGCTGATATTAATCATCATTAACCACTAGCATCACTATTAATCACTCTAATTGTTAGATAGTCATCCCATTAACATTTAATGATATTAATGATTGATCATTATCCTGCTATAAAACTGAATTCATCATGTTTCCTATGATAAAACTCGCTGAATTTTCGAAAAAAAAAACGGACCGACTCAACTCCAAGGCGCTCGCGCACATTGGACAAGTCCTTTCGCAAGCTTCCGATCCTGGCGACCCAACATGTGAATTGACTCCCAACAAGCGCGAAGTACATGTCTTTATAAGATGTTTTGACTAGGGATAATCATAAATAATGGTGAATGGGGGATACTTAATGGAAACTGACTAACAACTAGTCTATATATATATATATATACTGGTTGGTGGTTGGTTCCCATATATGAAATGGAAAATAAAATTAATGTTCCAAACCACCAACCAGATATGAATATAACTTACTCAAATCATCAACATGTGGTTGTGAAATCCGCCATTCGGAGCTCCGGACATGGCTTTTCGGTATGGATGCCCCCAGCTCTCATCGGCTCCCTGGATAGACTGGGATTTAGATTTGATTTAGATCTAATTGGTGGTTAATAGTGGTTGGGACATAGTTAAAACACTTGGTAATGGTTTATGTATGGTTTATAATGGTTTATATATATATATACATAACTGGTTGGTGGTATACCTAACCCTCTGAAAAATATGACTTCGTCAGTTGGGATGATTATTCTTCCCAATATATGGAAAGTCATAGAATTCCATGGTTCCAAACCACCAACCAGAGAATTAATTAAAGCTTTACTTTCTATTCATGTTCGATATTCCCCAAAGGTTTCTAAGATTTTCCAAGCTCCATGATCCATGGAAAGTAGCAAGCATAGTTGAGTTAGTTGATGTTAAGTCTGTTCCGAATGCACAAAACGGGGCCACTTTCTGCAGGGCGGCATATCATAGCAACCTTTGGATGATATGGAAAAGGTGGCATAGTAGCCAACCACGGAGGAAAGATAGGCTATTAGGGTAGAGAACAAACGAATTTGCCAGTTGTTCACACCAACAGGGGTAGCTGCCTCCTGATGAGCATGGCTGAGGAGCCAGTCAATATGCCAGTCAACATGTTGTTTTTCCTTCGCTGGTTAAATCTGTTTAACTTCCGCCAACTTCACGGCCAAACACCAACTCGCTAACCCGCTAACCTAGCTTGCCAAGGTTTCATTAGTGAAAACCATCCCCTCCCGGATTTTTGTTGATATCTGATGAACTTCCACACTTCAAAATTCAATGGGCTGATGATGGGTTGAGGATTGGTCAGGGTCAGATTCCAATGAACATATATTCAAACCCCATGGGCAAGAGGAATGAAGTGAACGAAAATCGAAGCGATACATACCCCAAATCATCAGACAATGCCTGGGCACAAAAACATCAAACACTTGAGCTATGAGCGATCTGGAACCCAAATTCCTACCTGTTTTCTTTGATTAAGCCCCAATTGAATGGGAAATCAAGTCCGTGGTCCAAAATCAGTCAAGCCTCTAAAATTCGCAGATATTCACCATGATATCCCCAGAAAAAATCACCATTTGTGTGGCTAAGACATCTTAAACAGGGGTTGGTAAATGTCTTAATTCTTAACATCTCCCAACTATTGGAGATATAACTGATATAACTCATCTCCAACAGAGACATTTTCAATGATTCAAAATCAAAAAGGGAACAGAAAACTCAGAAAACCAAGCCCTGTTTTTCCGCATGATTTCTTGGTCATCCAGGGCTCTGATCTTTCAGGTCCAGAATGGCTTCTTCAGTTCTCTGAGGAGCAGCCTTTGGCGGCACCTGTAGCGTCACCACTGGGCGCGGCAGGGGAATGCCCTTGGGGACGCCAGGGGCGACGCCAGGGGCGACGCCGGGGGCGGAGTAGACCGGGGCATAGGTGGTGCCCGGGGCACTCACTGGGGACCAATAGCTGGGAGGTGCCAGATAGGCTTTGGCCTTGGCTGACATGGCACAGCTTTCCCACTTTTGGATGTTGAAGTGATGGTAAATGCTGGATCGTTTGGGAGGCTTATCCACGGTAGGAGTGAGATTATCATGATTGCTTTTTTGTTTGTGCTGTTTTGTTGATGTTGTTTGTAGACTCTGAGTGGACTTCACAAACATATTATATAATGCATATGACTGTGACTTTGCTGAAGAAACAATATATTTTTGTCAGTTTTTCAGCTCCCCTCGGTCGAAAGCTGCCTAATGCTTTTTGCAGTTGTACTCAATTGTACCTGTCTTTTGATTTCAGCCAATAGAGGCGGACTTGAATGCAGGTCCAAGATCAACGCACTCCGTTTTCGGGTCATGTTGTTCCATAATTCTGTCGAAACAATTTGAAACATATCTAAATTGTTTCTTTTGGTTGCTCGAAACCAGAAAGTTTGGGATCTGACCCACCTTGATTTTGAGGCCACATCCAATGTGGCTTGTCCTTGTCCGCTGTTTGCGGAGGCTGAGCCCAAAGACGGCAAAGATCGGCAAAGGATGGGAGTGCCATGTTACTTCAACAGCCTGGGTTTGTTTGAGATGTCAATTGCCATTTCCGATAGTCTTGCCACAAATATCCCCCATTTGGAAGAAAACACCCATTTACAAGTGGAGTGAATGATCACTCTCACAAGATTCAATCCGTCGAGCTGGGGTGAACGCAGCATCTTTCTCACATGTTCCTATGTCGGTCGGAGATGGGCAGGTTTCAGTTGTGTTCATTTGCAAGCGCTTTTCAATGTGTTAAAACCTCCGTATATGGAGGATGTTCCAAATGGTCCGATATGTTCCATCAATGGTTCATACATGGGTTTGTCTGAAAATAGGGTATATTCCCAATTATAGCCATTTAATAGGGATAATGATCAGCAAAACCATTGGGTTTAGGGGTACACTATTTTCAGACACACCCACATTGCTCCTGTTTCCTGTTTCATGTTCCAAACAGAACGCAACACATGGTGAACCCATCTGCTTATGACATTGCCAGTTCGCCATGGAAAGATCCACCATGCTAATAAGTTCGGCAAACCATCTATTTCGATTAGGGCCATCTATACCATGGCTATGTTAAATAACCAGAGGGTAAGTTTACATCCACATCATAACTTATCATAACATAGATCCCGTACACCAAACATCCAAGAAAAACAGGGTGAACGCTACCAGACCCCACAGTTGATTAGGCACCCACATGAGAATCATTCCAAATGTCTCCAATTGCTTTGGATTCAACGGCTTCATTTGGATTTGATCATCCCGAACTACCCACTACATAATTCTGATTCAGCTGGAATTATATGGATTCATCGATATCATGTCAGCCAGTGTCATGCAATCCAAAACAAACTAAAGTTCCGGAGTTAGTCTGGTTAGTTGTATGTTTTTTTACATCGGGGTACCCCAATCCAAAAGTTACCCTCTGGGTAGACGTTTACATAACTATGGAAAATCACCATTTATAACAGCTAAATCATCTATAACTGGTCCATTTTCTATAGCTACCGTTAAAAATTACCGTAGATTACCGGAGGGTAAGTAACGAACGAAATGCACCACCTCCCCGTTGATCGGTTGGCGTTGATCCTCTCCATCCTTGTCATGCAAATCAGCGGCCTTCCCCTGGCACATCCCAACTGAAAAAGGAGCTGAAAAATGTCAAAAAAAAAACATGGTGATAATCATAACCCCACCTGAACCCGCCGAGATTTTGAATGGAACATCATAATTAAATATCAATGCTTCCAAATATATATATATACCATCAATGTCGTATTTGTTGGTAACATACTGTACGACCCAATTCTACTTCTTGCATTGCGCACCACGGCTGAAAAGACATGCCTGATCCGTGGGGGCGCCCGCCTTCACGTGTTTGCTCCCTTTCTCCTCCTGACGGCTAGGTCGTGGAGGTGTTGAGTCCGCATTCAGCCGTTAGTTTTGTAAGCCGGTCAACGCATATGATCTAAGAACATCGATCTAAAAGATGACAAACAAAAAAAAAAGTACTGCGACCATCTCCAACACCAGAAGTTCATAGAAAAACAAACGAATTTGGAATCCCTTTCGCAGATCTTCGGCCGATTTTTCCATTTTTCCCGGCTTCCTTGGCCTTGATCGCCTCCAAATGTTCCTTGATCTTATCCTGGATCGCCTATGGCGTAGGCGATCAGCAGATCAAGCCGCTTGGGTTCGTATACAGAAGCCTCCAACAAAATGGAAAAGTTGTTTTTTTGGAAAAAAAACTGGGGAAACAAAAAATCTATATGTATACTTTCATGGGTTTCGTCCAAATTCCAGGCCCAGGGTCGTAGGCATTGGGCATTTTTTGAAGTCAATGAGCCCAAAGATATGTGTTAACCCATGAAATTGAGCAGAAAACTCATTAAGTTATCGTTTCAAAGAATCGGTTTATGAGAACATATGAGAACCCATCCCAAAAAAAAACATGGATTGGACGATTGGCCCTAGCGCTTTTCGTTGACTTTTCCCATCAGCCGCGACTCTTGGAATTCTGCGACCATCTTCGACCCACCTTTGCCGCGTCTTCATCGGCTTTCTCCTTCTCTATGGCCCTCCTGGGGCGAAGCAAGTTGTGGGCTGCAGAAAATCGGAGGTTCCTGAGGGGATATCCAATCTATATTCATTATAAGGATTGAACCATGGATGATAGTTAATAACTAATGGATATGATCCATTATAACCATGGATCTATCATTTTCAAATATAACTTTGAACACATCTTATATTCTTATATAGTATTGAACCAATGGTGACTTGGGGAATGGTGACTTGGGGATCCTCCACTTAAAAGGAAACACCTTTTTTATATCTCATGAAATATCCCCTAATTGTTAAAAGTTGGTCAGTATAATTATAAATATATATATATATATATTCAGATTTACCGCAAGAGGCTTTTCAGCATCAAACTCTCCACCCAGTCGTGCCAGTGATATCATTCATACTGATAACTCTCACATCTACAAAGTATGGTAGAACCACAACCAACATTTACCCTCTGGTAAACATTCACATAGCTATTGGAAATTGCCCAGTCGAAATAGTGGATTTACCCAGCTATAAAATAGTGGATCTTTCCATAGCTATGTGAATGTTTGCCAGAGGGTATTTCCTATTAATATCATAATATCCCCCATTTTTGTTGCTTAAATCTCCAGGAAAATCACCATAAATCCCCATCATTATCAGTCAATGTTTCGTAAACTGGGGATATTCTCAAAAATCATCCATTTCATGGGAGTTTCCATCAACCATAAACCGCGAGCAAAAGGGGATTCTCCCCATGGAAATCTCCTACCAGACTATTGAAAATGGCCATAGAAATCGTGGATTTTCCCATTGAACATGGTGGATCTTTCCATAGTTTTTTGTTAACGTTTACCAGAGGGTATTGTATATATAAATATATGTATAATATATAAATATATGTATGTATATATATATATATATGTGGTTTCAACCAAGATTTCTGAATCATATCCCGTTAGAACATGTTATAACCCACTAAAAATATGATGGGTTATGCCTGTGATTTCATGACTACCGGGGACTCCTTTGGGACCGTGCTGGGTCAGCACGGTTCAGCACATCCGCCACTCCCTGGCGTTGAGTTCTGGTGACTTCGGGTGTCATCATCCCAGGGAAAACAAGACATCCGGGAAACCACCAAGCAATACCAACCAGCAACGATTTATGGTATATTATGGGAATTTTAATGGGATATTATGGTGGTTTAATAGGATCTAATGGGATTTTTAATGGGATATTTAATGGTGTTTTTTTTTGGGATCTAATGGGATTTTTATTGGCATCTGGTTGGTGGTTTCAACCTACCCCTCTGAAAAATGATGGAGTGAAAGTCAGTTGGGATGATTATTCCCAATATATGGAAAAATAAAAACTGTTCCAAACCGCCAACCAGTATATGATCCTGTCTAGGTGTCCATCCAAATCTAGAAAAAGAGCTCTGAACTGGAAGCCGCAGCCGGCTCAATCGCAAAAAAATACAATGGACGTTTGGAGTGTTAGGGTTGACTTACCATCTGGTAATCAGTCACATGGCTTGCTGGAAAATACCCCCAAATTTATAGATGATTGTCCCCTCAAAATCTCCATTTGGAGGTTTCCTAAAATAGGGGTACCCCTAAAATCATCAATTTTAAAAGAATGTTCCACTAAAAACTATCCATGTTGGGGTACGCCCATTTAAAATCTCCATTTGTATATAGAGGCCCAGCTAGCCATGGTTGACTGCCGAAGGGTAGATGTTGACATTTCCAACGAGCTCCATGACTATGGCCGTTTCAGCAGTGTTCAAACCCCGCGGTCGTCCCGGGATTCCCCCAATGGAATATGATATTCCCCAACATAGATCGATAGTATAACAGTATTATAACAGTAAACTATAGTAAACTACTATTCAGCCAACAGGGGCTTTGAACACTGCTCATTTGGCAGCAAATACCCCTTACTCTTCACAATGTCCCAAGTTTGGGCAGCAAAATACAAAACAAACTTAAAATATACCATTGTAGATTGAGGTACAGTACTCATACTCGTTTCTTTCCTAAGTGATGGGGGTACCCCCAAATCATCCAAGTCATTAGACTCTACTAATCATTAGACCATTTCACTATTGAAACAACCATGGGAGATCCCCCATGACTTAAGAAACCCCATTTGGTCAGGATTTTGTCGCCATCTCAAGCGGAGTTCAAGGCCTTGAACTTCTGACTGGCCGCGTAACTGGCTGCGGTGTGGCCATAGATGTTCTTGATCTCCTGACACAATCCGGGATTATCCAAGTTAGTCCACCAGCAAAACTATAATATATAATGTTGGTAAAACAATAATAAACTACCCCAGTTTTGAGGTTTATACAACCCATTTATGGTGATTTGGGGGATGGTCTATTATTGTTTGACCCACATTACATGCATCAAACTCGCCGTTTCACCCGTGTACCATGACTACATGCCTGCAAAGCCTGCCCACATCAGAATAGGTTGTGTAATGTTGTATAGCTGGATGGTCATTCCCCCATTCAGCTAGCAACATCATAAGTTTTGATCCACCCGCACTTGAACCAAGATTTATATTGTATGTCTTGATGGATCTCCCTGTTTGTTGGTGCTGAAAAATCACCCGACTGCTCATGTCAAGTGAGTCAAGTCACCTCAAAATCCTCTATCATTGGTGATACCTGCAAGAATTGGAAGCCATTCATTCCTTTTAAAACTGTTGTCCCGTTCTTAGCAATGAATCGCGCTATTCAACCTTATTGAGAGGAACCCATTTGTTTAATATCGCCATATATCTTCATGATTGTTGCCGAATACCCTCCGTATGTATAGCCGTTCGGACAAAAATCGCTAAATTGGGAATATATTTGAAAACCCCATAATATGTGTATATATATATATATGTGTATATATATAATGTATATATCTACGTCAGGGTTTATGAGCATCTCCGCACCTTGTTGGGGTTACTTTTCAAGATCTCCATGACGACGGGCAAATGGCCATGATACGCAGCATAGTGAAGTGCCTGGCAACTCGCAACTCGGTTGATGGCGGTGCAACACTACTGAACATGTGATAATTAATACATACATATATATTTATATTTATATGTGTACAGTATATATATATATATGTACTGTATATATATATATACAATATATACACATTATGATACTATAGTCAGTTTTTGGCAATATTGGAAAATACATAAATAAATGTCAATTATATGTATATATATATATATGGATATGATAATATATTCAGTACTACATTTATAATATACATATAATAATATATATATATATTAATAATTATCATAATATATAATAATAATAACAATAATTATTATTATTATTACTATTAGAAAAATAATAATATATATATATTATATACACTGATATGCAGTGATATGCAGTGATATGCAGTGATAGGCATCTCATTTTCAAGGATGGAACGTAAAAACAATGGCCAGTCATCTCAAATGATATCCAAAAAAGGAAATTGTGAGCTGGGGATTACATAGCATTACCCTTCGGTTATTTAACGCTATGGAAGCCATGACCCATTTAAATCCATTTAATAGATGATAAAAAAGATGATTTACCTATTAAAAATTGTGATTTTCCATAGCTACGTTAAATAACCAAAGGGTAAGTCTGGTATGGCCCCAATCATAAAATTACTGGTCTCGAACGTCCAAAATTGGCAAAAAAACGGCGGTTGACCACATGAAGTACCATCCACTCATCCATTCATCCATTGATCCTCATACTTTGGTCAAGTCCCCATAACGTTGCATTTTTTGTTAGAATTCCTGTGGTTTAATGCCTACTATTATTGGGTTTGCTACAGCAACCCCCCAAGAAAAAGATGGAGAGCAAAATTCGAAGCTAAACTTACAAAAGATAGAATTAATAAGTATAATATATACCCTCTGGTTATTTGTTACATAGCCATGGAATCCATGGCCCATAGGAATAGATGGTTTACCTACTAAAAATGGTGATGGCTTCCATGGCTATGTCTTTGGGTCCAGGTCCATCAGGTTCATCAGGTCCCAAGGCCCAGGTCCCATCACCCATCGCAGCGACGCCCACGACGCCCACCGTGTTGCCATGGTCGTCCGTCAAATCCACAGATACCTTGGTAGGCTCTAAGTAGCGAGCTTGTAGTGGCGATATTTTTACCACTTACAATTGGGAGAATTATGGGGTTACACGACTCAATAAATGTATATATATATATATCATTATATATAATATTATAATATATGTGAATCGGAGGTTATCACCCCGATTATGTGCTGTTGTCTGATCTTGAGGTTGAAGTTCTCAACAACGACGTCACGGGGATTGCAGTTTCAGCATGGCGTTGTTTCTCACTCTTGGCATCTGCAGTGATCTTGAGCCAAAGGGGCATTTCATGCATCCCTTTGGTCATGGACGATAGTAGGATGTTTATGTGGGATTATGTACTATGCCGTAGCCTACATCCTATTCGCACCCCCCACGCATGACCAACTTTGTTGGTCACGCGCAAAGGAGTGTCCTTTAAATCGTTCCATTACATCTGCAGCTGTTCATTTGTCGAATTAAGGAGAGCTAAAGTCCGTTTCAGAACTTCCAATCTACATGGCGGCTTGCTACAATCTCTACCAAAAGATAAAGGGTCTGTTCACGTGCATGCAGACACGACGTAGTCGGTGTCTAGCGTTGAGGTTCATCCGATGTGGCGTAGCCAGCATGGAGTCCCACTCAAGCATGTGAATTAAAAAAAATCAAACACAAGGATGACTATGGAACTAGAAGTTTACCTTCCCGTCCCTTCGTCGGTTGAGATGTAGACCGCTGTAGAAACTCAGCGTCTCATGCAATGATGTTCAAAAAAAAATGTGTGGTTCTAAATTAGCCGGCTCAGAGTCCTCTCAGAAGTCATTCAAAATGAAGTAGAGGTAAATCTCGAGCACTGATTGCATCCTCGCATCGCCAGGTTCAATCAGGACCTATGCAGAGGTCAGATCGCTTAATCATCTATATCCCCATCCATAGTATCCCTGATGATTCCAGTCTCCGCCACGGTGTGAATAAGATCTTCCACCTTTTCCTTGGTCTTTTCCACCCTTCTTTGGCGGGGTCACTGGAGCTTGTTTTGGCGGAGGAGCGGTTTCAACTGTTCTCCATGTTGCTGACGATGATGCTTTCGCTTTTGACGCTCTTCCCAGTGCTGGTTCTGCCTTCGGGGCTGCTTTCGATTTGCCAGCGGCTGGGTTGGTACGTTCACGATCAGCAGGAGTTGGGGTATCAGCAATCGCAAGTATGTGAGCTTCTGTCAAGTGAATGCCCCACCTTGGTCGTTGATCTTCCCGTTGCTTGATGTGATTGTAATCATCGATTGCATCATATAGCTTCTGGAGTAGAGGTCGTGGCAATTGTCGGCCATTCTGAAGGATCAGGTGTAAAAGTGAAATTCTTCGAAGTGGTGGACGAAGAGCACACACAATGTCAACTGGGTTCAGTGTGATTGTGTCTTGAAAGTCGACGTTCCTGAAGAAATAAACAGCATTTACCCTGTATGCTCCTGCAATGATTCTTCTAACCAAGACGTCTTGTCGGTCAAGGGCGTCGCGGGCCGCCGTGGTCTTTCTCATCTCATCCATTGTGGTGTCATATTTTGACAGCTTCTCCATCTCCTCATCAAAGAAAATGTTTTGCAAGTCTTCATATGTGTAGCCACATTCAAGGGTGTATATGAGAAGTCTTTTGAGTACCACTGCCCCATAATAAGCATTGACGAATCCCTCTTCTCCGATGTCGTCCTTTTGATTTGGTCGGCCGATCTCTTTGTAGAGCTCTTTCATCTGTTGTGCAGTTGGTTCAATGAGTTCACCATTTTCATCCTCGCCCAGGTAAGGTGTCCTTGAGTCCAGGTCCATCCTAAATTTCTGGTTCTGTTGAAAATGTTTCCATGCCGTCCCGATGTCTCCACAGAAGTTCCGTTGGAATAGTCTGTAGATTCTGACGATATGTAATCCCATCTGCAACAGGAGGATCTTGATGAATTCTGGTTGAGCATCTCCAATGGTGCAAGGTTCGATTGGCAGGACCTTTGACCCAAACTCAATTCGCTGCATCCACTTGGGGTACTCAATCTCTGCATCCCGAGCTTCTCCAGCCTCGTACTCTTCAATGTTGATTTCATCGACCGCTGTTTCTTCATCATCATTTTCGTCGGTCGGTTTTCCTTCTTGATTGAGAAATTCATCGACTTCATCTTGCTCTCTGAAGTCTCTTTTCTCATCATTGATGTCGCCTTTCTTCGAGGCTTGATCATCATTTTCTTCTTCTGGTTGGGGTTCTTGTTCTGGACTCTTCATGGTGACGTCATCATCATCTGGCATTGCTTCATCGTCATCACCATCACCTGTCAAATCGATCTTCACCTCTTCCCATGCTTTCTTGACATGGTCTTTGAGATCTTCTTCTCGATGATGTGATTCGGCCTTTGGTACGGTCGCCACGGTGATCTTGATTCGTTTCCTCCACCCATGACTCACCAAATATCCTTTGCACATCACACAAATTGACAAAGGCGCAGGGGTTTCCATCAGACATGCGGGGCATAGTCGATGGTCCTCTTTGCTGGGATGATGGGTGACTGCCAATAATGAAATTGCATCATTCCAATCCGGATGTCCAGGGAACAATCTGTGAGTATGACTGAAGTGACCTGTCCTGATGTCGACAAGTTTTCGAAGTTCGTTCAGATCGGGTGATGCTTCATCAGGGACAATGTTCCCAATGAGCTTGTCGAATCGTTCAAGTGTGGCCACTCTCTTTGCTCCTTGCACAGAAAGAACAAGTTGATCTCTTCCCTTTGTGATCATGAGACGGTAATAGTCCTTTTCTTTCCAGTCGTAATACCAAACCGCATCGAATGATTCGAATGGAATTGTTTCTTGGACCAAAATGTGTCCGTCTGCTGACAATCTGGGGGAGAACTTTGCGATGGAATCGTACGTGATGTAGATGTAGACAAGATCAGTTTGATCGATCTTCTTGAATCTCAGCACCGTCTGACTTCTCACGTCCCACGGTGCGAATGGCACGAAGAACGTATTGATGCGGTCGCCTCCTCCTCCGGGACGTAGTCCTTCTCTGAAGATTTGAGCGATGTTGTCAAATGTGGTGCAATGAAATCCTCCTCCAAGAGTGTATCCTACTCCAGGGTTCATCTGATAAGAAGTCTTCTTGTCTTCGATGTGCACACCGCCTTGAACTCTTGAATGTGCCATAGGGGCTCGGATTGCCACTGGCCAAAGCCAAATCTCTCGATCTGCTGTGCCGATCTCCAACCTCAGTGTTTGTCGATCAAGTCTCGAGGTCAATCCATCATCGAAATTGTTCAAGAGGTATTCCAATTCAGCCTTTGTGACTTTGAGTCCTAGCACTTGAGCTCGGATTCTCTTCGTTTGCTTGTACTCGGTGAAAATCACTCTCTGGAAATTGTTCCACCTCTCAACAAGTATCGGGTAGTTGACGTGTGTCGTTCCAGCCAATGTATGTTGGTCTCTCCAAATAGCATCGTACTTCAAGATCGACTCAACATTGACCCATCCTGCCTCATCGCATGGTAGTCCACGGTGATTTCGGCTGTCTCTGACGCAACCCACGGAGTGGCGTAGCGCAGCATTGAACCTTTTCGACAGTTCGACTATCCATGGCGGGTTTTCCCACTTGTTGCCCATCCACTCATTCTCGCTATATCGATGCACTTTCCACCATCCCATTCCAAGGTATTCTTCTCCATTGATGCGGGCAAGTTGAAGTGTACCAATATTGTGGCCATGTGTGAATGGTTGGATGTACTTGAAGTTCCAGTTGTTTCCATGTTGTTTTCTTTCTTCAGTAAGCCATTTCATGTAAATGTCATGATCAATGTGTTTCAAAGCATTCAGCTCCTCAATGGTCGGCAAAACAGGCGGGGACTCCTCAGCTGCACGTTCAATCAGCATATCAAGCTCATGACGATTCTTCACACCTCGGCTAATTGGGTTGACCTCAACACCATTCACTAAGTATTGTCCTCCTTCTTCACGATCACCAATATCGTACATAAAGGCTGACTGACTGTAGAAGCACTTGGTCACTTCCTCTTTCTCAGTGAATCTGGTCCTTCCCCAACGCTTTCCTCGTGGCATGACGGTCTTTGGGAGCTTGTCTTTTCTGCCTCTGGTCGCAGCTTTGGATCTTTCGGACGATGATGGGGATTTGGACTTCTGATCCATGATCAATCTCATGCGCCAAATGGTGTCCCTCATGTTCTCATCATCTGGTGTAGTGCATTCATCAATGCCATGTCTTCCACCACAAATGAAACAATATTGAACATCCAAGGCATCTGAAATCAACTTCTCAAATCGATCACGGATGTCACGCACCTCAGTTCGGCGCTTCTTCGCTTCCGAAGGTTGGCCCCCCATGTCATCTTCCTCCTCCTCAATCTCGATGTCACCAGCTCCGGCATCAGTTTCTCCTGAAGCTTGTTCTGCTCGAGGGCCCCGCGCCGTAGGCGTCGTGGTCTCCTCATCAGGCTCATCAACTTCATCCACCTCTTCATCGCTTGATGAGACTTCAATCATCTCAGGGTGGTCGTCGTAGTTGGCTTTTGGGAGCACTGGCATTCTGGTGATCTTCTTCTGCATGAGTAGGTCAAAAATTCCCGCTTCTTTCAGGATTGTAATCACCATGTCATTCTCGACCGGTGGAATGTATGCTTTCCTGGATCGGTTTCGCTTTGTGTTGATGGTGTCGGTAGGTCGACATGAACTGCTGAATAGCCAAAAAGACTCTTCCAGTCCTGCGAGGCAATTGTCAAGGTTTGCCCCCCATCCAGCGAACATAGTAGGAAATTGAATACCCAGGTCAAGCATTCCAAGCCAGAATTCGAAAATGTCGCCGACATACTCAGCTGTTGCGGTTGGATTGATCATTGATTCGATCTCCTCTTTGGTCAACACGGTCCTCATGTAATCATGATAAGCGACGTTTCCGCCATCCCAAAGCAGTCTGTAAAACCATCGCATTCGGTGCATTCCACCTCCGCAATCCTCTGTTCGAGTCTCACGTTGTACAGTGAATCGGGGTAACAGGTCTCGCCTGCATTTCCCTTTCACCATGTATGCAGGCATTCGGATGGCACCTCGATGTGATACCTGCTTGAGCACATCACTTGTCGTCCTGTATCCTGAAAGCATTGCAAGTGTCGCAGTGACCAGGAATCCACGGAGGTCCTTCTCGGCTTCCATTTCTCTCCAGTCAACGCACTCATTGTAGATGTTGAGCAATCTTGCAGCTACTCTTGCATCCTGTGAAAATTCATCCATACCAATGTCTTCAGTACCGTAGATTGCCGCTCTTGTCCAATTGCTTGCGCAATTCAGGCATCTTGTGCGGTTCTCAGTGCAGGTATTCAATCTTGAATCATTCTTGTGAAATCCTTTGCACACATCGCACATCAATTCGGAATCTTCGGTTACCTCGACCCAATGCTCATCCACATCTGTCAGGGGCTCCGGGGTAAATACTCCTCGTCGGATGTCTGACCATGCTCTTCTCTGAACCGCATCCTTCATGTGTTTCATTCCTCCAATGATGTTTGCTGATCCAGCCTGAGCATCTGTGACCTCTCCAGCACGAATGCTGGGAATAACTCGTGGATGTTCTGTGCATCGTTTGATGGTTTCAATGTCAAATCCGGTGTTCTTCACATGGACACATTCTTCATTCAGGTCATGGACTGTATCATGATCCATTGCACAATGTAAGAAGACTTTCTGTCGCATCAATGACTTTTCAAGCATAGCCCAAATGACTTCCTTGCCTTCACCTTCTTTCCAATAAAAGGGTTCACGTCCACAAGCATATATCTGTTTCCAGAATCTTTCATTGGTTGAGTGAATAATGCCCTTTTCTTTCAAGATTCTTGCAAGCTCCTCGGCCATGGATACAATTGAAGATTGTGACCCAAGAAACCGTGCATCTCTCAGAATGTTGACGAAAATTGGAAGGTGAGCTGCTTGGCTGATCTCAGTGATGATCTCTGCCAACTTGGTAACGAAGTCTGCATTTGGCATCAGTATGCGAGTTTGTCCTCTGAAAAGTGCTGCAAATGAGATCCAAATATGAACAGTGGCACTTGAAAATGCATTTGCGTTGGTCCGCAGGAATGTCAATGCATTTGTTGCCAGTTTCAAGAAATCCTCGGGTTTCTCCAGAGATTCATAGGGAAGTTGGTACACCTTGATGGAAGAAAGACCCATGTTGTCGAGTCCAGCCTCGATGTCATTGACGATTCTTGAGCTAGATCTCGTTTGATAAGTCAAATCCGTCAAGATGAGAGCTTTGTTGTTTCTCACTTGTCCTCCCAATTCATCCCATTTGTCCAACCAAGGTTCCCCAATGATGAACTGTCCAATCTTGTTCCCCAATCTTTTGAGCTTGGCACGAATTCCGCCCTCCACCGTCTCTTCAATGCCCAACGTCAACATGGCTAGGACCTCCGTCACTGGATATCCTTTGCACCTGACAAATTCTGTGGTCGTGATGATGTAGTGGTAGAGCTTCAGCCATTCAAAGTCATTCTCATTGACCATGTGGGAATCAAGTTGGCCTTCTGTTAGCATGTTGAATGATAAGGCAGCATGAAATGTCAATCTTCTCAAATACTGCTTCCAGATCAAATTGGATCCATACTTGTGAGTAGTGTGAGGGCCCTCTACAATTGAAAGTACAACATCTTTGCCGGATCGTAGGAATGCAATTCGTTGTTCCTCACGAGCATAGTCTTCGGCAGCATGGAGACGTACTTCCACTGTTGAAGGTTTCCTCCTCTTCATCCAATCTTCAGTTGGAATCCAATCCTCATCTTTTTCTGGTTCAGCACGACCTTGGGATGTTGCTCCAGGTCCAGATCGGAAAGCTGCATGGGTCGACGAAGATGAGGCTCCGCCAGTTGATGATCTTGGCATCTTCTTCGGTTGAATGTTCGAACTTTGTGATTGTTGTGATGCCTTTGGTTGTGATCCCTCCGTAGGAGCGGATGTGTCCTGGGCGCTAGGTCCAGTTGATGTATCATCATTCACCCATGAAGGCTCCTCATTGTTCCAGAAGTCAACTTCGTCAGGTTTTCGTCCATCTTTGAAGTTCAGGGGGGTGTCCCAGTCATCGAAATTGTGCATGCTACCACCTGTTCCAGCTTGAGTGTCTGTCAATGATGTTGTAAAATCTTTGAGAGAACTATGGCAAGCATGACGTCTTTCTTTCTCGGTATATCTGGCCCCCTCATCGGCAATTGAGACGTTGTATCCATGCCCAATCAGGATTCCCAACGGAATGTCGAAGGCCTTGAGGATCGAGAACTGCAATTCGGTCAGCTCTGCTACTCTCGGCAAATTATTATCTCCTCGGGCGCTGGTCTTATGTCTCTCAAGGGTTGTGCCGAGGGCCAACAAACACAAGAAGTGGTTCTGGGCTGCACTCCTCCCTTTCGGTTGATTGGTTTCGAAAGCAATCACATCCTTCATCACATCCTGCAAGATGATCTGATCTGATGGGTTCTGCTCATTGTGATACCTCAGTGCATGTCCTAGGTGCCTCATCTGGATTTCAATCATGTGCTTCATTGCTCTTCGATAGCTGTCATTGTCAGAAGGAGACTTCGGATTTACCTTGGTCAACTCGTCCATGACTTTGAAGTACTCGGCTGTCCTCGTTACAGCTAACCATGATGTGGCACTCGGATCTGTGTTGAAAGATGGTGTTCCTCGGTAAATCTGCTTCATGCTTCGGATCTTCGCCTCAGTTTCGGCTGCAGTGGCTTGATCATCAAAGGGTTCGGGAAAGTGTCCTTTGGACAATACGATCCAGAGCTCATCGAGTCTGTCATAGATCTCTTTGTCCATAAAGCGTCCCACAGTTGCATCCTCGAAAGGGCATCTGCTTGCAAAGACCTTCACGAATCTTGATCCCTTTCGACAAGAACTCCCATCCTGAACACTTCTTCTCGATGTCCTGCGCTCTCTGCAACAACTTGTAGGCTACTTCCAGAGCTTGTGCAGTGGCTTCACTGGTGTGTCTGGAGTTTGCAAAGTATGCTGAGTAGACAACTGCAGGTGGCATACCAAACCTAATCCACTGGTTGGCTGTGTCTTCATCTGAGATCAGTCGAAAATTCGAACCTCGAGTGTCTCGGAATGGTGATGGAGTCTTGGCTGCAATGGATCCTTCGGACAACCCCTTCAGCACTCGTAATGCAACGGTGATTCGGCTTCCAGAAAATTGCCCTACTGAGTTCAGATCCTGTGTTTCGGCCATCCCGCTTTGTACAGAATAAAGTCGCACGGACCGTAGGTCTCGTGACAACTGCTCGAACAGCGAAAATAGTTGTACGAACCGTAGGTTTCGTAACAACCAGTCGGAGTCGAATTCAGAAAGCAGACGACACGAAAATGAAAAGTGCCACGAAGAAAGAACCGAAGTTGATGTCAATCTCGAAAAGCACCAGTGCAGTAGCGATCGCTCGAACGAATGGTCAATGGCGTCGAGCTCTCGAGTAGCACAAACGGATGTTGCTACCGACTTGATTGGGTGACTGCGGACATTCTCGGAATCACGAGACATTTCAGCTTTCAGTTGTTCATCACATGCAAGCGGCTTCCAACGTTTCATCACTCTGACGTTCACAAATGGACTATTCCTGATTACATGTTCATTGATCCCATTCATGATTATCTTGGCTATCCATTTGGTGTAAACTTGAGTAATGCGAGTCTCCCTACCGGCACATTCTGCATGGTCATGACGGTGATCACATCTTCTACGAAGCTTCGGAAAAGACACCCCCCAGGTAACAATCTTCCAAGGTTTCTTGATTGGTTTGGGAGTCTCTTGAAACTGTGATTTCAATCCATACATGCATCCATCAAACTTGTGCTCATGAGATACTGTTCCTTCTACAAGATCAGTCATTCTACGGTCCTTCCAGTAGTCACAACCTCTAGGCAACTCAAGCAAGGCTGGTGATCCCATGTTAATAAGTTCACCAAGCATTGATGCAAACACTTCCCACATCGCCCAGAAGATCTGCTTCTTTGCTTCGATGAGTTGTGTTGTTGCTTCGCTCACCCATCGGTTGATTCGGTTCCATGGTGAACCTCCTGTACATGGACCTGCAAAGAACATTGAATCAAGTTTGGTCCGAAGGCATCGCCTTGCTTTACTGATTCCGTACGGAGAGAGCATGTCGTCATCTTCGGTGATTGGTACGACATGAAACTTCATTTCGTCCTTCATTTTGTTTTGCAAGAACGTAAACCAGTTTCTCTCTTCCGAACATAACAAGACGAAGCATGGGACGGCTTGAGGAACTTCGATCAAATTGATTGCAAGGGAAAACTTCGCAAATTTTGATGTCATCAAGTCACAAGGTGATTTGGAAAATTGAAATTCCAAAGTTCTGTTTTTCTTTTCTCTCCAAAGGATTACCGACACTTTGGGATGGTCACCCTCATGTTTGCCTACTTCAATGTGATATTGATAGGGGACAAAAACATCAGTGATGGGAATAGTTTTCACGTCACTGCAGTTGGTGCATAGCGTGATTACTCCCTGACTCACTTTACAGCTCTTACCTCCATCGATCACTTCAGCATTGGCGAGCACCTTGAATGTCGATTTTCCAGTCCAAAATTCATTCAACTTGTTTGTTGATTCATGATTGTCGCCTTTGAATCTCCATATGTCTTTGATCACTCGAGTGTTAGTTTTGAACTTTTGTTCAGTTTCCCTCTCATCACATATGATCCTAGGGTCACAAGGACAGTCTTCGCAATCCTGTGGTACAAAGTTTTGCCTTCTTGGCGTTTTGTGAATTCGGATCAATGTCTCTTTCCCATCCCACTGCCAATGGTCTTCATTTTTCTTGCCCAACACTTGGGATTTTCGGGTGGATTTTACAAACGGAATGTTATCATTGATGTCCAGTTCCGGATGCAAATGACATAGGCCAGGTGTTGATGTGGACTGTGGGTGCCCCTTTCCAAGACCCTCGCTACATCCTTCACCCTCACTCCCCCCATGAACAAGGCGCATGAGCGTATTGATCACACGTGTGGCTGGCTGAAGGCACTGGTGAATGGATTTCGGGTGTTGAGACGGTGATGTCTGTGC